>CM060912.1:409700809-410288309 GCA_030737875.1 Allium sativum
CGGGACACATCCGAGAAAGTTGAATTGGTGAGAAGACGGATGAAAGCAGCCCAAGATAGACAGAAATCCTATGCTGACAAGCAAAGGACAGATTTGGAATTCGAAGTGGGAGACATGGTTTTCGTGAAGGTTTCTCCTTTGCGTAATGTGGTACGTTTGGAGCAATTGGGAAGCTGGCACCAAGGTTCGTAGGACCCTTCCCTATCATAGAGAGAATAGGAAAGATGGCTTATAAGGTGGAATTGCCCGAGAAGCTAGCCGGAGTGCATAATGTCTTTCATGTCTCGCATCTCCGAAAGTGCCTACATAAGTCCGCTGAGGTGGTTGAACCAAGCATTCTTGAAGACGTGGAGGTAGAAAAAGAGGCAACCTTGAGGAGAGCTCCGATTCGTATCTTGGGAACAGAGATCAAGAAGCTAAGGAATCGAGAAGTCAAATTGGTGAAAGTTCAGTGGAGTGAAGCCGATGAAGATGCAACTTGGGAAACCGAGGAGAAGATGCGTGGGCATTATCCATTCCTTTTTGAGGGTACATTCTCAATCTCCTTTCTTAATCAGCATATCTTTCTTTTGCTATCCATGTTTATCTACTTTATCTTGTTTCTTTAACCTTGTCATGAGAACCTTAGGTAGAAACCCTTTGGATGAAACATGTATTTGAAACATGTTATGCTTGATGGTTGCAAGTGTTTGCAAGTGGACACTCATGGATGCATGATACACATTAGGCACTAAGATCGGCTCACACACTTTCATGTTGCATATGCATGAGTGTTTATGCTTATTCATGGATGAAACTTTTTGTTCTATCACGTGGATGTTGCATATGAATGAATGTTATGTGCACTCATGTAGAGATTATAAATTATGTTAGGAATTTGCATACATATGGACTCATTTCACTAACATACTTTGCATTAAGGAGGTTTACTGAATCAGTAACCGCCTGATTTTTGCATTAGATAAGTACATATACACACACCTTTTGCATATGTTCATACAGCATTTAGAATCTTTTAAGGACAATGGTTACTTGTGGATGATGTTTTGAGTAGATGGATGATGGATGGTAGGATACGTTCTTCCTAACTTGGAGATTTCGGGGACGAAATCCTTTAAGGAGGGGAGAATGTAACAACCCGTATTTTTAATAACATGTTATAATGTAAATCAAGGCAGAATTAAATTCTAAAATCTGAATCAAGGGAAATGGGCTGTGCCATTGCGTTCGTCTCGGAAAAATACGCGAAATAGAGTCCGAGTTTTCGAAAAACGGAGTCTGTATGACCAAGTTATGGCCCAATGAAGTTTTCAGAAAATTCCAAGCTCGAAAACAGTTCAAATTCGAATTCAGATTCGAATTACAACCAAGGCAGAATGGACGGGAATTTTCCCGCCCCAGGCAGGGTCGACACAGGGGTCGACACCAGTGTCGACCCCCCCATTAGGTTGACACCCATGTCGACCCAGGGGTCGACCCCCCCCCCCCCCCGGTCGGACCAATTTTTCTGGTGCACCATTTTGACATGTTGGGTCTTGTTCTGGAAGTTTCTGACGGGAGTTGATGGCTAAGATTCGATTTTGGGTTAATCCTATGGTCTAAACTACCCCTAATCTCTATAAAAAGACCCCTAGACCTAGCCTAAACCCTCATTAATCATTCCTACAACTAAATGCTGCCCAAATGTCCACTAATCATGGCCTCCACCTTCTTCATGAGAGCATGAGTGTCTCAAATCAATCTATGTCATAAAGGAGCCATCTTTCTTAAGTAAAAGAGTCATCTTTCTTTGTCTTTGGGGTTATTCCTTCTTGTTCTCAAGTCTTGAAGTGGAGTTTATCGTCTTTGGTTGCGGATTTGCTAGTGTGGCTTCGTCTCAATCTTATTTTATATTTATTCTAGTCTTCATAGCATTGTAAGCCCTATACTACTCTTAGATTCTAACTATGAAGTTAAATATGACATGTTGCAAGTTGAGTTTGGGCCTAAGTATGATATGTGCTTTGATCCTATCATGTTATGCATAAATATATTCTATGCATGTTAGTAAAGCTATCACCTTTGCCCTATGCATAGAAAGCTATGAGCTTTGATTAGAAATGTTGCATAAAGCAACATAGAAACTCTCATAAATCTTGTGTTATCTTGCATATGATGTTATATGCGAATCACTAGCCACCATCCTATGTCATTTATGATCATGTTTCACCTATTTGCTTAAGTTTGATATCATGCATGTTTTGAGGCCTATGATGTAATATGCAAGCTTATGAACATATTTATGCCTCATATACCACCATGTTTAACTTGTGGCCAACCTTATTACCTTATGCCCTTTTTGTCATGTTTTGCCAAGTTCCCTCTTTTGATCTATGTTATGTTATGCGAAACGTACATGCGAGGGCAATACGTGGGGTTTGGGTAATATTAATGACATGAAACATGATTTTAAAATATGACATGAACATTGACTTGTGATTATGTTTGTAAACATGAGTTTGGACATGACTTCTAGAAAACATGAGAATGGCCAACTCGAGGTTGGGTTGAGTTTGTAGCATAAATCTACCCGGAACCGACCAGCTTAACTAGTGGCTACAAGCAATAGGACCCAATGTGAGTAGTTGGTCATGTTGCACTAGAAACCCGAGGTTAGACCAAGTTGTGGTGTAAAGCTACCCGGACCCGCACGGCTTAACTAGTAACCACAACAAAGTCTAATGTGAGAGGTTGGGTGCATTAAAATAATTAATGCCATATGATAGGGTTAAGTCATGGACCACTTGAATACTTAACCAATTAAACATGATGGGTTGACGCGGTTAAGTCATGAACCTTGGGTACACTTAACCAACTTGATACTTGATTGGGTAGGGTTAACCACATTTAACCCACTAGAAACCCTAGTTACGTGGTCCTTTTCACCAGTAACCCTCTTGATTGTATCATGATACCCTAGGGACTAGGCTAGGGTGGGGCACGATTACTGGGCTGACATGTAAGCGACCAAAACGACGGCTGAGTAGGTGCGCCGGTGTAGGTTCAGGCGGACTATGGTCGTGCACATGGTCCGGAGTTGAAAAGGCAGACACGGGCACCAGTAGGTTTAGACTGTGCGTGCTTGATATGTGTCCGTGGTTGGCACCCTAGGGCTTGATACACCCTAGGGTGGACCTAGCACAGTTTGACTACACTTCGTGATTGGGCCGTATGACACCGACACTTGACGAGTTAGGCTTTTATGGAGCTGATCGACTAGACCGAGTAGTTGGACCTCGTTTTAGGTCATCTCATGATGTGGGCCATCTTTGGGCCAAGGGATCATTTCTTGTTTATACTTGACATGGATTGGAATACTAGTACACACCTGGTGCAACTTAACCTTGTGTATGCGATGCCACACTTGATCTATCTTGTTAACTTTTCACCATGCCAGTTATCATCCTACATCTCATCTCTGTTTTACATGTTCAGTTAACTTTATTAGTTTTTATACTAATGGTTGATAGGACTTACCAGTCTTTTTGACTGACCCGTTTTCTTTCGCCTCTTTTCTTCCGTTCCCCCCCCCCCCCAGGTTTGCAGGGCGGGAACACTGTTACCTAGCTGGATCTTTAGCTGCTTTTCTGGATAGCTCATGTATGGTTTGAGCATGCCATGGCCTTATGCTACTTTGGGGATAGTTACTTTATGTTTCTTTTTCAGTTTTCAGTTTATGTTCTAGACTTTGTTTTATGGGAAAATAATGACCAAGTACTTTGATGTAACTTGACTATGGTTTTGAAATGTTAGTTTTATCCGCTGCTTTACTACTCTGTTTTACTTATATGTTCTATCTTATGATATCTGCATGCATGTTTACCTTGTTTAACGCCTCTCCAAAGCCAGTGCACTTGCAAGAGTGGCATCGGCGGAGGTGGGGTGTTACAACACATTAGAACCATACGAAAGAATTCATCAGATATTGGATTAGTAATATCCAATGGGAATGACTCGTTAGAGATGGGATCAGTAGTATCCTAGAACGAGTGTGAAGAGTATATTTTTGAAAATGAAAACAAATTTTGTTTTGAAATTTAAATCGTTTTATACGTATTTGAATATTTTTTGTATTGAATTTGGACAATCCAGTATATATAGATTTTGCATAAACATCTGATTCACGGGTACTCAAAGTTTAATATACTAGATAGATATAGAATCACACGCTAGTTGCCCAGAGATGATGCTGATAATGACCATGGCATCATCAGTGTTGTGTTCGAGTTTCAAAAGTGGGATTTCTATATATTTCCACTTGACTGGTGTGAGAACCAAAATTAGATAGGGCTTATTGTTGTGTTTTGGCACCAAAAATGTGATTTTTGACTATATACCAAAGTTATGAATTTGAAATGACAATCAACAAATTGATTGATGGTTGTGTTGTTTGATTACTGTTTTGATTAATTAAATGTTTAACCTTTAGCCAAATTGAACCAAATATTGAATTGTATTGAAAATTTGTCGCATTTGCATACATATACATGTACTTACATCGAACAGGTCATAGCAACGAGGCTAGAGCAGAAGAATAAAATTGTTTGCCCGACAAATAGGTACATGTTTATTGTATTTCTTTGGGTTTGGATGATTTTATGAGCCGATTGGCTAGCCACTTGGCTTTTTCTTTTTCTTTTGGATTGAATAAGCCCATGGGAGGCAATGTGAAATATCCCAAAGTCCCCGGTGCACGGAAGGTTATGGCGAAATTTTTCGAAAATATAGGGTGTTAGCCAAATTTTTGAAAAATTTGGAAAGTTAAAAGAAACAAAAAAGTTGAAGAACTTAAGCCATAAAGAAAATAATGGAAGTTGAGTTGACTAGTTAAACAACTTTCGGCTTCGTTCCTTTTCGGGGACGAAAAGTATTAAGTGCGGGAGATTGTAACGACCCGGAAATCCGAGCCAATTTAAAATTTTTATTTTGGAAATTTTGATGAATTTTGAATATTTAAAATGGATTATTTGAAATAACAACGACGAGAAATTTATTTTGAATAGAATTAGAACGTATATATTTATATAGATTGTCTTAGAATATAAATATTTTATTTATAATTATAAAAGGAATTGAAAATGGCGCGGTAGTTCGAAAATTCGATTTCTAAGTTCAAATGAATGTACCGGGTGCAAAATAAACTGGATTTTAGCAAAATCAAAAATATTATAGTCTAGTTGTGAATATCTTTCCAACGAATCAGAGAAATTGAAATTTCGTAGTGGGAATAAAAAGTTATGTCCAGTTGAAAATTCAGAATGGTCGCTATGGAATTCAGGTCCTTAAAAATGGAAATTTTGCAAAAGACCTCGGTTTTCGACGAAACCACTTTTGTTGGATCTGTGATGTCAGGATATTGCTAGGTTTCAAAATTCGTAATTTTTCGAATCAATATGTGAGTGTGGCAAAGGAAAACGCGTTTGACTAGTTTCAGTTGATTTTAATCGACTGGAAAATGGCCATTTTTCAAACGGTCTCAGAATTTGACGAAATTAGTTTTGTTAGGACCGTATCGTCAATACGAAGCTAGAAAATATTTTTTTGGAATTTTAGAGTCCGTATGTGGCCCTGGTAAATTGAAATGTGCGTTCAAATTCAATATATAGATTTATATTTTGATTTTGAAGGAAACTGATCGAGTCAGTCGAATCAGATAGCAATACCTATCCCATTGTGTTCGGAAAGGGGGTAATTAGCTAGGGGCGATAGTCGTTGGGTCTCGTTTGGAGTTCGAAGGAAAGTCATCCCTTATGGATTTAAAATTAAAATTAAATTATTATATAATATAATAGGCCCCTCCCCTTACCTTTCCCTTTATCTCGTTCAGAAGAAAGAAAATAAAAAAAGGGAAAAGAGAAGCGCACGATTCTCGAGGTCGTCAGCCCCTCTTCTTCGACAACGCCACCACCCGAGGACGCCACCGCCGCTCCAGCCCTCTGCCCCCTTGCGCCGACGATCCCCACACCCTTTTTGCCCCCCTCGTTCTCTCCCTCCTCTTCTAAGCACGTGGTTCCTCCTACCTCACACAAACCCGATGACGCAGCCGCCACCCGCCCTCCCTATCCTCGCCGCTAACACCTCCTGCCCTGCCGCCGAGCCAACCTCCAGTCATTCCCCCCCAAGCGCCACTCAGGTGATTTTTAATTTAAGAAATCAATTTCTAATTTATAAAATTAGTTTTATTCATTCAAGGGTTTGATTTATATGTTAATGAAAATTTATATTTTCATGTTAATGAAAAACACGATTTCTTAAGTAATGAAAATGAAATCTTTAATTGAAAAGACATGATTTTTAAGAAAAAAAGTATGATTTCCGTCGTGTAGGCAAAGTATAAAAAGCATGATTTTCTTCATGTAAAAGAAGTGTAAAATAAAAGATTTCATCTTTAGTTATAAAATAAAAGATTTGATCTTTAGTTATAAAATAAAAGATTTGATCTTTAGTTATAAAAAGAAAAGATTTTTATATGAAGCAATAGAAAAGATTGAACTTTTTATATAGTAGAAATAAACAAAATATAATTTTTATATAGTAGAAATAAACAAAATATAATTTTTATATAGTATAAATAATAAAAATATAATTTTTATATAGTAGAAATAATAAAGATATGATTTTTATCCATATAGAGCGATTATAAAAATGTGATTTTTATATACATGGCAACAATATAAAAATGTGATTTTTATATATGTAGTTGCTATGGTCAACGAAAGCGATAAAAGGCGAGTGGCGAAGATTTCCTACATATGAAGAGTCGCGGTGTATTGGTTTAGCTAGTCGGTGAGAACTCCTCACTTTTATTTTGATTTCTGGTTGAAATATATACTAGGATGCAGACGGTGTTTAGTAGCACTCGACACCCGTCGTCCACAGACCATGGATGACTTGTTTGTTTGATTGCTATGTTGTGAAATTTGATTGTGTGATGTGGAATAAAATAAAATATTTTATAGCGGAAAATATTTTATAGTTATAAATATGATTTTTAACGTGTATATAAAATAAATATTTATAAACAAAGCGGAGATTTGTTTATATACACTGATTTGATTGATATTGATTGGGACGATAAATTTTACACATCGCCCAACCTCACAAATAAAATATGTGTTTGTTGATTTGAAACCCTACACGGATATTGGGGTGATATTTGACGTACACTAAGCCTGATTGTTTAGTTTTATGTCAATCGATGGGTTGACAGACTGTGTAAGCATTAATTATTTATGTTTAATGCTTACGCAGTTGTGTGGTGCACTCTGGATGATGGTTGATGATTTATAATTGCTGTTATATACATAAGTTGTAGAAAATCCATATAATTAATATTATATGGTAATTGATTGGGCCTCATTCCAATTTAGAAAATAAATTCATGTGTTGAATAGAAAATAATTTCATGTGTTGAAATAAAATAATTTCATGTGTTGAAATAAAATAATTTCATATGTTGAAATAAAATAATCTCATGTGTTGAATAAAAGCCGTGTTGATTAGATTGACGCCATTTTGACGTGATCGATATTTATATCGATTTTATTCATTTTTATAATGAATATAGAAAAGAAAGTGATTTCAAAATATAACGTTTTGAAAATATTATTATTTGTATATCGATGATGTGGAATATTCAATTTTGATTTGAAATTGAATATGAAGTTGAAATCGTTTTGAAAATGAATTTAAAACGATTTATATAATACGTTTTAAAAGGAAATCGACGAAATATATAATATATATATATATATATATATTATATATATATATAGAATGGCCTGAATACCATGCGCCGCGCCGCGGCAGTTCGCAAATTTCAACAATTGACTTCGAATGGATACTACGGGAGATCCGACCGTCGGATTCTCCTAAAACTAGAACCGTTGGGTTTGTATCAAAAAGAGCTTTCTAAAATATCTTAGAGATTTGAAATCTAATGGTTGGATTTGGAATTATGTCCAAATAAAATTTGGAAAAGGTCGCTGTAAGTGCAGTTCGATGGCCGTTGATGGAAATCGACTGTACGGGCCTTGATAAATTATTAAAAATAGTAATAATTTGTGTAAAATCATAATAAATGATTTGTGAAGAATTGGGATGAAAAACTCCATATTTGAAAAGATAAAAGTAGATTTTTATCGAAATGAAGCGGTTTTGAACTAGAAATAAAATCAATTTATTTTTGAAATAAATAAATTGGATTTGAAATGGTTTTGAAAATAACCAGAATTTCCAATAATTGAATTGGAATGTATTTGAATCGAAATTATCTTTGGAATATTTCGATGTTGGATTTTGTGATTATACAGATATTGTTATGGAAATTTGAAAGATATATTTATATTGTTATTTCCAATACGATATTTGTTGGTCATAGAATTTGGTATTGAATATAAGCCGATATATTTTCTATTCAGATCCTTGTATTTAATATCAAATGTGATTTGGGTTTGTCGTGAATGGTGCCTCCAATAACACTGTTCTTAAGCCCAGTTGAGAAAAAGATTAAATCTTTTTATTTAGATTTAATGAAGTGTACCAATTAAATGGAATTTAATTGGAATTGAATTTGAATTGATATTTGGGTTTATCGTGAATGGTGTTTTAAATAACACTTGTTCTTTAACCCGATAATTAATGGAATGTGATTTTGGGTTTATAGTGAACCGTGTTTTAAATGACATTGGTTCTTTAACCCAGTTAAAGACAGGATATTGGTTTCTGTGAAGATTAAAACTAAGTGGGGTTTTAATGAACCTTTAATTAGATTGAAAAGGTCGAGAATGGAGTATCACCAGTTTTGCTCCAGGCGATAGTTAAATCTTTAATTAGATTTGAACGTGAAATGGTAATTGAATTTACCGATAACACCGTGGTGTTACATATGAAGTATTACCAATTTTACTTCATGGGATGAATAGGTTGGGATTTGGAAATAAAATAACTGATTACTTAGGTGTGGTTCGCTGATCCCAACTAATTTGAATTGATATTCAAAAGGAGATTAAAGAATAAATTTAAAGAATCTATCTTTGATAAAATTAATAGGAACCTTACCCAAAGTATAAGAATAAAAGAATATTCTGAATTGGAATGACGCGTATGTTGTGTTTATGTAACATTTGTTTATTATATACGCGAGTTACTCAGAAAGACCGGGTTTATCCCGTTCTGAATAACTGATTCGACGTGGTGTCGAGGATGAAGACGGTGGTCGAAGACCGAAGGTCTTCACATCGTTTGGGTGATTACTGATGATCTTGATTGGGTTGTACACCCAAGAGGAGGGAATCAGTTGGTGATCGTCTAGACGTACTTAGAGATCAATGGATATGCGAGGTACAAGGTGCCTTCGGTTTCGTTCAGATCCGGAACGAACTTGTAAATGGACTGTGTGTCTGACATTGGATTTTATTATGTGTGATTGATTTCTATTAAATATATATCTGCTTGGTGGCAGAGAATTTATTCTCTTGCTTAACGCCCATCTCTGAGACGTACAAGCTCGGGGGTCATATATTGATGGATATCAATCACATGGAGTGAATTGCCTGTGTGGCATGCCTAAGTGGCAATTGATCGAGGCTTCTGTTGAAAAGCAAAGTCTTGTGGTTGATGATCAAAGCACCACCTGTGTGGCATAACTTTGTGTAACATGAATTCGCGAGCCTCACACCCCAGTTGTGAACCAGAAACGGGAGAGGACAACAGGGAGGGCATGCGTTTCCTTCTAGCTAGGGTGGTGTCAGTGCTTAAACTGGTTGACATTTATATACTTTTCACCTGTGTGGTTGTTGTTGTTGCGAGGAGCCTCAGATATATCGGTGACTGTGTGAAGCGGATGGAGTCATTTGGCTCATTTACGCCCCAAAGGGCGGGAAAACGTAGTGTTTAGGCATAATAATCCACATCGGTGGACCGGCCCTGATGATCCAAGGCTTGTCTGCGCGTTTGCCTGAGACATAGGCTAGATTGTCTCGAATCGGTAGAGGACGATCCCTGGCCTCGATTCATAGATGGAAATCCAATTTCCAAATACGTGACTTTACGGTTTTGATTGTGGAGCCTAGTATGGCGACATGATATATGGTACCCATGCCGTCTATGATTGATATTTATGATTGAAATTGTTTTGACACTATAACATATAGTAATAAAAGATGAAATTTAGCGTATTAAGCATTATTTGGCTATTATAAGGTAAAACCCTATCCTCGGGCTTGTGTTGCATTGTGTGATGGGACCTGGGTCTTATAATAGCTTCATTTTTCTTTATTTAGCATTGTGCTGTTGTATTATGCACTGGTATTCTTGGGAGGAAACCCGTTCCGTGTTATATGGAGTGGTCCCTTGATCTACCTAACTTTAAAAATAAAGATTAATAACTGTTTTAGTTCTCACACCAGTCACATGACTGACCTGGAGTTTATTGTTTTAACCTAAACTCTGGGTGCCCTTATTTTGACACGGGCAGCTAGTAGTTTTGGTTTTGTAGTTTTATATTCACAGGAACCTGGTTTACAGCTGGAGTGATATCCGGAAAGCTCTGTATCCATATATCTCTTCTAATTGTGCATTGTATTATTTTCTGCTACTATGTAATGTATTGTAATCTCTGATATTTTCTGTGTAATATTTATTCATACTCTGTAAATTCTTATATTCTGATGGAATTGTTGTAATATACAATGAAATGTTCTTCTGTCTGCGTTCTTTCGTATGTTGTTCTCGAAGTATCTGCTCTTTCCTTCACGAGGAAGTTACGGGTTCTCACAGCATGACAGTGTGGCAAAACGAGAGGAAAGTACCAAGATGAGTGAAATGTGAAACCAACAGAGCTTGAACAGGTATAACCAATAATGAGAATGTTATGAGGTAATTTAGGCGGCATGAACGAGTCGTTGAATTGATTTAGCAGCTCCACCATGAAGGCAGCATAGGTCACATTATTAACCACCCACAACAATATAATGTATGTCAAGTGAAATGTTGAAATACGCTTGGAACGATTAACTCATATATATAGACAAGTACGCCTTCATTTTATATCAACCAATACTTATATCAATCCAACTTAGAGGCCATACTTAAATAGAAAGGGTAATGATGTATGGCATGACAGGAAAGTCAAATTATAGGAAATGATCCAACTTAGATGGACCGAGTGGCATAAATGGGTATCCACACAGTATCACTCACACACACAACTGGAAATCACACACATCCCATGCACATATATTTATGCAAAAACTATTTCTATTTTCAACTATACACGTGAGTAGTATATGTTTAAAACTGTAGGAGAGAGTATCCTTGATTAACTCAACTACCTCTTTAATTCTAGATATAAGTGGACACATCTATAATCAAGGTAGCAGGAGGTACTTCAAACTGTCAGGGAACATTTTGAAAATAATCAAATATGGTGCTTTAAAACAACAAGAACGTTATTAACTAAGGTAGGTAAACCATGAACATAGTGACTGGGCTGGATATATACATATATATATATATATATATGTCTACTCTTGAGCCTATAATTTAATACATGTATATGCATACCACTTGCACAATATCCTCTAACAAAACAAATGGCATTTTGATATAGCTTAACTAGGAAATATATGTTTTACAGTTCAATGAGTCCATCAGTCCATAAACTGTAGTAATATAGTTACATGCTACTGGGTTCAATGAGTCCATCAATCCATAAACTATAGTAATATAGTTACATGCTACTGGGTTCAATGAGTCCATAAACTGCAAGTATTCAAGATGGTGAAAAATGTCCAGAGGTACAAATAGTGTAAGTGTAAGTGTCTCAAAGAGCTCAAAGCAACAATTACATGATTATAAAAGTTAACCTTAAAGTCAAGAAAACGAACAAAAGAAGAATATCATAGGGGTACTTTAGGTTAATGAAATGTGAACCAAAATGTGTCTCATGTTTCGAAACTAGGTTTTAACATGTTGAATCAACCCAATGCATATGCCTACAGGTTGTGTGCAAACCCATGTAAATAACATCAAGAAAATATATACTGAACATATTAAATCTACCAGCATATATATACTTATGGTTTATCGAAAATGTCATGGATCAACAAAAGTGCCACATACGAACATGTCAGGGAAAAACAGGGTATCAACTATTCATGTTCGACATGGGTTTGGGCCCAAAATCACACAATATATTCCACAAGTCTCTTCACTCAGGGAGGGTGTATTCTAGTATTACACTGAGATAAGAGTATGATCCAAAGTATGCAGCAAATGCATTATCAGTGAAATGTTCACTAGTTTCAAGCAAATTAAGGATATCCGTGAGTCATCGCGACACTGGCATACCATACGAATGAACCCATATATAAAGGATCTATGTAAACTGAGTACGGTACTGTGCAAATGGACCATCTATGTTCATGAATACGCATGTGAGAAACAAAGACAGGAAAGCCCAGTAAAACATGCTACATGCAAATAAAATAGTTTAACACACCAATCAGTATAATACAAACTTTAACGTACAATTAGATGCCATAAGATGCACGTATTTGATAATTTATATGTCACATTAGTTCATTCATTTTATACTTCCCATAAACAATAATTTTGTCCAAATTGCAGATCCACTGTGATCAAGGTTAGAGGCTAAACATGCCTTATTTTTTTGGATAAATTTCCTACTGAAAAATTTGCATTCTGTCATTCAAAATATAAAAGATAAATTGCATACTTGAATGATAGTGCTGGAAACAACATGTACAATGAGATCGCCCTTATATGTTTTATATTACTGTTGGACCATATATGAATCGGTGCCAAAATAATAAACGAATGAAATGTCATCCAATGTCTTAAATACTACTTGATAAATCAATAAATCTCACTACACAAATGTTACAACGGGTCCAATTTGTAACAACCCGGAAAATCCAAGACAATTTAAAAAATTTATTTTGGATATTTAAAATGAATTGTTTTAAATAATAATGATGACAAATTTATTTTGAATTGAATTAGAACGTAGATATTTATTTGAATCGACGTTAGAATATAAATATATTTTTTAATTATAAAAGGAATTGAAAGTGGCGCGGTAGTTTGAAAATTCGATTTCAAATGAATATACAAGATTCAAAATAAACCGGATTTTAGCGAAACCAAAAATATTAGAATCTATTTGAAAATAGCTTTCCAACGAATTCGAAAAATTGAAATTTCATAGCGGGATAAAAAGTTATGCCCAGTTGAAAATTCAGAATAGTCGCTATGGAATTCTAGCCCTTTAAAATGGCCATTTTTCAAACGGTCTCAGAATTCGATGAAATTAGTTTTGTTAGAACCGTATCGTCAATACGAAGCTAGAAATAATTTTTCTGTAATTTTTAGAATCAGTATGTGGCCCCGGTAAATTGAAATGTGCGTTCAAATTCAATATATAGATTTATATTTTGATTTTGACGAAAATTGGTCAAAACAACCAAACTGGCTTACGATACATATCCCATTGTGTTCAGAGTGGGGGTACTTAGCTACGGGTGACAGTCGTCGGGTCTCGTTTGGAGTTCGATTTAAAAAGTTGCTTAATTGAAATTAAATTAATTAATTAATTATATTATATACACTCACCCTTACCCTCTCTCTCCTCTAAGTCAACCCTTACCCCCCTACACCGTTCAGTTCTGTTCGAAAGGAAATAAAAAAGGAAAAGAGAAAGGGGAAACCGCTCCACCGTGACATTTGGAAATCGCCGCCGTCCACCGCGCTGATGCTCCACTCCCTTCACGCGACGTCGCCTCCCTCAGGCCATCGGCCCCTCCTTCCTCTTTTCCCCAAATAGAAATCCGCCCATCCCCAACGCAAACAATAATGCCACCACCTCCTGGACCCGCCAACAGTCGCACCGCCACTTGTTCCACCCCCCTGACAACCTACGTTGCCACTTCGACCTCCGACTCCACTAACCACCCATAGCTGACGTGGAAACCCCCTTCTCACTGAAAAAGATACTGTAAGTATTTATGTTATTTTATTTAATTTCCTTTTAATTATTTATTTTTAATTAGAGAAACGGAATGATTTTGAATATATGAAAAATATGATTTTGATTAACATAAAGTTATGATTTTTCAACATGAGAAAGATTCAATTTTTAATTAAAGAAAGATTCCATTTTTAACTAGACAAAGGTGAGATTTTTATATGAAGTAAGGATTTTTATTTATGTATATGAAATATAAGGAAATGATTTTTTTATTTATATATAGAGAAGGTAAAGTTCGATTTTTACCATGTTTACATGAAGATAAAAATTCGATTTATATGAAGTAAAGATAAAAATTTGATTTTTATATATATGAAGTGAAGATAAAAATTAATTTTTTATATAAATAAAGTGAAGATAAAAATCTGATCTTTTTATATATGTACAGGACATAAAAATATGATTTTTATGTATGGAAAGCGTTATTTAAAATGTGATTTTTAATATAAACTTTGTGAAACAGACTGCGTTGGGAACAAGACGAAGATTTCCTACATATGGAGAGTCACGACGTTTGGTTTAGCTCTTGGTGAGAACTTCTCACTTTAATTTTTGTTTTCTAGTTAAAAATATATACTAGGATGCAGACGGTGCTTAGCAGCACCGGACACCCATTGTCCACAGACCATGGATGACTTGTTTGATTTTGTTGTGTGGTGAAAATTGATTGTGATGTGGAATGAATGGAAATATATTCATGTGATGAAATAAATTATTTATCGTTAAAAATATAAATTTAACGTGAATGTGAATAAATAAATATTCATTTACAAATCGAACGATTTGTCACCCATTTGAAGGATATTGATTGGAACGATAAATTTTACACATCGTCCAAATGCACAAATAAAAATCTGTGTTTGTGTTGACTGAAACCCCACATGGGTATTGGGATAATATTTGATGTACACTAATCCAAATTATTTTGTTGTATGTCAATCGATAGGTTGACAGACAGTTGTGTAGTGCACTTTGGATGATGGTTGATTATTTATCATTGCTATTATATACATGTGTTGTATGGAATCCATATAAGTAACATTATATGGTAATTGGGTGGGCCTCGTTCCAATTTGGAAAATAAAGAATATTATAAAATAAAGATTCATGTGTTGAATAGAATAAATAGCCATGTGTTGATGATACTCATGTGTTGAGAATATTCATGTGTTGAACCAAATATTTTAACAACAAAATTCACATTTTTATCATATATAAAATTAGAAACTAGCTAGAAACTAGTTAAGATGAGTGGTTTCCTGGGTATTGATCTGATGTTGGTTTCGGCCTTCAGGGTTAATACTTAGGGAATTGTTCTCTTATTAATTTACGGTTGGAGCCTGATTAAGAATTAAACGATAGAAATCATAATTATATAAAATATATTAAATAACAAAAATAGTCATGTGTTGACGATACTCATGTGTTGAGAATATTCATGTGTAGAAAGAAATATATATATTCATGTATTGAAGAAAATATTCATTTGTTGAATAGAATAACGAAGTTATTGAAATATATGCCGTGTTGATTAGATTTGCGTCATTTTGACGCGAATGATATTTATATCAATTATATTCGTTTTTATAATGAATATAGAAAAGGAAGTGATTTCAAAATATAATGTTTTGAAAATATTATCATTTATATATTAATGATATGAAATATTCAATTTTGATTTAAAATTGAATATGAAGTTGAAATCGTTTTTAAAACGAATTTAAACGATTTATAAAATACGTTTAGAATTAAAATCGATGAAGTATATATAATATATATATATATATTATATTATATATATATATATATTAAATGGCCTGAATAGAACGCGTCGCGCCGCAGTAATTCGCGAATTTCAACCATTGACTTCGAATTGACGTTACGGGAGATCCAACCGTCGGATTCTCCTGAAACCGGAATCGTTGGTTCCTATCGAAAAGAGCTTTCCAATGAATATTAGAAATTTGAAATCTAATGGTTGGATTTGGAATTATGTCCAAATCAAATTTGGAAAAGGTCGCTGTAAGTGTAGTTCGACGACCGTTATTGGAAATCGACTGTACGAGCCTTGATAAAATTATTAAAAATATCAATAATTTTTTAAAATCATAATAAATGATTTAGAAAGAATTGGGGTGAAAAATCCCATATTTATAAAGGATAAAAACATATTTTTATCGAAATGAACTAGTTATGAACTAGTATTATAATCCAATGTTTTTGAATAAATAAAATGGATTTGAAGTGGTTTTAAAATAATAAGAATTTCCAATATATGAATTGGAATGGATTTGAATTGAAATTATCTTTGGAATATTTCGATGTTGGATTTCGTGACTATACAAATATGGTTGTGGAAATTTGAAAGATATATTAATATCGTTATTTCCAATATGATATTTGTTGGTTTCAGAATTTGATATTGAATATAAACCGATGTATTTTATATTCAGAGCATTGAATTTAATATCAAATGGGATTTTGGGTTCATCGTGAATGGTGTCTTAAATAACACTATTCTTGGACCCAGTTTAGAAAAGCATAAATCTTTTAATTAAGATTTAGTGAAATTGTCCAGTTAATTGGTATTTAATTGGAATTGAATTTAAATTGGTTTTTGAGTTTATCGTGAGCGGTGTTTTGAATAACACCTGTTATTTAACCGATTAACAATGGAATGTGATTTTAGGTTTATCGTGAACCGTGTTTTAGATGACATTGGTTCTTTAACCCTGTTAAAGACAGGATATTGATTTTTGGGAAGATTAAAACTGAGTAGAGTTTTAATGAATCTTTAATTAGATTAAAGTGATCAAGAATGGAGTATCACCAGTTTTGCTCCAAGCGATAGTTAAATTTTTAATTAGATTTGAACGTGAAATGGTAATTAATATTTACCGATAACACTGTGGTGTTAGATATGGAGTATTACCAGTTTTGCTCTATAGGATGAATAGGTTGGGATTGGGAAATAAAATAAATGATTACTTCGGTGTGGTTCGCTAATCCCGACTAGTTTGGAAAACCTTGACAGGGTTTGAAATGATATCCAAAGGAAGATTAAAGAATAAATTTAGAAGAATTTATCTTTGATAAAATCAATGGGAACCTTTCCCTAAGAATGTGAATATTTGAATAAAAGAATATTCTGAATTGGAATGAGGCATATGTTGTGTTTGTGTAGCAATTGTTTATTATATACGCAAGTTATTCGGAAAGGCCGGGTTTATACCCATTCTGAATAACCGATTCGACGATAAGTCGAAGATGAAGACGGTGGTTGAAGACCAAAGGTCTTCACATCCATTGGATGATTATTGATGATCTTGATTGGGCTGTACACCCAAGAGGAGGGAATCAGTTGGTGATCGTCCAGACGTATTTGGAGATCGATAGATATGCGAGGAATAAGGTTCCTCCGGTTTCGTTCAGACCTAGAACGAACTTGTAAATGGACTGTGTGTCTGACATTGGATTTTATTCTATGTCATTGATTTCTATCAAATATATATCTATTTGGCGGCGGAGAATTTATTCTCTTGATTAACGTCCTTCTCTGAGACGTATGAGCTAAGAGGTTATATATTGATGGATATCAATCGCATGGAGTGAATTGCCTGTGTGGCATGCCTAAGTGGAAAATGATCAAGGCTTTTGTTGAAAAGCAAAGTCATGTGGTTGATGATCAAAGCACGGCCTATGTGGCATAGCTTTGTGTATAGCGTTAATTCGCGAGCCTCACACCTCGGTATGAGTCAAAAACGAGATAGTGACCGCGGGGAGAGCACGACGTTCCTTTCTAGCTATGGGTGATGGCAGTGACCTACCAGCCCTGACATTTATATACTTTACCTGTGTGGTTGTTGGAATGCGAGGCGCCTCGGATATAGGTCTGATAGGACTGGAAAATGTGTGTTCAGGAATAACTAATCCTCAAATGTAAGAGAGGACCGGCCTTGAAGATCCAGGATCGCTGTGTATTGTCCTGAGACATTTGTTAGAGTGTCTCGAACGGAGAGGAGCTTGCCCCTTGCCTCGACTCATGACGGAAATCCAATTTCCAATACGTGACATTTCGGTTTTATTTGTAGTGCCTAGTATGGTGACATAGTGGTATGGGACGCTTATGCCGTCTATGATTTATACATTATGATTGAAGTTGTTTTCTTCACTTATAGTAATAATAAAAGATGAAATTTAGCGTACCAAGCATTCTTTTGCTATTATAAGGTAAAACCCTATCCTCCGGATTGCGTTGCATTGTGTGATGGGACCTGGGTCTTATAATAGCTTTTTATTTATTTATTTAGCATTGCGTTGTTTTTTATGCACTTGTATTCTTGGGAGGAAACCCGTTCCGTATTATATGGCATGGTCCCTTGATTTACCTAACTTTAAAAATAAAGATTAATAACTGTTTTAGTTCTCATACCAGTCACATGACTGACCTGGAGTTTATTATTTTAACCTAAACTCTGGGTGCCCTTATTTCCATACGAGCAGCTAGTAGTTTTGGTTTTGCAGATTTATATTCACAGGATCCTGGTTTACAGCTGGTACGATATTCGGAAAGCTCTGTATCCGTGCATTTCTTTCAGTTGTGCTTTGCATTATTTTTCCACTGCTATGTATTTAAATGTAATTTAAATCTTTGATATTTATCATGTGTAATATTTATTCATACTCTGTATATTCTTGTATTCTGATGGAATTGTTGCAATAAACAATGAGATGTTCTTCTGTTTGCATTTCGATGTGTGTTATCCTCAAAGATCCGGTCTTTCCTTCACAGGGAAGTTTGGGTCGCTACACAATGTAAGCTTATCTAAAAGGTCAACAGTCATAGTCGGATAAATAATCACAAAAACAAATTAGTGAAGATTCCATTACAAAACAGAAAGTGTGTTTGAAGCAGTGCCCAAAATCACGATCAAAATCAAGCAATATTTAATAAAGCAGCAAACTGTACAATAACAACCTAGTTTAAAACTGAAGTTTAATTACTTGAACTACGATAAATCATGAGTGAGATGCTCACCTGCAGTGGTGCCGAAGAAGGCGCAGCGACGGATTTTGGAGCAGCGGCATTGATTCAAGGGTCTTTGAAGCCATGATTTAGAGAAGCAGACATCGACGAGATGATGAAGAATGGAGGCCGCAGTTCCGATCCAGGGCTTCTAATTTGGGTACGACAGAATTTATTTTTGAAGAGGAGCGATGGCGGTGGCGGCGACGACGAGAAGTACGATTTTGGGAAAAACTTGGTTTTTGATTTGGGAAGAAGTAAATTAGGAGGCTTTGCCCATTAACAAAAAAGGAGGAAAAAGAACAGATTTGTCTTGAGAATGAAATTGGGGCAGGGATGCGCTTTTTATAAAAGGAGAAATGAGGATAAGAACGAAGTCACTCAATAGGTATTAGGGGATCTGAGCGTTTCTGAGTATAGGTCGGTGCAATGTAAAGCTGAGGAAGGTGATATATGGTGAAATTTTCTATGTTAATTATACCACGAACTGCCCCGTAGCGCTCTGAATTCGTAACGTCAACATTGTTGGATCAAGATTAACCGTAGAGGGGGGGGTGAATAGGGTTTATCACAGTTTTTAACTGAATTGAAAATCTGACAATATATTCAAAATAATAAACAGAGCAGAAATAAAAGTGCAGAAAATAAATCACACACAGATATACCCAGCTTCGGCGAAACCCTGCCTACTGCTGCATTCCTAAGGTTTCTACTAGGTGATAGAATAGATCCCGCATACAAGACCATGTACACTTGCAAACCCTGCTCCTATTCTAACCCTACGCTCAAATCCCTAGACTGATTGATATCCCCTCAATCAGATTTCCCCGAAATACAACCCCGTAATCCGTAACCCAGATTTTACAGACTCTATGAACTGTCAGTCAACACCTTGACTGATTCCCCTAGTATTTTACAGACACTAGAACTGTTTCGAAAAGTCGGTTTTACAAAAAACAAATTAAAATACAAAAGAAATTAATCTAAACCCTAGCTTAACAAATGAATTAAAAGTCCCCCCTTTTAAGCTTGGCTTAGCAAAGTGGAAAGTGGCCGGTCCCTTTTGTTTTAGTTGCACCCGTTCCTTTTCTTGCTTAGATAATGGCGGCAGGCGATTTGGGAAAAAAACTATGGTTTCTTTAAATCCTTCAAAACTCTAATCGATTGCTGAAAGAAATTTGAGATCTCTGATGCTCGTTGATTCTTCGATGACTTCTGATGTTTCTCAATCAATTTGGAGAATTCCTATGATGACCGAAACCCTGGAAAAAATTGTGAGTAATTTATTTTTAAATTCTCTGCTCTGTGAATTTCGTTGTTTTTATTCTTGGATTTCGATAATATCAATGATGATATGGTGTAGCATATATAGGGATAACAAAACCTTGAGCAAATCTGATTTCGTAATTGATGGCTCGATTTGGTTTGGCAAATTTTCCTCGATTTCCTCTTTTGAATATCTCGACTTTAATTTGAATAAAAAGAATTTATCGCCTTCAAACCCTTGCGTGGATTTGCTCTGCCTTACACCATCATGATTGGAATCCGATTTGAATGATTTCCTCTTTTTGATTGCTGCGTGATTTTGGCTTTCCTTGAATTTCTTGACATTGAGTAATTGTTGCATGATTAGATACGATATTTCATCCTTGAATTGTGATTCTTCTTGCCAAAAGTTACATCACTGATTGAATAAAAACTGGAAAGATTTATTCATTGTCCCTTATGAAATCAACTTCAATTTTTCTGGAAACAATTAAAGATTCTGTCCAAAAACTTAACTCGTGTATTTCTGGAAATAAACAGTATGGTTTTTAGAAATCCTAGCCATATGTAAATTTATGCTTTTGCCCCAAAATTTGTTTTTGCCATAAACCATGTGTCAAAGATAAAATGGCTGATTTTTTGAGTGTTTCCACTTTTGCATTCTCGGCTGAAATTGACTCTTGAATTTGAAATCTTGGCATTAAAAAAAACTTACATGATTTACTGATGAACTGTCTCTTGTGAATTTCGGTTACTTGCCTTGTTTGATTTTGTGAGATTGAAACGAGCCATGATTAATTCCCTTGCGTGAATAACAGTTTGAATAACTTTATAAACCTGTCCAAAACAAGAATGCTCCCATGTATGAATTCATCACTTGCCAAAAACTGTTTTCAGTCTTCATATATGCATGAACTGATTTGTTCACATATGCATTTCTGGGAATAAATTTTCTGATTACTTTTGGCATGTTGCCAAACATTGATTCATTTCTAATTGCATTGAAATATTTCCATAATATTTGAAACTGCACTTTAACACTTGAGAAATGCTGAACAGATTTTGTCCATCCATGAACATGAATGTATTTGCTTGTTGTCTTGGCATTTGTACCATGCACCATGCTTTGATGTTTGTAGCACCACCATTGAACAGTGCTCTGTCCAGTTGTACCTTGTTTCAACACTGTGTAGTTTCACCCACTATAAACTTGCATTGCCCCTCTTGCTTGCCATGCTTACCATGCTAAAACCATGCTTTCCATGCTGAATTGAACTATTCCATCTGTGTTGAACTGCCTTGTTATTTGTTTGAAGTTGCACCACATTTTCATGCTGCTATGTTGACTGTATACAATTTTGCACCCTTGACCTTGCTGTGTTGCCTTTGTATGTTTATATTCATTTGGACATGAAATCTGGAGCACATGCATAAGTGCTCGGCCATTTTTGCTTTCTAATACTTGACATTGTCCATGTACTTTTAATGTATTGACCTCGACCACTTGTTACACTGTCTTGTACATTTCGAAATTCTGAACTGAATCATCTTTAACCATTTATAAAAGAAAGCTGAAACATGTTTGGATGTGCTAGGCCATGTTTTTGTTGTGAGCATTTTACTTGAGACTTGCTGTTTGACTTGAACCATTTGCACTTGTCTTGAACTATGTTGGTCCATACTTGCTGTGTACACCAAATTCAATTTTGAACTTGTGCTCGACTGCATTTGTTTTGTCTTTGAACTTTTTGTTGACTTTTCATTGAGTTATTTAAATGCGTGCACTGAGTCGAGATGGTCCATGTGGCTACTCCTCAGTTGCTCACTGATTGGCATGGCAGTGCACATGTGTATTTTTATACATGTGTGTATATGCAGCCATCCAGTATTATTTTCCCTGTCCCTGCACAGTAATATATTGTATATACATTGACTGCCTTGTGATATTTTTAGTGTATCACTGTGAATATCACAAGCTGTCTAAAATATCAGATCGAGTCAGAAAAATGATGAGAAACACACCGAAATTATGAGGCAAATAAAATTTAAAAATAAATTTATATTTTCATTTGTTCAGTTTTATTCGTGTTGCAGTGTACTGCGTGTTTTTGTTTTCATGTGACAGGTATGAAGACTGGACTGATTGTGAGGATGCTGTGAAGACAGGAGACTAAAGAAAATAAGAGAGTCGGTGAAATGTAAAAGTGTCAAAGTGTAAATGAAAGTATTAGTGAAACTGTATAACTGAGTGATGAGTGATGTAGCTATGAAACTGTGTATGAAATTGAAAGTGAAATGAAATGTATTTCAGTGAATTACAGTGTGTTGTACAAATAGTGGAGCTGTAAATCTGTACTGTTTTGAATATTGAAGTAAAATATTATATTTAAATAAAATCCTGTGTTGATACGTGAAATTTTGTACAGTCGTATTCTATTTAAATATAAGTATTATATTCTTGTCTGTGATGTTATATAACAGTACAATAACAAACACATTTAAAATAATTTATACTTGTTTGTTATCATCAAACAAAAAATCATATAATTGTGTATACAACGCCGTTATATACAACAATCTCCCCCTTTTGATGATGACAAACAAATAAAAAGATTTTGAATATAATAAATGTGTTTGTTCGAGAATAGTGAAACTCCACCTATTTGAATGCTCCCCCTACAACTAAACTCCACCTAGAACTATGTATGAGCGGTGTAACTCCCCCTATTTGAATGCTCCCCCTACAACTAAACTCCACCTAGAACTGTGTATGAGTGAACCAAATGAATTTAATAAATTCTCAAAATTAAAAATATTTATAAAATATTCTCTTATAAATCAAAATCTCACCCCATTCTCCCCCTTTTTGTTATCATCAAAAGGATACATAATTTAAAATATAGATGAGGAATGACTAAAAATACAATTTCAACTTAAGAGGAAGAACAGTTATAGATCTCAATCAGTCAAACAAAAATCATAATATTCTAAGAACAGGTGGCATATTTCACATTGCAGATAATGACGGATTTACGATGAAATTTATATAGAATGGGGAGAGTTATAAAGTTATCTATTTCCAATTATTTTCAAAAGAGTTTTATAAAAAATGAGGCACAAAAATAGTGATGGATTTTGGACTATAAATATAAATTCAACTTAAGTGACAAAATCGAGTAATCTTAAATCCCAATATGTATCAATCAACAAATCATAATACATCATAAGATTTCAACACATTTCACAGATTAGAAAGATGGACTGATATGCTGGTTTTTAAACACCAAGGAGAATTTCATAATAATTTTAATTTATAGCACATTATTTCCTTTTTCTTTTTGTTTTATTTAAGAGCACACTGACCATGCATAACCAGAGCTTAGATTTTTAAATGAGGTCAGTCCCAGCTTAAATTATAAGTTGTCTCATAACCATGCATAACCAGAGCTTGGATTTTTAAATGAGATTTGAGACACACTTATGTATTAATTATATATTTTCATCATTTCAGCTTTACTGAAAAAAACTCCTCAGCATATAAAACCAATATGAATGATAGAAAAGTGGTAGGTACAGAAATGGACTGTGAAATAAATTTTTAAATTAATTATATTATGAAATATGATTAACTGTACCGAGATCATTGAAAATTTCAATTGTCACTAATTCTGAAAAATAACATAACCACAATTCCATCACAAATATTTTCACTGTTTATTCCAAAAGATTTCAAAACATATTCTCTCCACATTAATATAAAATTATCATGGATGGTAGAAGGATGATAGATGATGAAGATGGTCGTGAAATAATTGCCAGTTCAAAGATATTATAATAAATGTTCAACCATCATGAAAATGCAAATAAAATCTCCTCTTGTTGTGAAATATACTGCAGTCACAATTCATCATAATTTCAAAATCTGATAATAATTTTGATGAATTATAAATACAGTTCAATTTGGATATTGATTTCAATTTCTGAATGAATAATCAATAAATAGTTTTAAAATTGAAAATCAATTACAAGAGGAAAAATGAAGAGCTATACAGGACTAGAGGGATTAAAAAATATATACAAAAATAAATCAGCAATTCTGATACCAATTGGTGTCTATATTAACAAATTTTAATCACAAAGCCCAAACAGACAGAATTAACAAATTTGCACATTTTTCAAAGCTGCAGACAAGAACAAGCAATTATTTGAAACAGTATCAGAGCAGCACAAGATTTCAGTTTCAATGCAGACTTGTCAAGAAGATGTTTCAAATATATTTCTGTTTGTCACATAAAGAATGATTCATGATGTGAGATTTTAAAAAATATTGTTTATTTTAAATCATTTGATAAATATGAAAACTTCAAGATTTAATGAATCAATCACACCACATTTTAAATATCATATTCAGGATATGTGTGAGATTCAGTAAATCAATAATTTCAAATGATTTTAAACAAATAGATATTCAAACCAAATAATCATGGAATAACAGAGAATTTTAAGACCAGTTTTACAAAAGAAATTTTCACAAGTATCTCTGACAAGTGTGAGATTAAATTCAGATCATTTACATCAAATTTGAGAGGTATTCATGAATTAGAAAATTAAAGTAATTTATTTGAAATCACTTGAATCAATGTCAAGTTCTGGTATATAATGAATCAGTCACACAGGGTTGATAATTTCAAATTTAGGAGGTGTATGAGATTCAGAATATCAGGAATTTCAGATGATTTCAAACAAACTAATTTCAACTGTACTAATCATAAATAAAAATGAATTTTAAGATGTATCACTGAGACAAGACATTTCAAGATAATATTCAAGCCAATCTGAAAATTACTGGAATTGTCACAACTGATTAATTACAGTGTGCTGTAATGAGTATAATATTTTGAGCTTTTCTAAAATGAATTAGAATAAACTTAGAACAGCAAAGGTGTGTGAATTTCCATATAATTTTCAGATCTTCAAAACAATTTAGAATTCAGATTAACAATGTTCAAGATATAACAAGAATACGTCAACACCGTTAGGAATTCAGAAAAGAAAATTAACTTCAAAACAATTGCAGATAAAAAAATCGGTATCTGGAAATGATTAAAAGTATCAGAATTCTATACACGCAAAACAAATTTCTAGAATATCATGAATACTGCAATTCAAGAAGCACAAAACAAAAATATGGCAGTGATAAATCAAACCAGAATAGACAGAAGAAAGAGATAGAAGGGAGAAGAAGAAGAAATAAACAAAAGAAAACAATCAAAACAGAAGATATTTACAGAGGTGAGTTTAGAGATCATACCACAATCCAGTGTAAATCAGAATCTCTAACTCAACAGTATTGCCCAAGGAACTTTAAAGAGTACAGAAATACAGAACAGCTTGAAATCAATATCTTTTCAGCATAGCAGTTCCTCAACCTTCACTGGTACCTAGCAGTTGAGAGAATCAAGTGGTCTAACAAAATTTGTAAAATCACTTTGAAATATGTTTACCACTTTTGGTACCCAAACCCGTTTGTATAACAAACCATCAGAATTAACCTTTGTTCCCTTAGGAACCCAAATTCGTTTAAACTTAACGAAGCCCGTTTCATTTCCTTTTAGGATCCAAGAATGTTTAACTGATTTATTACAAAACAAATTCATATTTTGCTTTTGATTCAAAAATCCTTTGGAATTATCAAAATTCAAATTATCAAAACAGTTATTTCCAAAGCAGTTTGAGGAATTTTTCAAATCATTTGAAAAAACATTATCTCATTATCTTTTCCAAAGCTGAGACCTTTTTTATTTCCAAGAGAAAACTGATTTTTCAAAAGCATATTCGCAGATTTTTCTCCGGAAGAAAAACGGTTCAGACTCAACTCAAGACCGTTAATTTTTTATTTCAAATGATTATTCTCGTTTATTAGCTCAGAACAACGATCGACCAACGTTTTATTTTTCTTTGAATCATTTTGTTTTAAAATTGAATTTTCATTTTCAAGCATTTTGATTTTAGCTTTAGATTCGTTGGTCTCAGATTCAAAACATTTTTGTTTTTTAGATTCGAGTTTTTCAAAGTTCTTGAAGTTTTGAATCTCGTTTTCTAGCTTATTCGGAATAGACTCAGTTTTCAACAAATTTTCTTTTTCAAAAATTTCAAGTTTAGAATTTTCAGATGTCTTGAAATTATCCAATTCCTTTTGCAACAAATTGTTTTTACAAATTAGTTCATTCTCATTTTCTTTTAAAATCATGATGTCATTTTCAAGCCTTTTGAGATCTTCATTTTGATGAACTAAATCAACTTTGAATTTGAAACAACTTTTGCAGTCGGTGTTTTCTATATTTCTGACATTTTCAAGTTTTAATTCCAAAAAGTTATTTTTGGTAATCAACTCAAGTTTTTCAGATTTCAGAGATTTATTTTTTGATTTGAGACTATCAACATCTTTTGTTAATTCAGTACAAAAATGAACTAAATCTTCATACGAATAACTTCCTGTCTCTTCATCTGTTGAGTCTCCATCGACAGATCCATCTGAATTATTATTTGTAAAACCTGTTAAGCATAGATCAGAACTTGAGTTGACATTCTGGGGTTTTGAGCAGTCGTCAGATTTTCCATAGAGTTTGTTGAGAGTTCTCCAGACATCCTGCGCAGTCAAACAATGAGATACGTGAATAAACTGTTCTGTAGTGAGATAATCAAATATGATATTCATAGCACGAGAATCGAAAACAATGTTTCTATTATCAGACATATCACTTCCATTGATAACAGTATCCCAACATTTAATATTAACAGATTTTAAATAAAATTCTATTTCGGATTTCCAGTTTGATAAGTCTGTTCCATTGAAAATAGTTGGAGATGAACTGGACTGACTCTCAGAAGACTGACAACAAGGGGAAAACATGATTCTATAGTTAATCAAAAACCAAGCTCTGATACCAATTGTTGGGTCTAGATTAACCCTGAGGGGGGTGAATAGGGTTTATCACAGTTTTTAACTGAATTGAAAATCTGACAATATATTTAAAATAATAAATAGAGCAGAAATAACAGTGCAGAAAATAAATCACACACAGATATACCCAGCTTCGGCGAAACCCTGCCTACTGCTGCATTCCTAAGGTTTCTACTAGGTGATAGAATAGATCCCGCATACAAGACCATGTACACTTGCAAACCCTGCTCCTATTCTAACCCTATGCTCAAATCCCTAGACTGATCGATATCCCCTCAATCAGATTTCCCCAAATTACAACCCCGTAATCCGTAACCTAGATTTTACAGACTCTGTGAACTGTCAGTCAACACCCTGACTGATTCCCCCAGTATTTTACAGACACTAGAACTTATTCGAAAAGTCAGTTTTACAAAAAACAAATTAAAATACAAAAGAAATTAATCTAAACCCTAGCTTAACAAATGAATTAAAAGTCCCCCCTTTTAAGCTTGGCTTAGCCAAGTGGAAAGTGGCCGGTCCCTTTTGTTTTAGTTGCACCCGTTCCTTTTCTTGCTTAGATAATGGCGGCATGCGATTTGGAAAAAAAAACTAGGGT
This sequence comes from Allium sativum, assembly GCA_030737875.1. NCBI lineage: Eukaryota > Viridiplantae > Streptophyta > Magnoliopsida > Asparagales > Amaryllidaceae > Allium > Allium sativum. The sequence goes on from CM060912.1 coordinate 409,728,753, forward strand.
TTCTTTAAATCCTTCAAAACTCTAATCGATTGCTGAAAGAAATTTGAGATCTCTGATGCTCCTTGATTCTTCGATGACTTCTGATGTTTCTCAATCAATTTGGGGAATTCCTATGATGACCGAAACCCTGGAAAAAATTGTGAGTAATTTATTTTTAAATTCTTTGCTCTGTGAATTTCGTTGTTTTTATTCTTGGATTTCGATAATGTCGATGATGATATGGTGTAGCATATATAGGGATAACAAACCCTAGAGCAACTCTGATTTCGTAATTGATGGCTCGATTTGGTTTGGCAAATTTTCCTCGATTTCCTCTTTTGAATATCTCAACTTTAATTTGAATAAAAAGAATTTATCGCCTTCAAACCCTTGCGTGGATTTGCTCTGCCTTACACCATCATGATTGGAATCCGATTTGAATGATTTCCTCTTTTTGATTGCTGCGTGATTTTGGCTTTCCTTGAATTTCTTGACATTGAGTAATTGTTGCATGATTAGATAGGATTTAGCATCCTTGAATTGTGATTCTTCTTGCCAAAAGTTACATCACTGATTGAATAAAAACTGGAAAGATTTATTCATTGTCCCTTATGAAATCAACTTCAATTTTTTTGGAAACAATTAAAGATTCTGTCCAAAAACTTAACTCGTGTATTTCTGGAAATAAACAGTATGGTTTTTAGAAATCTTAGCCATATGTAAATTTATGTTTTTGCCCCAAAATTTGTTTTTGCCATAAACCATATATCAAAGATAAATTGGCTGATTTTTTTGAGTGTTTCCACTTTTGCATTCTCGGCTGAAATTGACTCTTGAATTTGAAATCTTGGCATTAAAAAAAACTTACATGATTTATTGATGAACTATCCCTTGTGAATTTCGGTTACTTGCCTTGTTTGATTTTGTGAGATTGAAACGAGCCATGATTAATTCCCTTGCGTGAATAACAGTTTGAATAACTTTATAAACTTGTCCAAAACAAGAATGCTCCCATGTATGAATTCATCACTTGCCAAAAACTGTTTTCAGTCTTCATATATGTATGAACTGATTTGTTCGCATATGCATTTCTGGGAATAAATTTTCTGATTACTTTTGGCATGTTGCCAAACATTGATTCATTTTTAATTGCATTGAAATATTTCCATAATATTTGAAACTGCACTTTAACACTTGAGAAATGCTAAACAGATTTTGTCCATCCATGAACATGAATGTATTTGCTTGTTGTCTTGGCATTTTTACCATGCACCATGCTTTGATGTTTGTAGCACCACCATTGAACAGTGCTCTGTCCAGTTGTACCTTGTTTCAACACTGTGTAGTTTCACCCACTATGAACTTGCATTGCCCCTCTTGCTTGCCATGCTTACCATGCTAAAACCATCCTTTCCATGCTGAATTGAACTATTCCATCTGTGTTGAACTGCCTTGTTATTTGTTCAAAGTTGCACCACATTTCCATGCTGCTATGTTGACTGTATACAATTTTGCACCCTTGACCTTGCTGTGTTGCCTTTGTATGTTTATATTCATTTGGACATGAAATCTGGAGCACATGCATAAGTGCTCGGCCATTTTTGCTTTCCAATACTTGACATTGTCCATGTACTTTTAATGTATTGACCTCGACCACTTGTTACACTGTCTTGTACATTTCGAAATTCTGAACTGAATCATGTTTAACCATTTATAAAAGAAAGCTGAAACATGTTTGGATGTGCTAGGCCATGTTTTTTTTGTGAGCATTTTACTTGAGACTTGCTGTTTGACTTGAACCATTTGCACTTGTCTTGAACTATGTTGGTCCATACTTGCTGTGTACACCAAATTCCATTTTGAACTTGTGCTCGACTGCATTTGTTTTGTCTTTGAAATTTTTGTTGACTTTTCATTGAGTTATTTAAATGCGTGCACTGAGTCGAGACGGTCCACGTGGCTACTCCTCAGTTGCTCACTGATTGGCGTGGCAGTGCACATGTGTATTTTTATACACGTGTGTATATGCAGCCATTCAGTATTATTTTCCCTGTCCCTGCACAGTAATATATTGTATATACATTGACTGTCTTGTGATATTTTCAGTGTATCACTGTGAATATCACAAGCTGTCTAAAATATCAGATCGAGTCAGAAAAATGATGAGAAACACACGAAATATGAGGCAAATAAAATTTAATAATAAATTTATATTTTCATTTGTCCAGTTTTATTCATGTTACAGTGTACTGCGTGTTTCTGTTTTCATGTGACAGGTATGAAGACTGGACTGACTGTGAGGATGCTGTGAAGACTGAAGAAAATAAGAGAGTCGGTGAAATGTAAAAGTGTCAAAGTGTAAATGAAAGTATTAGTGAAACTGTATAACTGAGTGATGAGTGATGTAGCTATGAAATTGTGTATGAAATTGAAAGTGAAATGAAATGTATTTCAGTGAATTACAGTGTGTTGTACAAATAGTGAGGTTGTAAATCTGTACTGTTTTGAATATTGAAGTAAAATATTATATTTAAATAAAATACTGTGTTGATACGTGAAATTTTGTACAGTCGTATTCTATTTAAATATAAATATTATATTCTTGTCTGTGATGTTATATAACAGTACAATAACAAACACATTTAAAATAATTTATACTTGTTTGTTATCATCAAACAAAAAATCATATAATTGTGTATACAACACCGTTATATACAACAAACATAATCTACAATCACAACGTAACCAAAATTTGACATTCCTCTAATTTAAGTGTTCTAAATACAGAAAAATTAATTTGGTTGTAATTCGACTTCGTTCGCATATAACATTATTTTATTTTTAAACTATTTATCGGTGAACCTATTTTATTTCTTTTGTCCACTGATAACGCTGTCCGTTTTTAAATTTGCAACATTAAATTCTTTTTTCCACCAATACACACATATACAAACTAATTTTCCATATATAATTTTCAGTTCGTTTAACGTCACTAACGCTTATCTGTAAAATTCAACCATTGATACTTTTTAGTCAGATTTCAAATCGAATTCAATTCAAAGGTTCAACAATAAATATTTGATCCTCGATCAACCCTTCTGAATTAATTTTTGAACTCAATTCGTATTGAAAACAATACATTCGCTTTTAACTCAAATATTGAAAAAAAAATTGATTATTCATAATTAAATCTTTAATTAATTCCATATTCTAGTTTGTCGAAATTTCTGGGTCGTTACATTCTGGAAATACAATCTTTTTATGTCACAACTTTTAAGAAAGCTTCGGGCTTCAATTTTTTTTTCAGCATATGAACTTCAGGTTCATATTATTTCAGATTCTAAAGGATTAATATACTTTATGATTTTTCATTTGTTTATGAACTTCAGGTTCCTCATTTGCATATGAACTTCAAGCTCCTCATTTAAAAAAATTGGTTTACATCATGAGTTTTCAATCTCATTTCCAGTGATAAATAAATATTGCTATTGAATTTAAATGCCACATCATTATATTTTATACCTGTATTTTGTTGGATATACATAAAAAAACATTCTTTTTTAAGACATATTCTGTCTTTAGTCTATCCAAAAAAAATTACATACAAAAAGTAATAGTAGATCGGAAAGGATAAAACTAGATCTATCTCTACATCATCAATAATGTAAACAATACATATATAATCAAATCTCCATTTGGATTTGGAAAACTCAATTGACAGAATAAATCTACACATATTTAGGATCAATATAGATAATTAGATCTAAAAAGTTAGATCCACTAAGATAGAATCTAAATATACAAAAACTGAAAAAGAAAAGAGATCTAGAAGTATGAATCACATCTAAGCAGAAGATACAATAAATTCATAGATGTAGATCGATCTAGATGATTTCAAAACATGAAAAAAATAGCTCTAGTGGAATCTCGTGCTGATAATATGTTATAAAATTAAACAGAACACATATTAAACAAGAAGTCATTAGAGAGAACAGAAAAGATAGGGGAGAGACTTTTATTTCTATTACTTCAAGTGTATACAATTTCTATTACATTGGCTCCTTTATGTATAGGCTTTGGAGCTGATGTTAGACTTATTCCCATGATGTGGTACTAAATAGAATATGACAAGAGCATATTCACTCATATATATTACAAAAGATTCTATTCTTTAATGCAGTATATTAACATAAATGAATAATAAATTAATCATTGTTTACATATATAATTATGTTATGTGATCAATGGATTTATATATCTAAATAAATTTTATAACGTTCTTGTAAAAGTATATGATACAAGTATTGAAATTTTTATATTTTTATGATCCATTAGACAAATCATCAAATGATAGTTTGTTGATTTATTTAAATTGTTTAAATGTTGTGTGATTAATTCTAATATATGGAGTTAAATGTAAAATAACAAAAGGTAAATGACGGGTTTTGTAAAATGTTACAGAAGTTCTAAAATTAAGGTATTTATAGTTAAAAAGCACAATTTTGTATGCATTGTATGATGAATTTGTTGATAAATTTTTTGGTTTTTTTCTAAAAAACAAATATGAACTTAATCACATGTTCCTGTAAGCAATAAAAGATTTTTTGCGGAAGTGCAAATATTTGCAGTTTTTATTGCAACTATTTCTAGTTTACCCGAAAACTAAAAGTAAGAGTGGTTTTTTCTAAACATATTCTTAAGAAAGGACAACTGTATATTTTGGCATCTATAAATTTGGTATTTTACAAAAGTTATGTGTTTGTGTATGACTTATGTATCTTAATTTAATGAATATGTAATATTACCTTAATTTTTAATTTTATTATGATATATATCTTGTAATTATCTTATTTTGATAATTTAGATGAACCAACGAGTAATTATCTATTTCGTTTGAACTTAAAAAGATTGCGTAGCTAATTTAAAATGCATTGAAATGTTAATTATTAGGAAAAAGTGAAGCTAGTTTTGTAAAGAAATGTGTTAATTTTAAATGTAGGTATTTCAAGTTAGTCGAATTTTACAATGCAATATATGATAAATTTATTGAGATAATTGAATGATAAAATAAATTTGTTATCTTTGTTTATTGTGATTTATACTAGAGTCGAATAAAAGTTTAATTTTAACATTTTGGTTGGTGTAAAAGTGGTATTCATATTGAAATTGTCATTCTTTAGTATTTATTAGAAATATTAGTAAACATTCGTTAATCGAATTCATTTAAATAGTTTTAAATTATGAATTATGTTATTTACTCAAATATGTAGACTTGAATATAAAATGTTAAAAGGTAATCAATAAATTATGTGTAAATAATTATATAAAAATTTAAATATATACACCAGATTGTAAAATAACAAGAGATATTTATATAGCAAAATAATGTGAATTGACAAATTTAAAGGCTAAAAGATAAAATATAAAAATAGAAATAAACAAAAGAGAAATTTTTAGAATCAATGAGAGTGCTAAAAGTTATTCTGCTTTACTGCTATTTTATTGTTTCGCATGGTAATTAATTATAAACTAAATCTTTGGGGGCAAAAAAACTTCACTTTAGACACTACCTCAGGTAGGCTTGGTCACAAATAACATTGCATATTTGAATTTCACATATTGCTCATGCTGGATACCAAGACCACATATGTAACTTGATGAATGGTAGTCGGAAATATTCAGTATGGGGCCACATAAGTGAAATTTGAACACACATTGCTATCTTAGCTACATGTGGTTAAACTATTCAATTCTAAAATAAAAATATTCCAAGGCTTAAGTTACAATTGTCATGTAAATATTATGTATATACTGAAATAAATTTACTAAAGGATTAAGTCAAAAAGCTGCACGATTATAAATACGGTATTATAGACTCCAAATCATACACTATATTTTTTATGAACTTCACGTTATGTAAAAATACAGATATAGGATTGTGTGTTAATTTGGAAGGCTATCTTGAATAGCTGTTTATGAATGTTATAAAATATTGTTAAGTTGTTGACCAATGATGGTTAGAGGGATGACTCACATGTATATGCATCAATAAATTGTAAGAAAAAAAATTATAAGATGTATGTTACTTTATAGGACTTAATTCATGTGTTTCATTCCCTGATACACTCTCATAGACACCAAAATCAGAAAAATCATGGACTTCTGAAATACAGTCTTACACAAGCCTTTGAATATTTGTATATATATGATCTAAGCACTTTAGCATAATGTGGTTAAGTTTTCTTTAAATTTCCTTTTAGTACCTCGTGATTCTACTTGCAAAGTTTCCCTGGAAGAGGTATTAACATCAAGCATATATAAGTTATCATAAAAATTAAGAGAATCGGTTTACAAAAGAGTTGAATTTATTGATAAAACGTACTATTTCCAAATGAAACAAGAATAATTTGATTATCCCAACCTAGAAATAGAAAAAAAAATCCATATAAATGGCGGTAACTGAAGTATAAAATAAATCTCAATAATGATGAGTTATCAGTAACAACTTAAATTGTCTGATAGAATTTTCTTTTATCCACTTTTCATCACCCCCATAGTATGTATATTTCAAAGTTAGCTGGATTTTGGCAGTTTGGGCAACCTTGCACACCTATGTGAGTAGTGGTAGTGAAATCTAACAACCAAGTGTTTCTAGGTGTGGAAGCTAATTTACCTTTGAATAGACAAAAGAAGAGACATACCTTTTCTTACATGCCTTGCGTTATATTTGGTAAAGCCTTAGAAAGGTACATTAGAAGAATTTCAGTCATAAGAGAGAAGGGTGCATACGTCCCACATTCAACATCTAGATCCATGCAGTCACGGGCAACCAATACTTTTTCTTCCGATCCTTAAAGTTAGATTCCAGAAGAATGAAATGTTTTTAAGATTGACAAATATCATTCTTACTTAGGTTATGAATGGAGAGAAAGAATTAACCAAAAGTGCTTATATCAAAAACTGACTAGCAAATTCAAATAATGGTAAGTTTTCTTTGTCATGATACTTGGTGCAACTTTAGCATTGATATTAATATTGAGAGGAGAATGAAGAATAATAAACACAGTTGTAGAAAATGTATTTGAATGATAAATTAAAAAAATGGATTTAGCCTTTCAAAACTAGCGCACAACCTTATACTATATTTCTATGTAGAACAGAGTTAATGGAAAGCAGAGTGTATAATTTAGGGACGATATCCCTGTATAGTATGTAATAGTTTGATCTTCATATAGTAAGATTACGGTAATGTGCAGTTAATGCCCACTATTACCCAGCTACAACTTCGTTATATCCCGTAATGGATTATCATAGCTACGCTTTTCCCAAATAGCCTCTAATATGGTCTCCCCGCTTTAAGCTTCGCTGCTTCCGATATATCCAGTTATTTCTATTATATTACGCTATTCGTGCTATATTTTTGATAAAACAAACGAATTGAAAAATGACATCTATACATTATAAAAATTACGAAGTTAGATATTTTAATCGAATATTTTTAATATATATTTTTAGAAATAAAAATACTCTATATTCTATAAAATTTAATTAAGTTAATTAGCAGTTTACGTTTATTTATAGACATTTGCACTTTTTTTGTTTAAAATTAAGAATGTATTAATCATAGTTAAACCGAGTGCTAATTTTTCATTTAATTACCATTTTACATTCTTAATAACATTATTAATGAGTTAAATTTGTTATTTTAGAGTCATCCGCTATATCCTGTTATTTCCTCGCTTTAACTCTGTTATGACTTTTTGGATGTCCAACGCATTGGATTCACTAAGTGTTTTAACTGCACAAGGTAAAACCAAGCATACATTGAGAGACATGGAACCTTGATCTTTTGATCATTTTGTCTTTATATGAAGGAGTGTAGTTCATGGGATAATCCAATGGTGTAGATTTACTATGTCAACTATTATGTCAAAATTTTACATCCATATAGACTTTCTCTCTCTCTCTCTCTCTGTATATATATATATATATATATATATATATATATATATATATATATATATATATATATATACTGTTCGGCCTTTTGGTCCAGCTACTAGAAATAGTCCAGGCTCACATGATTCGGTGCGTCGCGTGGTTAAACGACTTAGAAGTGTTTCCAAAACACCCAAGAATCAAGCCTAGATGGGATCGTATAAGCATGATCGTCTTGGCTTGTCAAAACTGCTCTCAGATGGCTAAGTGTTTGGGGATAGGTTCTATATTCTCCAGGATCGATGCGTATCCCCAAACTCCAGCACAACTCCCTACAAGTTCACCTAACACATTCGGGATCGACACGATCATTTCGTATCTCGGCATACCCCCTTCACTTTTTCGTATCTCCAACTTCACACCTCCTCATTTCGTATCCCGGTCTCTTCAACAACTCGCATCCCCACAAAGCAACTTCCGGGATTGGTACTTCACTAGCAAACTCCCCACTTGCTTCACCATTTTGTATTCCGAGTGCATAACTACCTAAACCCTAGGATCGAGAATTCGTATTCCCATAGGGATCAGTACGAAAGCTACTTCTTATGTTGGGATACGAAACTTGCAAAGAAGAGAGGATTCAAAGCACTCAAGAGTAGAGTAGAAAAAAGCTAAATACTCCAGGGTACGTACAGATCCTGAGACCGGTACCAATCGTGGAGTACGAAAATTGGGGCACGTGTCCATTAGCCACCTGCTCCTACCTGCCTTCCTTCCTCCTATAAATACCCTGTCCTGCTATGAAAATGAGGTTGGCTTCTTAACACTTGGCTTCTGTTTGGAGATTTTGCACTTTTGGCCACCTTTAGGCACTTCGAGATGAATAATTTCAGTCCATTTTTTGGCTTTGCATGGCTTTTTAAACATTTGGAAACTCTTCCTTCCTCCAAACTTTGGACCACCATTAGAAGACTTCATCTTCCTTATACCAACTATTTGACACTTAGAATTCTCATAGTTCTTGTACCTAAGAGGAAAAATATCAATTCCAACTTGTAATTAATGAAAGTTGATTAATAGACTGTTAAATCACCGGAGTGGACGTAAGCTTTGACAAACTGAAACACTATAAGTACTATGTCACTGTTCTATTGTGTTTTCCCCTACATACTTACATTGTTGTACATACTTATTTTCACTGTCATGGAAATCTTAGGTATTCTGCCAATTTTTGGGCATCAACATTTTGGCGCGTGAAGAAGGGGCATCACACATACAGTCAACACTCTCATTCCGACTTGAAATAACTTTCACCCTTTTCCCATCTTTCTTCAACCACAAGTTTTGTGTGCTACTCAGAGTCATCTAAATATGCCTAGCGAACTCTAGAACAATCGTGAAGAAGGGAAAACCACTATTGCTGGACTTTCCAATAGCTAAGAACCAATGCTATGACCACCGTCGAAGGGCCTACATCTCTTGATACCGAGGCTTCTGTGACTCAAGCCCAACCGATCGAACTTGCGAGAAAACTTGAGGAAACTCAAAGGTAGTTTAGCAAGCAAATCAAGCATAACCTTAAATTGATGCAACATCTACAACATAGGTCCCAACAAGACATTACACACTGTCATACGAATATGAGCACTCAGACTCCTTCGGATTACATCTCTACAAGCTCTACATCTCATTCCTTCCACAGAAACTGAAACCAAAAATGGGAAACTAACCACGATAATGCTGAGACCATCATTAAAAGGCCATGCATCAACATCACCACTCCCGGAATGGGACTAGCACTCAATCCACTACTAGATAGGCTCCATCTGCCACATTCCAGAATTTGGCACCTACGCTTTTAACAACAAACCAGGCCCTAGTTCCTCCTAACTGACTTCCACAGTATCAAAGGATCAAGTTTGAATACTCACACAGCAATGAATACATTCATCCAAGAAGGCGCCTTGGTCCTTGCACTCTTGAATTGGGTCACGACCGCTGGAGTCCAATGGAGATCCAAACTCCGATTCTCATCAACACGGTCCGAAGGACCATGAGAGAACCATGGAGGCATGCCACAGACGTCTGGGAAACCAGTACGAGATGTAACCCCTTCACTGAAGACGTGCTCAACGCCGAATAGCTAAGACGCTTCAACATGCCATAAATTACAGCTTATTCGAGGGACTCTAATCCTTGAAACATCATAAACTACTATGAGTGTCACATGGATTCTGCTCGAGCCACTGACGTCGTGAAGTGTAAATACTTCCTCATCTTTCTTGAACAGATAGATTTGTCATGGTTCTCTCGATTCCCATCGAGATCTATTTCCAACTTCGACCAACTCGCGAGGGTGTTGGTCAAACAATTCAGAATGCTCCTGACCAGGCCCAAAGACGTCCTAGCTATTTCTGAAATCTAATAGGGAATCGGAGAGTCGCTCAAGAGTTACCTTGAAATATTGAACAATGCATTAGCACAAGTTGAATATCCTCAGCCTAGACAATCCTTATCCAGCTCGCTAAAGGCGTAGTTCTCAACTCCGACTCCGGGGCCTGGATCAACAGGAAAAAACTGAAAAGCCTGGAAATATTCTATGAGAAGGCCCACTAGTTCCTATGACAAGAAGAGGCATGTAGCGATCGATCCATTCAACCTAGTCATCTTGACAATTCACATCAAGGCACCTCACTAAGCAACATCCTTGCTAAATAAACCGGAGAATGTCTGACGATTCCAGATCTGAGACTCCAAATGATCCAGCTCATCCCAGAAACATTGATGATACTTCCGGTTACACCCCGCACAATGACTCCCTCGACCATGTTTACTATAAGGACTATGACACGATCATTTTTCATCATCCGAGGGATGCTATTGAGATTCCTCTCTTCCAGGGGGAACTTGAGCTATATGAACATGTTTCTCCAATCGAAGTTCCTGAGCCGTTTAACAATCATCAAAAACTACAACCAGCGAGTCTCCTCTTCATCGACTAAATCCTCGGGGATCACCTTTTCAACTAAGAAAGATTGCAGCAGAAATAAGTGGCTTAAATCAACAGCACCACAACATCTCATCTTGCTTGAGTTACACCTTGTTGTTTATTTCCAGAAAATAGTTTGATTCCAAGCTTGTGCTTCGACATACTACTCGAGTTGTTGGCATGACCAACTTTGATGTAACCTTTGTACGAAGTTCTATTAAAACACATGCAGATGGTTGGTACATGATTTATGCTTCGGCATATTATGTAGACCATCCATTGACACCACCTAATCCCGATGGTTAAACCACGACCTATTTATGCTTAGCCATGGCGCAATGGTCTTCGAGGTTGTCGCCATAGAAACCAATTTGAAAATCTCTCATAATCATGCCCCCCTCGTTAGAGACATAACGGAAGTGAAAAACAAACACTTTTCTCCAACGGGCACCTTCTCTTTGCTATCACAAACACCTCCATGATGTAGTAAACTCCGATGTCACCTACGGAGAAAGTGGTTCGTAAACCACTCCAAACCTTACCTCCCTCGTCGGAGACAAATCAGGAGTGGAATGCGAACCGTCTACTCCAACGAACACCTCCTCTTCGCTGTTGTCATGGCCTTCCACCTCCATCTGTGCTTCGGCCACCTCCAGTCAGCTGGGGGAACGTCGGGAATATAACCGGAGGCACATCTGATGTAAGTGGACCCTGGGGTAAATATCCTCCACCAGTTCCTGCAATCACTTCCGTTGGCATAGTGATCTCCGAGGTCATCGCCGGAGAAATCTGTTTGAAAATCTCTCCCAACACCTCCATGATGTAGTGGTCTCCCTCGTTTTCGACATAACAAAAGTGAAAAACAAGCCCTCTTCTCAAACGAACACCTCCGCTTCGTTGTCGCCAACACCTCCATGATGCAGTGATCTCCAAGGTCATCGTTGGAGAAACTGGCTCGCAAACCCCTCCAAACCATGTATCCCTTGTCGGAGACAAAACGGAAATGGAAAACGAACCCTCTTCTCCGACGAACACCTCCTCTTCACTGTTGTCGTGCCATTTTGCTTCTTCCTAAGATCCGGCAACCTTCCAATCAATTGCGGGCACATCACGAAGCTCAACCAGTGACATATACTGAAGCTGACCCGGGGAACATATCCTCCACCAGTTTCTGCATCCTCATTATCATCGTCTTCTCTACAATCCACGGAATGACCTTAGGGATAAAACCCACCATGCGGAGAAGATAATCTAAATCATAATCTCAGCATCGTGGAAGTTGCTTTTGACTCTCCTACACACTAAGACTCTCTGTAAACAAGCACTTTGGAACGTCGTGGCAAACTTTAGTCTCATAATTAAAACCGTCGTCATCACCCACCATTGGTGCCATACTTGTGCCAAATCGCGATCACGTCATGATTTAGTAAAGAATTGAATCCTGAATTTGACGATTCGACTATATGTCCACATCTTATATGTGTTTCCAATTGTCAGTACAAAAAAGTTTGTTCTTCGAGCGTTACGCTGATCGGCTGCGATATGTTCGATTCCAATCCTGATCCAATCACATGACGTCGCATGTTGATTCAAGTTAGCTAGCTTGAGTTTGGAATTGGAGGAAAAACTCAACTTCGAACTCCCCGGAAAAACAGGAAAATTCGGTTAAATTCCCGAGACACAAAATTCCATTTCATATCCCACCACACTTTCGGACTTCTCATATTCCATGAATCGACTCCAACTACGCTGATCCCTGAAGTTTCCAAAAACCTCCATCTAACTATGTCGAACAATCTCATTTCGTACTCATGAAAACCATCAAGTAACCAAGATACGATAATTGATTTCGTATCCCTTTATACTTTGAGTTATTTCCTTTCCAGGAGAAGGTATTTTGAGGATCAATGTTTTTGAATCTGACTTTAGGATCGACATACATGGAATCCAAACTAGGCTATGATCGTATTTACTTGTTTTCAAAGCCATGATTGCCAAGACAAGCTCGAATCAGCGACCACTCATATACTCACCAAGTGCTTGGGCACCCAAGTGCACATGTTTGGCACCCGAGTTCAATCCCGCTTCGAGAGCAAAACCTATACGATCGTACACCCGAACATATCAACTGCATTATATTTCACATTTACAACTCCGATCATATTGAATTAAACCATGTGTAAACCTATGAGTGCATATGTGACTCTACGCTGACAACGATTCATTTGAACTTCAGCGTAGGCGGGAGTCGGCCACTAACATTTAATTACTTAAATCAATAGAGATTAGATGTTCTGCACTAGTTCAATTCTTAGCAACAGAGTTTAGACTATTCACAACCACCGACAATGCTGGAACTGCACACCCATACCAACAAGCTTCAACAGAGTGTCTCAATTGCCCCGAAGTAGCATACTTCATAGTATACTTCTCAACGGAAAGGTCACGACCATTCGCTAAACACAACTTGGAGATCTCTTCTGGCACCAAATACTTGTCTTGATTCAAAGCACGTCATGTTTATTGAAGACATAATTTGGAAGGCAAGTGTTATCTGGCATTTTGGCCGGCTACCATAAACAGTCCAAGCCTACATGACTCGGCCCATCGCATGGTTAAACGATTCATAAGTGTTTCCAAAACATCCAGGAATCAAGCCCAGATGAGGTCGTGCAAGTACGATCGTCTTAGCTCATCAAAATTACTTCCAGATGTTTAAGTGTTTGAGGATTAGTATTCTACATTCTCCGGGATCGATGCGTATCCTTAAACTCCAACACAACTTCCCAAAAGTTCACCCAATACATTCGGGGTCAGGATTGGTGAAATCGTATCTCGAGATCGGTACAATCATTTCGTATCTCGGGATACCCCTTCACTTTTCTGTATCGCCAACCTCACACCTCCTCATTTCGTATCCCGGTCTCTTTAATAACTTGTATCTCCACGAACAAACTTCTATGTTCGGTACTCCGTCAGCAAACTCCCACTCTAGCACAACTCTCCAATTTCAACATAACTCCAGCACAACTCCCAAAAAATTAACCTAATACATTCGGGGTCAGGATCGATGAACTCGTATCCCGAGATCGGTGCAATCAGCAAACTCCCCAAACCCCTGGATCCAGAATTTGTATCCCGAGATTAGTACAATTGTAACAACCATGGGAAATGCGACTTATATCGGATTTTGCAAATTCAATTTAAGTTCAAAACTCAAAATTACTAACTACCGCGACGTTACAAGCTCAATTTATATTAAATATAAATTATATATATATTTAAACATCATTTTAATAGTGAAATCCATACAAAAATCCATTAATATTTCAATTATAATATTTGAACCAGATTAAATATTCAAATTTAAATGACCGAAAAATCTAGGTTGTTATATTTTCCCTCCTTAAAAGAATTTCGTCCCCAAAATTATTAAGGTAGTATAAATGCTACAAACGCATTCACTTTTCAAGAATCAAATTATTTTAAATCGAAAACCAATCTCTGTCGAAGCTAGGGCGGCGCGCTTCTTGTATTCGATTTGGATTTTGGTAAGCGATCCCTATTATTTGTTTGTGTATGTTGTAGATCTGTATTTACGATTATGAATCAATTTGGATTTATGATTTAAGGGTTGTGATCTGAATTCACGATAATATGATTCAATTTATAATTTTCCACTTTATTATTACCTTTCCCTCAAAGAAAATATGGTTGACATTTACTGATTTATCATTAACTTCCTACTGCAATTTTATGTAGGACGTTGTTACCGATACTGGAATACCTAGTTGTTCTTACAAAGTCATAATGAAAATAAACATTATGAATCACTATTTAACTCCAATATTTTACTTCTAAACAATACAAATATCCACGTATAGGAGTTGAACCGACGGAAATGCAAATCTGACACAATAATTTGATATCAAAGTCAACCAAACCTTTGTAGATCATTCACTACTATAGGCTTGAAGCTCTCATTGTATGTATGTATATGTATCTATAATATATTTGTATGTGTGTATCTAACATGATATATTTGTATGTATATAATTTAACTCATATATGTATTAACATCATAAATATACATATATATACTCATATTTCGTTATTCTGTCATTCGTTACTTTAGAAATAAGCTATATATATTGTTTACTTTGAAAATATGCTATATCTATAGTTTACTTTGATAATATGCTATATATATTTCATTAGTCGAGGGGAGATGTTACTGACAAGTACCTCCCTTAGAAATATACTACATGTATTGTTTACTTCGAAAATATTGGCTTCATAGTAAGCCATCCATTACAGTTCATAACACATATTTGAACATACATATCAGATTACTAGTTTTCTCTCAGTTTTTTTTTTCAATATTAAACCTGTCGATTCCAAATTTACAAAATTTACCGACTTTAATATCATTTTTTTTCGAGCTTATTGGTTTTAAAGATAAAGGATTTCAAATCAAATCCAGTTTGAATGTTGTTTGATTGCTCAATTAATTTTTTTGAACGATAAGTGAAAAAAGTCAATTTCAGAGGGAGTTTCTAAAATTTATGAGCGCCAGTTTGGAACAATTTATAGCATCCTTCTTTCATATACACTGATTTAAAAAGATAGATGATTGGAAAAATAATGATGAAAATAATAGGGTACAAGTTAATTGATTTGTGGGGTAATTCAATCAAGTTCCTACTCCATAGATGATCATTGATTGCCATAGTATAACGTAAAATTTAATTCAGTTTGCTTTTTAAACAAAACGAAATAATAAGCACTATCGTATGCATATGATGTTAAATTGGTTAACTTGTTTATATAGATCAAAAACAGATTTCTCTTAGTAGTTTCTGCTAATTATTCTATTGTTTGGGATTTGCGTTGAACATTTGTTCCATTCTCCATATTTTCTAGCAATGTTTTTTAGCCAAGGCATGTTATTAATTTGGGGTTCTATGTTATGGTCTACTATATGTTTACCCTAAGTTTAACTTTTTTTTTTGGAATAATTTTCACTGCATCTAGGTCAGTATTTTGGTATAATTTGGGTACTAGTATTCAAGGACTAAAGAGTTTGCAGGATTTTATGTTCCTGTCCATGAATGGAGCTCAAATCTGTTTGCAATTGTGAATGCTTTAATGGTTGAAACAAAATTTAAATCAAGCATTGCGGATGAAATCTTAAAAATGGCCGTCTCCACAGTGTAGTTCTATAATTTTTAGCAATAGTACTATTTTTATTAACCATCCATGAAAGCTATGAAGTTAGTAAATTATGAATCAATATTGCATTTTACATCTGTTAGGAACTTGCTTCTCTTGTGTGAATGCTTATTAGTTATCAACTACAAAGTGTTTTGTGTGATGCACGCATTAAATGCAATTTGCTTTAATATTAAGATTTTATTGTTTTGTCTGATGATTCATACTTGTTTACCGTAAAATTATGACTTGAAAATATGTTAAGTACGATTTTTGCCAGGTGTTGGACTACTCAACTAACAGCTTCTACACACTTAAATGTCTAAAAGTCGCTGTGTAGGAGCAAGAGCAGTTTTGCAGATCTAACACACATAAATGTCTATTTTTCTAATTTTGAGTTCCCTTTTATGACTGGAAATATGAAGTGTTTTTTCCTTAATTGGTCAATTATTGAAAGTTGTCCCTCAAATACATTTGCAACCATGAACTAGACTGCTATGGTATCTCAACCTAAAACTCGTCACGCCTAAGATTTGGAATTGAGAGACATGTATTCGCCTTATACCGAAAAAACATAGGATACAAAGGAATTCAAATTTAATTCATAGATTCCTTGATTTATTGCAAATTCTTGTAGTAAACTATGATTTCACACAAGTAAATCTGAAATCGCCACTAACCCATTTCTGATTTCTTGGTAGATCGAAACAAAAGGGAATTGAAGGAAATAGACTAGCTTTTTCTTGTAGAAACTTGACTTTCATCAGTGCATTTAATTGAGCGTTATTTTTCAGATATCTAATATCGAAATTTGATAATTCCCAGTTTCCACTATTGGTAGTTTCTTTCCCATGGGAGAGAAAGTGGATTAATTTATCCAATTAATTTCCCAACTAATATATAACAACAACTGGGGTATTAAACTATTGTATCAAGTACCTTTTTTATATTGATGTTAATAATATTATATTATCAGAAATTATGCGCTGGATAAGGATTAAATAGCATTGTGGATATAAACGACTAATTTGTTATTTGCAATTACTATTTATCATATTCATGGTTCATACAGTCAATTAATTTTTGCTAAGCATGCATGCATATGCAAATTAGATTAACATGTCAATTAAATTCCATTGGTAACAGATGTCTGGTGTTTACGGACTAGTTTTGTTATTACCTTTAAAGTAGCGCTTGCTAGAAGTAAATGCACATAAACATAGTTGCAACTGGTGCAATTGGTTTTTGACGTGGATTGGAAGGAATTGGTTTGGATCAACAACAAATGGAGTTTTAAGCATTTTTGGGTGATGGAGGGTCCGAAAACGTTGGTAGTGGGTTCAGCGGATATTGGGGACAAATTAGTTGACAAGGAAGTAGTTATACATTATGATGAACATTATAATTGTAGGGATACAATATGTGTAGACAATATAATAGAAATGATAGAGAACATTGGCTTCTTTTGGAATGAAAATGAGAAATATGTGCATGTTGCTATGGAAATTGCAGTTTGTGTTGATAAAAAAGATAGTTGGTTATTATAAAAAATAGCGTGTGATAATCAATTTAATAATAGGGTTATGCGAATATAATATAGATGATCCTGGTAAAGATGCTTCTGCGGATGTTATGGTGGTTAACATATGTAATGTTACTAAGGTTATATACGTAAATGAGACATTTCATGCGCAAGAGTGTGAACGTGGAAAATGATGAAATGCTAAAAGTCAATGGCTCTAGGGATATGCAAAAGGTCAAGGAGATCTCCTACAGATGTGGTTAGTAATGCCAATTAGAATGCTCATTAGGTTGAAGTTAACTGGTAATAGGATATTCTAGGACCCTATGCCGAAATACGTAGTTATGACTAGAAGAGAGTTTAATAGTTACTGCGTAGAGCGAAGCATTGCGTGAAGACAATATCTTTGAGCGCAGGCTGACTGCAGTAATAATTTAGGTTCTAGATTTTAGACAAACTTAAAAAATGATGAATGAGTTGCATCTTTCAAGAAGAATGCGTAGCACTCAGGAATGGTTGATTCGCTTTTACTATGGTAGGCAATTCATTTTTAACATATTATACAATAATCAAGCATTTCTCCTTATATTTGGAAATGTGTGTTTTGTTCAGGAAATATTCATTCAAATATGCCAATATTCACTAACAAATTTGTCTTTCATAATAGAGTGAGTACAAATTTAATGTACTTTATGTTGTACAATCTTTTTATGTTTAGTTTTGGAGCTTGAGCACTCTTTCTTCCCGTGCGTATCCATAATTGTATGTTGATGGAAAAAGATTGGGTTTATTTACACAAGTAAATAGATAATCCAATATTCTTAACTGTGTTTAATTTCAGAAAATAAAAATATTTGACGTTAAAACTCAACTATTATGTTGATTTTTTTTCATCATAGAACTTCCAAGGAGTACTCGCAAGAGGCAAGAAGCTTTGTAGATGCTGCAAAGAGAAATATAAGAAATATAGAGAAACTTTTATGCCCTTGTTTAGATTGCCGAAATCTTAGCCGATAACATGATGACACTATTGTTGAGCATTTAATTATAAGGGGGATGAATCCTACGTACAAGAGCAGTACTAAGTGGTATCATCATGGCGAACAATTAAATGTGGGCGTAGACATGAAGTTGGACAATACATTTGATCTACTTAAAGCTATTCATTTTGAAGATGAAGATTTTTTGAATCATGTTTTTTTACTGATGTTAATAAAGACGAGGATGTTCAAAAACATGAGGATGATTTACTTAAGAATTTATAAGATGCATAAACCCCCTTATATCCTGATTGTGTAGATCAAACTAAATTATCCACCATCACTGCTTTGTATAATCTTAAATGTGAGGTTGGATTATCCGATAATGGTTTAGATAAGTTTTTGAATGTACTACAGTTGTTGTTGCCGATGAATAATGAACTTCCTAAGACTTTGTATGATGCAAAAAAGTTTCTCAAAGTATTTGACATAGGGTTTGAAAAGATTCATGCTTGTAAGAAGGATTGTTGTCTTTTTAGAAACAAGTTTCAGGATTTAGAAAGTTATCCGAAATGTAACTCTTCAAGATGGAAGATAAATGAGGACACCAAGGAGATTATACGAGGTGTTCCAGCTAAAGTGTTGAGGTATTTTCCAATCTTTCCAAGATTTAGGAGAATGTATAGATCTCAACAAATGGCAGAAGACCTAAGGTGGCATTTCAACAATAAAAGCAATGATGAAAAAATGCGACATCCTGTAGATTTTGTAACATGGAATGCAGTGGATAAGAGGTGGAAATCATTTTCATCTGATCCACGCAATCTCAGACTTGGTCTTGCTTCAGATGGTGTCAATCCATTTGCGTCGATGAGCTCCAAATATAGTTGTTAGCCAGTAATGCTTATGACATATAATCTCTCGCCTATGTTATGTATGAAAAAAAAAATATGATGCTAACTTTAGTAATTCCTAGACCAAAGCAACCTGGAAATGATAATGATGTGTACTTGGAGCCATTGGTAGAAGACTTAAATTATTTATGGAATACAAGAATTGATATATATGATGCATTCAGTAATTCATTTTTTAATTTAAGAGCAATTTTACTATGGACAATAACCAACTTTCCGGCCTATTGAAATCTTGCAGGTTGTTGTGTAAAAGGCGAAAAAGCTTGTCCATTATGCGATGTTAACACTCATCATCGATGGATGAAGCATTGTTGGAAAAGTGTTTATATGGGACATAAAACGTTTCTAGACCCTTCACATCCATGGAGGAAACAAAAAACTTGGTTTGATACCACTGTAGAGAATGGTAATAGACCTAGAATTCTAATGGAACGAAACATTTCTGTTATTTTGGATGGTTTTCCAATTGTTTTTGGAAAAGATAAGAATGAAGCAACAAAAAGGAGGATGAGTCAGAAGAAGCTAAAGACAGAGTTGAGTAAGAAGTTAAAAGGTAAAAAGAGGAAGGGGACGAGTACTCACAGTAAAGAAGACGAAGATGATAGAAAAAAGAGCTATTAACGTGGAAAAAAAGATCAATCTTTTTTGATTTTCCATATTGGGATGTTAGTATTAAAATTTTATTTTGTCTAGTATACCTAATAGTATAAAAGTTAATAAATTGTTGTATTATTGATATTTGTAGGAACTTCCTTTGCGACATAATTTAAATGTGATGCATGTTGAGAAAAATGTCGTTGAAAGCCTACTAAGCACGATGTTGCATGACAATAAGTTGAAAGATGGAATTAATTCCAGGAAGGATTTGGAGGAATGGGGGATTCGACAAAGTCTTTATGCACAACCTCATGGGAATAGAATATACCTACCACTGGCTCCATATATCTTATCATTGTCCAAAAAAAATATTTTGTAAAAGGTTACATGATTTTAAAGGTCTTGATGGTTATTGCTCAAATTTAAAAAGATTTGTGTCATTAGAAGAGTGCAATGTTAGTGGGTTGAAGTCGCATGATTATCATGTCCTAATGCAAAAATTGTTACCTATTGCGGTTAGAGATTTGTTACCAAAAAAAGTTAGAACAATAATAATTCGTTTATGTTCATTTTTCAATCAAATATGTCAGCGTGATCTTGAAAGAGAGACATTAAGACGACTTAATGATGAGATTATTGAAATTTTGTGTGGACTCGAAAGATATTTTCCACCTTCTTTTTTCTATATAATGGTACATTTGACAATTTATCTTGGAAGAGAAGCAAAATTATGTGGTCCGGTTCATTTTTGTTATATGTACCCTTTTGAAAGGTATATGAAAATGATTAAAGATTATATAAGGAATTATGCATGACCTAAAGGGTGTATTGTAGAATCTTATCTTACAGAAGAATCAATGAGATTCTCTAGTGAATTTCTATAAAAGAAAGTACAAATGGAGGCGAAAGAAGTCCGAAATGAAGATTATGAAAACAAAGCGATACTTGAAGGACGTCCAATTTTAAAACCAAAGACAATTACATTGTCATCAAATGAAAATGATATTGCTCATTTAGCTGTGCTAATGAATATAGCTGCGCTGGCACCATACTTAGAGTAAATACATAATATATTTTGTTTATACCTTTTTAATAAATTTTTGGTGTTGAATATAACTTGGGTAAAATTATTTAAACACTAGTATCCATTTGGAGTAGTTACAAAATTCTGATAAGAGTTTGGAAAAAATGCGACATTGCTATGGAAAAAATATACTGATAATTTCTTAGATTGGATTAAAAAGAAGGTTAGTTTAATTTTAATTATCCTTCCATGGAAAAAAAATCTTTTTTACTTCAAAATTTATGTAAAACGATTTGATTGCAGGTACCTTTTCAATCAACAAGTGATGAAATACTAAGATGAATTATCTTTGGCCCAAGTAGTAATGCATTGTTCTTTAAAGGTTGGCATCGTTTTCATACAAAGACGTTGAAAGAGAAACGAAAAACTACGGAGTCGCTTATGATGCGACTCAGTATCTTATCTTGTGCATATTATTTTTATTTTCATTTTTATCTCCTTGTGCTCTGTTACCACTTAGTGTATTTCATTAGAATTTATGTATTAATAGCCTCGTTCATGATAGTTGTTCTTTTAGTTTTTATAAACAGAAAATAGCGAAGAAGAGTAAGGCCATGAAAAGCGAACTAGACGAACAGAGGAAGAAACATACAAGAGAAGAGCTGTCTAGAGACAATCAAGTAGAAGACGAGGTTGATATTGAACCAAGAAAAAAATGATGAAATACATGACAACCCATATGCATTAGAAAATAATCAAGTTCAAATCGTATTAGAAAACAGTGCTGAAATACAAGACAATCCACAAACAGTTGACAACGTAGTCCATTTGGAAGGAAAACCGAGAAGAAAGCCTTGAAGGCCAATCAAAGTTAGAAGACTTCCATTCAATTCTTCGAAGCAAATAGAAGCTGAACTTAATAGTACAAGCAAACCAATGGGACCAGGATCAGTCAAATTATCCTCTTTTTTAGGACTACTTGTACGAGAAATTGTTCCGGTTAC
Organism: Allium sativum; assembly: GCA_030737875.1. Classification (NCBI taxonomy): domain Eukaryota; kingdom Viridiplantae; phylum Streptophyta; class Magnoliopsida; order Asparagales; family Amaryllidaceae; genus Allium; species Allium sativum. The sequence goes on from CM060912.1 coordinate 409,750,911, forward strand.
ACTAAGTGGATGGAAGCAGGTTAGTTCTGAGTTGAAAGATGTTTTATGGGAAAGCATCCAGGTGACACTCTAAATAATTGTACTCGTGAAGTTGATCTATCTGAATTAACGACTGCATCATTCGACTTATTATCCATATTAACCAAAAGTGTACTTTTATCGTTCAACTTCGATTATACTTTATTATCTTTATTTATAAATAAATTTTAGACAATGCATAGTGGATCCTAGTGCTTTATGATAGTAAACCATGTATTATGTTTTAGTTATTGAAGCAGCTTTTTCAACATTTCAGATTTGAAGTTTGAATTTCAATCATAAGACAGTTTGACAATATATATGCTTTATTGTCACAAATTTTAAGCTAGATGAACTATATCTATCTCACAGGCATTGTTTTAGTTTTTAATTGCTATATCCATTACTGGACATGTTAAACTTATAATTAATTTCGCCATATTCCGGGAACCTACTATATGGTGGAGAAAACATGCAATGATAGGACCTCTTTTGGTGTCAGTATTCACAAGCAAACTATAACAACTTGTATTATTGTCACAGACAAGGTTTAAATTGGATTTAGGTTGGCACAAAACACTAGTTTTTCAACAAATTGGTGGTATTTTGTGGGCATCAAAATGTAGATTAGTTCGGCGGGTGCTACAAGCAAAGTCCATGGAGAAAAGACTTTAGTTAAAACCATCTAATATTAGATGTATGAATGAGTGGAAGAAATTTATCAAGTTGAAGACAAGTCCGGAATTCAAGGTACCAGAAATTTTATTATATACTAGTAATGTGAAAAAAAACTAAATTAAATAGAACTACATTGGAATTTGTATGTGCATGTCAAATGTCAATAATGTATGGTGCTAGTAAAACATACATCCAGTACGTTATGAATTTGCATGTATTCAACAATCAAAAGGGGGGAGGAGAATGTAGTCTTCAGTTTCTTCTTTAATTATCTGTAATTGAATAAAAATTGCAACTTTTAAGAACTGAAACTATATGTATAAGTTAAGATCTGCGTTGTTATTATTATTCTGAAAACTAGATATATCAAACACTGTATGTTTACATTCCGAAGATGTACGCTGTAACGCCCCGTGAATTCTATAATGTTAAGTTTCACAAATTAAAGTATAATTAATTCTAAATGAAAGAATTAAGGGAAATGGGTTATGCCATTGCGTTCGTCTCAGAATTCTTCTTGAGATAGAGTCCGAGTTTGCATGAATCGGACTCCGTATGAAGGAGTTATGGCCTTCGGAAGTTTCAGAATCAAATTTAATTTCAAACAACTTAGTTTAAATTTCAAAATTCGAATTTCAGGTTCAAACTGGGCTGGGCGGGAAAATTCCCGCCCAGAGACCAGGTCGACCATAGGGTCGACCATGGTGTCGACATGGTCACCCTAGGTCGACCATATTGTCGACCTGGTACCCCCCAGGTCGACCATAGTGTCGACCTGCCTGGTCGACCAGGCTGGCCAGGTCTGGCTCTGGCTCGAATTTATGTGGCTCTGTGTGTCACTAGGGCTGACGTGTCACCTCTTGATTGGCTCTTTGAACTTTGAATGGGCTAGATTCCTCCTGTCTTCATCTGACGGCTCAAAACAATTTAAAAATCTATAGATACACCCTAAGTCTCAACTGAAAATTCACACAAAAAAATGAGAAAGGAGTCGTCATGCTGTTAGGGAGGAATTGAACATAGCCGTCAAGAGAGAAAAGCCTAGAGACGAATCAAATTAGTAAGAAGATTAAAGTTTAATCAAATCAATCAACGCAACATTAGTCTACCCAAAGCAGCGCATCTCAGTTTCAAAATTCAGAATCCAGAATTCAAGATTCTGCATTCGTTGTAAGTATAGTGACCTTTCAGAATATGAATAAAAACTGTGATGTGATTCGATGTAAATGAAAATATAATTGTGTTATTGTATTGTATAAATTCTGTGTATTGTAATTGGTTCTATCATGACTTGTGTATTGATGTTTGTGGCATAAATTGATTGATGCAAGCCTATTGAACAATTGTATATGAAAACAATGGCACTTGTAAGTTTGTGGCAAAAACTAGAATTTGATTCCTTTATGTTTATGCCTATGGCATGGATTATATACATTCACTAAGTCTAAATTAAGGCTTATGTAAACATGTTCTAGATTTGAAACCTTTTATGCCTACATGACCCAAAACCTATGATATCATGTTCATGTTTATTTGCAAGTATAATTAGATCTATGTTAAGTATCGTTTGGGTTTCAAAAACTATGCAAGTTCATGTTGAAATAGGCTATGTGATTAGATGTTAAAAATTGGATATTTTGGTGAATATACAACATGCTAGTTTTGTGGTCGACATTATGCCAAGTTAAACATGTTTAAACACAAGTTTGTATTAGCCTAAACTATGCCATTTCATATGTCACCTACTTAATGACACTTTGGTTTTAATGCAAGTTCACATGACCCATCATTTATGTTAGTATCGCTAAATTGCAAGTTCATGCGCCACACACCCTTATATGTTGTAAAATATTACATGTTCTTGATTTCCCCTTTTCTCATGCTTATAAAGTTCGGCTGAATTGTGTCGAGCCCAACATTTGTTATATTGTTGCGAACGTATAAACGGGGGTAATAACGTTGGGTGTAAAACATTGATAATATATGTTGGCATGTTTGGCACATGCCAATGACAATGACATTTAAGCGGTATAAATTGTTATACCCAAGAATAAAAGACATGACATTTACATATATAATTGAGATGCAATAAAATATGTAAATTTAGAAAAACACGATATGCTTAACCCGAGGTTGGATTGAGTTGTGACGTAAACCTGCCCGGACCCGCCCGGCTGTCCAGTAGTCACAACAACACTTATCCAATGTGGGCGGTTAAGCATTGAGCCCAATAAAGACATGAGGTTAGACTGAGCTACGGTGTAAACCTGCCCGGAACCGACCGGCACATCCAGTAGCTGTAGCAATACCTGTCTAATGTGAGTGGTCTGGTGCTGCTAAGAGGCCAAGGACAGGTGGTAGGGTTAAGTCAACTATAACACTTAACCAAATTCAACATGTTAACAAGAATTGATGGGTGAGGGTTAGGTAAATACGGACACTTAACCACTTAACATGTTTGACCAGAAAATCCTGGCAACGAGGGACCAGTTTCAGCAGTAACCCAAAGTTAGGTATCAACGGTACCCTGAAACTAGGCAGGGTGGGGCACGATTACTGGGTTGATTGTAAGCGGTCAAACAACGGCGGTGGGTGCACAGTGCAGGTCTAACGTGGTGCGGGCGTGCACAAATTCCGGAGCAGACAACCAGGGCACTGGGGACACCAGTAGTATAACCTATGCCTTCTAGAATTTGTGTCGGGGCCGCCACCATGGGTCTTGATACCCCCCTTGGTGGGACCTGCATAGGTATCTACAATTCTTGGGGGCCGTATGACACATGTTAACGCGAGTAGGAGCCGATCTTCTAATAAGAATGGGGATCACTTCACCCTCAGCATGGAGTGCCAGTTGGAATAAACTCAAGTAGGTGCAGAGATATATAGTGTGGGTGTGATAGTACATTCGATTCCATACGTCACCTCCTTAGCGCGTGGCACTTTCCTATTTTTAGTTTATATCTATCATGCCCTTTTCTTATTCACATACTGAAGAGTTGCTAGATTTACTCAGGCTTTTTGTCTGACCCTATTTTCTTTTCGTCTTCTTTTCTTCCGTCCCCCCCGGTCCACAGGGAAGAAACAGCTCAGTCAGGCTCTTTATAAGCTCCAAGACCGTAGATGTATGATTTGGATCTCTTTGGCTCGGATTATGGCTTTGGATATCACTATGGGGTTTTTTGTCACTTTATTTATGTTTTATGCTTCTTTAATAATCAAGACAGTAATGATGTTGTAATGTTGGAAGTATTTTGAGACAATTATGGAATGTTTTGTTTTGAACACATATTGATGAAATAAAAGTCTGTTTGGTTTCCGCTGTTTAAAAATATGTGTATTTATATCTGTCTTGATTTTATCTGTGGCTTTTACTTATAAACCTCCACAAAAGTTAAGGCATTCCCTTTGTGAGTGACCTTAACGGAGGTGGGGTGTTTCACTTGGTATCAGAGCATAGGTTTACTAGATAAGATAAAAGTTTTTGAATTTGTTTTAAAAAGAAAATTTAAAGAAGCATTTTTCAAGAAAAAGTGTTATATTTATAAAAAGACAAAATCCCCCAAAGCCATATGCACTATCTCTCTCTATCCTTCATTTTGAATCTTTCCTTTCTGTTTCAGCATGTCTGGGGACCTTACTCCCCAGCTATAGATGCTTTTACTCCTCCTCCCCTACGTGAACCAGCAAACGGAAGAATCGCCAAACAAGAAGAAGGATAATAGTCAAGGAGGAAAGGACCACAACAATAATAACAAGACACGTGAGAAAAGGAAATGTTATTTCTGTGGCATTGTTGGACATGTGGTGAACGACTGCAGAAAGAAGAAGAGGAAGATGAGTGCTACTTGCTTCCATTGTGGTGAGGTTGGACACATGGCTAAGGACTGCCCTAAGAAGCAAGGGCAAGGCCCGCAAGCAGGACCTTCTAGGGGTACCTCTTTAACTTCTTCTCCTCGATGCCTTGTTTTATCCTGCTTATCTTCTCAATCCTATCTTGAGAATTTTAGGTAGAAATATTTCTGTAGAAAGTGTAGTCTATCTTTATGATCATCCAGTTCATACACTTTTTGACTCTGGCGCATCACACTCTTTTATTTCATCTGCCTTTGTAGAATCTCTGCATCTAGACATTAGTATGGTAGAAGATCCCTTAGTAGTTTCAAATCCAATTAGGGGCTCCGCTTACTTGTCAATGGTTTGTTTGGGTTTGAAAATCTCTATTCTCAGCGTTGAGTTTAGTTGTGATGCCTTTGTCTTAGGCTTCTCGGGATATGGTTTGATTTTAGGCATGGACTGGTTATCCAGTAATGGTGCCATCCTTGATTGTGAGAAAAGAGTAGTTAGACTCTTGACTCGGCTTGGTAACACTCTAGAAATTTCTTGTAATCCCTTGAATGCTGTTATGCTTAGCTATCTAGAGTCGCTTGATGCTTCTGATGAAAATTTGCAATCGATTAGAGTAGTCCGGGAGTATTCGGATGTCTTTGAGGAGGTGAAAGGCTTATCTCCGAGGCGGGAAATAGACTTCCACATATATCTTGTGGATAATGCAAATCCTGTAGCTTTACCTGTCAGACACATGGCTCCAAAGGAGAGAAGGGAGCTCAGTAAGCAAGTTAAAGAACTTCTTGAGAAGGGGTTCATTAGATGGAGCATTTCGGAATGGGGTGCTCCAGTGGTGTTCGCAACCAAAGCGGACAGTTCGCTTCACCTTTGCGTCGACTATAAGGAGTTAAACAAATTGACCAAGAAAAATAGGCACCCTCTTCCCCGAATCGACGATTTGTTTGATTAGCTTGTAGGTGCGACGGTCTTCTTCTAACTTGATCTGGCAACTGGGTTCCATCAGCTAAGAGTAGCTAAAGATAGTATTGATAAAACGGCGTTCAGAACCCCAGACGGTTTTTTCGAGTGGCTTGTCATGCCTTTCGGCTTGACAAATGCACCCGCTTATTTCGTAGACCTAATGAGCAGGGTGTTCAGAGAATTCCTCAACAAATTTGTGGTTGTCTTCGTAGATGATAACTTAATCTTCTCAAGGAATGAGGAAGAACATGCTCAGTATCTGAAAGAAATCATGGAAACTCTTCGTTCACATCAGCTAAAAGCCAAATTCTCCAAATGTCACTTCTAGAGAAAAGAAGTAAGATTTCTGGGGCATATAGTGTCCAAAGAGGGGTTGGCTGTGGATCCCGCGAAAGTGGTGGCAGTGCAAGATTGGAAGACATCAAGAAATGCAACCGAAGTTCGAAGCTTTCTTGGGCTAGCCGATTTTTATCGAAAGTTTATTAGGGATTTTTCAAAAATCTCATCCCCACTCACAAGGCTAACAAAGAAGAATCTGGCGTTCACTTGGGATTTGGACTACGAGTTTGCTTTCCAACGATTAAAAGGGCTCTTACAACAACCCCAGTTCTGACTTTGCCAGATGGAAGCAAAATGTTCACAGTATACACAGATGCATGTGGAACGGGACTAGGCACTGTTCTAATGCAAGAAGGAAGGGTAGTAGCTTATGGCGGAAGACAACTAAAAGTTCATGAAAGGAACTACCTAACCCACGATCTTGAGTTAGCCGCCATCGTCTTTGTGCTTGAGTCTAGGCTCCATTATCTCCTAGGTATGAAGTTTGAATTATACACTGACCATAAATCATTGAAATATCTCTTCTCGCAGAAGGACATTAACTTGAGGCTGCAAAGATGGATGGAGTTTCTTGCCTCGTATGACTTTGAAATTTCCTATACTCCCGGTAAAGGCAACGTAGTAGCAAACGCGTTGAGCCGAAAGAAACTGACCTTAAGCCCTCTCTTTGTGGAAAGGCAAAGCTTGGAGTATATAGCCAGTTTTAACTTTAAGCCCTCCTCAGATTTTGTACCGGGTTTGTTAGCAAATCTCGAAGTACGCCCGACTCTCTTGGACTCAATAGGGGCTGCACAACGTGACGACCCTCAGCTTATTAATGTGATTGATAAACTTATTATGGATGAGACTTCTAGTCACCTCAATAGATACACCATCGATGCTAAGGGTTTGCTGAGGCGAGATGGAAGATTATGCATCCCACAAGCAAGGGATTTGACAAAGAAGGTTCTCGAGGATGCACATCATTCCAAGATGAATATACACCCTGGCAGTGATAAGATGTACAAGGATATAAAAAGGACTTTCTTTTGGAGTGGCATGAAGCAAGACGTGGCAGATTTCGTTTCCAAGTGCATGACCTGCCAACAGGTCAAGGCGGAACAGAAGAAGCCTGGAAGACTACTTCATCCTTTAGAGGTCCCACATTGGAAGTGGGATAGCATTTCAATGGACTTCATTGATGGACTACCTAGATCGAGAAGAGGCAATACTAGCATTTGGGTAATAGTCGATAGGCTTACTAAGAGCGCCCACTTCATACCTATCAAGAGTAGAAGGACTGCCTCATCTCTAGCATCTCCTTATCTCAAGGAAATAGTTCGACTCCATAGGATACCCTCCAGCATTGTTAGTGAGCGAGACCCTATCTTCACAAGCGAGTTTTGGAGGAGTCTGCAAGAAGCTGTAGGCACACAGTTATGTTTGAGCACGGCCTATCACCCCCAAACCGATGGCCGGACGGAAAGGGTGAATAGAGTTTTAGAGGATCTTTTGATACTTTGCGTTCTTTACTTTGGAGGGACGTGGGAGGATCACCTTCCTTTAGTGGAATTTGCCTACAACAACAGCTACCAAGCTACCATCGGTATGGCACCCTTCAAAGCCTTGTATGGAAGACCGTGCAAATCACCAACTTGTTGGTGGGAGTCTACAGATAAGCTTATACTTGGGCCAGACATGATTCGAGAGACTTCGGAGAAAGTGGAATTGATACGTAGGAGAATGAAGACTGCCCAAGATAGACAGAAATCTTACGCCGACAAAAGAAGGACCGACCTTGAGTTTAAGGTTGGGGACACGGTTTTCCTTAAGGTATCACCTTTAAGGAACGTCTTTCGTTTTGGATCCGCCTGAAATCTAGCACCAAGATTTGTAGGACCGTTTCCTATCATCGAGAAGGTTGGGAAGATGGCCTATATGTTAGAGCTACCCAAGAGACTGGCCGGAGTTCCAAGCATCTTTCATGTTTCTCACCTCCGGAAGTGTTTGCATTAGTCTGCGGAAGTGGTGGAACCTAACATTCTAGAAGAAGCCGAAGTGGAACGTGAAGCAACTATGAGGAGAGTGCCAACCCGCATCTTACGAACTGAAGTGAAAAAGCTACGCAACCGCGAAGTCAAACTCGTTAAGTTCAGTGGAGCGACGCCGAGGAAGACGTGACTTGGGAAACTGAGGACATAATACGCGCTGCCTACCCTCTTCTTTTCGAGGGTACATCTCTGATCTCTCTTTTTCCTTAAGTTATGCTTTATCTATCTTTTTAGGTATATATCCTCGGTCCTTTTCCTAACTCCTTAGGTAGAAAACAAATGGATGTAAACATGTATTTGAAAACATGTTATGGATGATGGCTGCAAGTGGTTGCTAGTGATTACTAGTGGTTGCTCGTGGATGCATATACACACACACACACCCTAGGTTATAGATCGGCTCAGTCACTTCATATTGCATATGCACATATATGGATTCTCATTTGTATATGGTTGAAACTTGATATGTTTTCATATGGTCGTCGCATTTGTATGAATAGTTGTGCACTCACATAGAATTATGAGTAGGAAAAATTTGCATACATAATGGATTCATGAAACTTACATGATTCGCATTAAGGAGGTCAACTGAATCAGTAGACCGCCTGATTTCTGCATTAGATAAGGACATGTACACACACTATGCATATGATCATGAAGCATTAGAAGTCTTTTAAGGACAGTGGATGCCTGTGTTTGTTGGTTGAGTAGATGGACCGTTGGATGGTAGGATATACATTCTTCCTAACTTGAAAATTTCAGGTACGAAATCCTTTTAGGGGGGGAGAATGTAACACCCCGTGAATTCTATAACGTTAAGTTTCACAAATTAAGGTATGATTAATTCTAAATGAAAGAATTAAGGGAAATGGGTTACACCATTGCATTCATCTCGGAATTCTGCTTGAGATTGAGTCCGAGTTTGCGTGAATCGGACTCCGTACAAAGGAGTTATGGCCTCGGAAGTTTCAGAATCAAATTTAAATTCAAACAGCTCAGTTTAAATTTCAAAATTCGAATTTCAGGTTCAAACTGGGCTGGGCGGGAAAATTCCCGCCCAGAGACCAGGTCGACCATAGGGTCGACCATGGTGTCGACCTGGTCACTCCAGGTCGACCATAGTGTCGACCTGGTACCCCCAAGGTCGACCATAGTGTCGACCTGCCTGGTCAACCTGGCTGGCCAGGTCTGGCTATGGCTCGAATTTCTATGGCTCTGTGTGTCACTAGGGCTGACGTGTCACCTCTTGATTGGCTCTTTGAACTTTGAATGGTCTGGATTCCTCCTGTCTTCATCTGACGGCTCAAAACAACTTAAAAATCTATAAATACACCCTAAGTCCCAACTGAAAATTCACACAAAAAAATGAGAAATGAGTCGTCATGCTGCTAGGGAGGAATTGAACATAGCCGTCAAGAGAGAAAAGCCTAGAGACGAATCAAATTAAGAAGAAGATTAAAGTTTAATCAATTCAATCAACGCAATGTTAGTCTACCCAAAGGAGCGCATCTCAGTTTCAGAATCCAGAATTCAAGATTCTCCCTTCGTTGTAAGTATAGCGACCTTTCAGAATATGAATAAAAACTGTGATGTGATTCGATGTAAATGAAAATAGAATTGTGTTATTGTACTGTATAAATTATGTGTATTGTAATTGGTTCTATCATGACTTGGGTATTGATGTTTGTGACATAAATTGATTGATGCAAGCCTATTGAACAATTGTATACGAAAACAATGGCACTTGTAAGTTTGTGGCAAAAAATAGAATTTGATTCCTTTATGTTTATGCCTATGGCATGGATTATATACATTCACTAAGTCTAAATTAAGGCTTATGTAAACATGTTCTAGATTTGAAACCTTTTATGCCTACATGACCCAAAACCTATGAAATCATGTTCATGTTTATTTGCAAGTATAATTAGATCTATGTTAAGTATCGTTTGGGTTTCAAAAACTATGCAAGTTCATGTTGAAATACGCTATGTGATTAGATGTTAAAAATTGGACATTTTGGTGAATATACAACATGCTAGTTTTGTGGTCGACATTATGCCAAGTTAAACATGTTTAAACACAAGTTTGTATTAGCCTAAACTATGCCATTTCATATGTCACCTACTTAATAATACTTTGGTTTTAATGCAAGTTCACATGACCCATCATTTATGTTAGTATCGCTAAATTGCAAGTTCATGCGCCACACACCCTTATATGTTGTAAAATATTACATGTTCTTGATTTTCCCTTTTCTCACGCTTATGAAGTTGGGCTGAATTGTGTCGAGCCCAACATTTGTTATATTGTTGCGAACGTATAAACGGGGGTAATAACGTTAGGTGTAAAACATTGAAAATATATGTTGGCATGTTTGGCACATGCCAATGACAATGACATTTAAGCGGTATAAATTGTTATACCCAAGAATAAAAGACATGACATTTACATATATAATTGAGAAGCAATAAAATATGTAAATTTAGAAAAACAAGATATGCTTAACCCGAGGTTGGATTGAGTTGTGACGTAAGTCTTCCCGGACCCGCCCGGCTGTCCAGTAGTCACAACAATACCTATCCAATGTGGGTGGTTAAGCATTGAGCCCAATAAAGACCCGAGGTTAGACTGAGCTACGGTGTAAACCTGCACGGAACCGACCGGCACATCCAGTAACCGTAGCAATACCTGTCTAATGTGAGTGGTCTGGTGCTCCTAAGAGGCTAAGGACAGGTCGTAGGGTTAAGTCAACTATAACACTTAACCAAATTCAACATGTAAACAAGAATTGATGGGTGGGGGTTAGGTAAATACGGACACTTAACCACTTAACATGTTTGACTAGAAAATCCTGGTAACGAGGGACCCGTTTCAGCAGTAAACCAAAGTTATGTATAAACGGTACCCTGAAACTAGGCAGGGTGGGGCACGATTACTGGGCTGATTGTAAGCGGTCAAACGACGGCGGTGGGTGCACAGTGCAGGTCTAACGGGGTGCGGGCGTGCACACATTCTGGAGCAGACAACCAGGGCACTGGGGACACCAGTAGTATAACCTATGCCTTCTAGAATTTGTGTCGGGCCCGCCACCATGGTTCTTGATACACCCCGTGGTGGGACCAGCATAGGTATCTACAATTCTTGGGGGCCGTATGACACATGTTAACGCGAGTAGGAGCCGATCTTTTAATAAGAATAGGGATCACTTCACCCTCAGCATGGGGTGCCAGTTGGAATAAACTCAACTAGGTGTAGAGATATATAGTGTGGGTGCGATAGTACATTCGATTCCAAACGTCACCTCCTTAGCGCGTGACACTTTCCTATTTTCAGTTTATATCTATCATGCCCTTTTCTTATTCACATACTGAAGAGTTACTAGATTTACTCAGGCTTTATGTCTGACCCTATTTTCTTTTCGTCTTCTTTTCTTCCGTTCCCTCCCACCGCCGGGTCCACAGGGAGGAAACAACTCAGCTCAGTCAGGCACTTTACAAGCTCCAAGATCGTAGATGTATGATTTGGATCTCTTTTGCTCAGATTATGGCTTTGGATATCACTATGGCGATTTTTGTCACTTTATTTATGTTTTATGCTTCTTTAATAATCAAGACAGTAACGATGTTGTAATGTTGGAAGTATTTTGAGACAATTATGAAATGTTTTGTTTTGAACACATATTGATGACATAAAAGTCTGTTTGGTTTCCGTTGTTTAAAAATATGTGTATTTATATCTGTCTTGAGTTTATCTGTGGCTTTTACTTATAAACCTCCACCAAAGTTAAGGCATTCCCTTTGTGAGTGACCTTAACGGAGGTGGGGTGTTTCACTTGGTATCAGAGCATAGGTTTACCAGATAAGATAAAAGTTTATGAATTTGTTTTCAAAAGAAAATTTAAATAAGCATTTTTCAAGAAAAAGTGTTATATTTATAAAAAGACAAAATCCCCCAAAGCCATATGCACTATCTCTCTCTATCCTTCGTTTTGAATCTTTCCTTTCTATTTCAGCATGTCTGGGGACCTTACTACCCAGCTACAGATGCTTTTACTCCTCCTCCTCCTCTACGTGAACCAGCAAACGGAAGAATCGCCGAACAAGAAGACGGATAATAGTCAAGGAGGAAAGGACCATAACAATAATAACAAGACACGTGAGAATAGGAAATGTTATTTATGTGGCATTGTTGGACATGTGGTGAACGACTGTAGAAAGAAGAAGAGGAAGATGAGTGCTACTTGCTTTTATTGTGGTGAGGCTGGGCACATGGCTAAGGTCTGCCCTAAGAAGCAAGGGCAAGGCCCGCAAGCAGGACCTTCTGGAGGTACCTCTTTAACTTCTTCTCCTGAATACCTTGTCTTATTCTGCTTATCTTCTCAATCCTATCTTGAGAACTTTAGCTAGAAATATTTTTGTAGAAAGTGTAGTCTTTCTTTATGATCATCCAGTTTGTACACATTTTGACTCTGGCGCATCACACTCTTTTATTTCATCTGCCTTAGTAGAATCTCTACATCTAGACACTAGTATGGTAGAAGATCTCTTAGTAGTTTCAAATCCAATTGGGGGCTCCGCTTACTTGTCAATGGTTTGTTTCGGTTTGAAAATCTCTATTCTCAGCATTGAGTTTACTTGTGATGCCTTTGTCTTAGGCTTCTTGGGATATGGTTTGATTAAGCATGGACTGGTTATCCAGTAATGGTGTCATCCTTGATTGTGAGAAAAGAGTAGTTAGACTCTTGACTCGGCTTGGTAACACTCTAGAAATTTCTTGTAATCCCTTGAATGTTGTTATGCTTAGCTATCTAGAGTCGCTTGATGCTTCTGATGAAAATTTGCAATTGGTTAGAGTAGTCCGGGAATATCCGGATGTCTTTGAGGAGTTGAAAGGCTTACCTCCGAGGCAGGAAATAGACTTCTACATATATCTTGTGGATATTGCAAAGCCTATAGCTTTACCTGTCAGACACATGGCTCCAAAGGAGAGAAGGGAGCTCATAAGCAGGTTAAAGAACTTCTCGAGAAGGGGTTCATTAGACGGAGCATTTCGGAATGGGGTGCTCCAGTAGTGTTCGCAACCAAAGCGGACGGTTCGCTTCGCCTTTGCATCGACAATAGGGAGTTAAACAAATTGACCAAGAAAAATAGGCACCATCGTCCCCGAATCAACGATTTATTTGATCAGCTTGTAGGTGCGATGGTCTTCTCCCAACTTGATCTGGAAACTGGGTTCCATCAGCTAAGAGTAACTGAAGATAGTATTGATAAAACGACGTTCAGTACCCAGACGGTTTCTTCGAGTGGCTTGTCATGCCTTTCAGCTTGACAAATGCAGCCGCTTATTTCGTAGACCAAATGAGCAGGGTGTTCAGAGAATTCCTCAACAAATTTGTGGTTGTCTTCGTAGATGATATCTTAATCTTCTCAAGGAATGAGGAAGAACATGCTCAGCATCTGAAAGAAATCATGGAAACTCTTCGTTCACATCAGCTTAAAGCAAAATTCTCCAAGTGTCACTTCTGGAGAAAAGAAGTAAGATTTCTGGGGCATAAAGTGTCCAAAGAGGAGTTGGCTGTGGACCCCGCGAAAGTGGTGGCAGTGCAAGATTGGAAGACACCAAGAAATGCAACTGAAGTTCGAAGCTTTCTTGGGCTAGCCGGTTTTTACCGAAAGTTTATTAGGGATTTCGCGAAAATCTCAGCCCCACTCATAAGGCTAACAAAGAAGAATCTGGCGTTCACTTGGGATTTGGACTGCGAGTTTGCTTTCCAAAGATTAAAAAGGGCTCTTACAACAGTCCCAGTTCTGACTTTGCCAAATGGAAGCAAAATGTTCACAGTATACACGGATGCATGTGGAACGGGACTAGGCGCTATTCTAATGCAAGAAGGAAGGGTATTAGCTTATGGCGGAAGACAACTGAAAGTTCATGAATAGAACTACCCAACCTACGATCTTGAGTTAGCCGCCATCGTATTTGCGCTTAAGTCTTGGCTCCATTATCTCCTAGGTGAGAAGTTTGAATTATACACTGACCATAAATCATTGAAATATCTCTTCTCGTAGAAGGACCTTAACATGAGGCAGTGAAGATGGATGGAGTTTCTTGCCTCGTATGACTTTGAAATTTCCTATACTCCCGGCAAAGGCAACGTAGTAGAAGACGCGTTGAGCCGAAAGAAACTGACCTTAAGCCCTCTCTTTGTGGAAAGGCAAAGCTTGGAGTATATAGCCAGTTTTAACTTTACGCCCTCTTAAGATTTTGTACCGGGTTTGTTAGCATCTCTCGAAGTACGCCCTACTCTCTTGGACTCAATAGGGGCTGCACAATGTGAAGACCCTCAGCTTATTGATGTGATTGATAAACTTATTAGGGGTGAGACTTCTAGTCACCTCAATAGATACGCCATCGATGATAAGTGTTGGCTGAGGCGAGATGGAAGATTATGCATCCCACAAGCAAGGGAGTTGGCAAAGAAGATTCTCGAGGAAGCAAATCATTCCAAGATGACTATACACCCTGGCGGTGATAAGATGTAAAAGGATATAAAAAGGACTTTCTTTTGGAGCGGCATAAAGCAATACGTGGCAGATTTCAATTCCAAGTGCATGACCAGCCAACAGGACAAGGCAGAACAGAAGAAGCCTGGAGGACTACTACATCCTTTAGAGGTACCACAGTGGAAGTGAGATAGCATTTCAATGGACTTCATTGATGGACTACCTAGATCGAGAAGAGGCAATACTAGCATTTGGGTAATAGTGGATAGGCTTACTAAGAGCGCCCACTTCATACCTATCAAGATTAGAAGTACTGCCCCATCTCTAGCATCTCTTTATCTCAAGGAAATAGTTCGACTCCATGGGATACCCTCCAGCATTGTTAGTGACTGAGACCCTATCTTCACAAGCGAGTTTTGGCAGAGTCTGCAAGAAGATGTAGGCACACAGTTATGTTTGAGCACGGCCTATCACCCCCAAACCGATGGCCAGACGGAAAGGGTGAATAGAGTTTTAGAGGATCTTTTGAGACTTTGCGTTCTTTACTTTGGAGGGATGTGGGAGGATCACCTTCCTTTAGTGGAATTTTCCTACAACAACAGCTACCAAGCTACCATCGGTATGGCACCCTTCGAAGCCTTGTATGGAAGACCATGAAAATCACCAACTTGTTGGTGGGAGTCTACATATAAGCTTATATTTGGGCCAGACATGATTCGAGAGACTTCGGAGAAAGTGGAGTTGATACGTAGGAGGATGAAGACTGCCCAAGATAGACAGAAATCCTACGCCGACAAAAGAAGGACTGACCTTGAGTTTGAGGTTGGGGACAGGGTTTTCCTTAAGGTATCACCTTTAAGGAACGTCTTTCGTTTTGGATCCGCCGGAAAGCTAGCACCAAGATTTGTAGGACCGTTTCCTATCATCGAGAAGGTTGGGAAGATGGCCTATAGGTTAGAGTTACCCGAGAGACTGGCCGGAGTTCACAGCATCTTTCATGTTTCTCACCTCCGGAAGTGTTTGCATGAGTCTGCGGAAGTGGTGGAACCTAACATTCTAGAAGAAGCCGAAGTGGAACGTGAAGCAACTATGAGGAGAGTCCCAACCCGCATCTTACGAACTGAAGTGAAAAAACTACGCAACCGCGAAGTCAAACTCGTTAAGTTCAGTGGAGCAACGCCGAGGAAGACGTGACTTGGGAAACTGAGGACATAATACGCGCTGCCTACCCTCTTCTTTTCGAGGGTACATCTTTGATCTCTCTTTTTCCTTAAGTTATGCTTTATCTATCTTTTTAGGTATATATCCTCGGTCCTTTTCCTAACTCCTTAGGTAGAAAACAAATGGATGTAAACATGTATTTGAAAACATGTTATGGATGATGGCTACAAGTGGTTGCTAGTGATTGCTAGTGGTTGCTCGTGGATGCATACACACACACACCCTAGGTTATAGATCGGCTCAGTCACTTCATATTGCATATGCACATATATGGATTCTCATTTGTATATGGTTGAAACTTGATATGTTGTCATATGGTAATCGCATTTGTATGAATAATTGTGCACTCATATAGAATTATGAGTAGGAAAAATTTGCATACATAATGGATTCATGAAACTTACATGATTCGCATTAAGGAGGTCAACTGAATCAGTAGACCGCCTGATTTCTACATAAGATAAGGACATGTACACACACTATGCATATGATCATGAAGCATTAGAAGTCTTAAGGACAGTGGATGCCTGTGTTTGTTGGTTAAGTAGATGGACTGTTGGATGGTAGGATATACATTCTTCCTAACTTGAAAATTTCGGGGTCGAAATCCTTTTAAGGGGGAGAATGTAACACCCCGTGAATTCTATAACGTTAAGTTTAACAAATTAAAGTACAATTAATTCTACATGAAAGAATTAAGGGAAATGGGTTACGCCATTGCTTTCATCTCGGAATTCTGCTTGAGATTGAGTCCGAGTTTGCGTGAATCGGACTCCGTATGAAGGAGTTATGTCCTCGGAAGTTTCAGAATCAAATTTAAATTCAAACAGCTCAATTTAAATTTCAAAATTCGAATTTCAGGTTCAAACTGGGCTGGGGAGGGGGGGGGGGGGGAATTCCCGCCCAAAGACCAGGTCGACCATAGGGTCGACCATGGTGTCGACCTGGTCACTCCAGGTCGACCATAGTGTCGACCTGGTACCCCCAAGGTCGACCATAGTGTCGACCTGTCTGTCGACCTGCCTGGTCTACCTGGCTGGCCAGGTCTGGCTATGGCTCGAATTTCTGTGGCTCTGTGTGTCACTAGGGCTGACGTGTCACCTCTTGATTGGCTCTTTGAACTTTGAATGGTCTAGATTCCTCCTGTCTTCATCTGACGGCTCAAAATAACTTAAAAATCTATAAATACATCCTAAGTCTCAACTGAAAATTCATACAAAAAATGAGAAAGGAGTCGTCATGTTGCTAGGGAGGAATTGAACATAGCCGTCAAGAGAGAAAAGCCTAGAGACGAATCAAATTAAGAAGAAAATTAAAGTTTAATCAAATCAATCAACGCAATGTTAGTCTACCCAAAGGAGCGCATCTCAGTTTCAGAATTCAGAATCCAGAATTCAAGATTCTGCATTCATTGTAAGTATAGCGACCTTTCAGAATATGAATAAAAACTATGATGTGATTCGATGTAAATGAAAATAGAATTGTGTTATTGTACTGTATAAATTATGTGTATTGTAATTGGTTCTATCATGACTTGTGTATTGATGTTTGTGGCATAAATTGATTGATGCAAGCCTATTGAACAATTGTATATGAAAACAATGGCACTTGTAAGTTTGTGGCAAAAAATAGAATTTGATTCCTTTATGTTTATGCCTATGGCATGGATTATATACATTCACTAAGTCTAAATTAAGGCTTATGTAAACATGTTCTAGATTTGAAACCTTTTATGCCTACATGACCCAAAACCTATGAAATCATGTTCATGTTTATTTGCAAGTATAATTAGATCTATGTTAAGTATCGTTTGGGTTTCAAAAACTATGCAAGTTCATGTTGAAATAGGCTATGTGATTAGATGTTAAAAATTGGTCATTTTGGTGAATATACAACATGCTAGTTTTGTGGTCGACATTATGCCAAGTTAAACATGTTTAAACACAAGTTTGTATTAGCCTAAACTATGCCATTTCATATGTCACCTACTTAATGATACTTTGGTTTTAATGCAAGTTCACATGACCCATCATTTATGTTAGTATCGCTAAATTGCAAGTTCATGCGCCACACACCCTTATATGTTGTAAAATATTACATGTTCTTGATTTCCCCTTTTCTCACGCTTATGAAGTTGGGCTGAATTGTGTCGAGCCCAACATTTGTTATATTGTTGCGAACGTATAAACGGGGGTAATAACGTTAGGTGTAAAACATTGAAAATATATATTGGCATGTTTGGCACATGCCAATGACAATGACATTTAAGCGGTATAAATTGTTATACCCAAGAATAAAAGACATGACATTTACATATATCATTGAGAAGCAATAAAATATGTAAATTTAGAAAAACAAGATATGCTTAACCCGAGGTTGGATTGAGTTGTGACGTAAGTCTGCCCGGACCCGCCCGGCTGTCCAGTAGTCACAACAATACCTATCCAATGTGGGTGGTTAAGCATTGAGCCCAATAAAGACCCGAGGTTAGACTGAGCTACGGTGTAAACCTGCCCGGAACCGACCGGCACATCCAGTAACCATAGCAATACCTGTCTAATGTGAGTGGTCTGGTGCTCCTAAGAGGCTAAGGATAGGTGGTAAGGTTAAGTCAACTATAAAACTTAACCAAATTCAACATGTAAACAAGAATTGATGGGTGGGGGTTAGGTAAATACGGACACTTAACCACTTAACATGTTTGACTAGAAAATCCTAGTAACGAGGGACCCATTTCAGCAGTAACCCAAAGTTAGGTATAAACAGTACCTTGAAACTAGGCAGGGTGGGGCACGATTACTGGGCTGATTGTAAGCGGTCAAACGACGGCGGTGGGTGCACAGTGCAGGTCTAACGGGGTGCGGGCGTGCACACATTCTGGAGCAGACAACCAGGGCACTGGGGACACCAGTATTATAACCTATGCCTTCTAGAATTTGTATCGGGGCCGCCACCATGGGTCTTGATACACCCCATGGTGGGACCAGCATAGGTATCTACAATTCTTGGGGGTCGTATGACACATGTTAACGCGAGTAGGAGCCGATCTTTTAATAAGAATAGGGATCACTTCACCCTCAGCATGGGGTGCCAGTTGGAATAAACACAACTAGGTGCAGAGATATATAGTGTCGGTGCGATAGTACATTCGATTCCAAACGTCAACTCCTTAGCGCGTGACACTTTCCTATTTTCAGTTTATATCTATCATGCCCTTTTCTTATTCACATACTGAAGAGTTACTAGATTTACTCAGGCTTTATGTCTGACCCTGTTTTCTTTTCGTCTTCTTTTCTTCCGTTCCCTCCCACCCCCAGGTCCACAGGGAGGAAACAACTCAGCTCGGTCAGGCTCTTTACAAGCTCCAAGACCGTAGATGTATGATTTGGATCTCTTTTGCTCGGATTATGGCTTTGGATATCACTAATGGGATTTTTGTCACTTTATTTATGTTTTATGCTTCTTTAATAATCAAGACAGTAACGATGTTGTAATGTTGGATGTATTTTGAGATAATTATGGAATGTTTTGTTTTGAACACATATTGATGACATAAAAGTCTGTTTGGTTTCCGTTGTTTAAAAATATGTGTATTTATATCTGTCTTGAGTTTATCTGTGGCTTTTACTTATAAACCTCCACCAAAGTTAAGGAATTCCCTTTGTGAGTGACCTTAACGGAGGTGGGGTGTTTCACTTGGTATCAGAGCATAGGTTTACTAGATAAGATAAAAGTTTTTGAAATTGTTTTCTAAAGAAAATTTAAAGAAGCATTTTTCAAGAAAAAGTGTTATATTTATAAAAAGACAAAATCCCCCAAAGCCATATGCACTATCTCTCTCTATCCTTCGTTTTGAATCTTTCTTTCTATTTCAGCATGTCTGGGGACCTTACTCCCCAGCTACAGATGCTTTTACTCCTCCTCCTCCTCTACGTGAACCAGCAAACGGAAGAATCGCCGATCAAGAAGACGGATAATAGTCAAGGAGGAAAGGACCATAACAATAATAACAAGACACGTGAGAATAGGAAATGTTATTTATGTGGCATTGTTGGACATGTGGTGAACGACTGCAGAAAGAAGAAGAGGAAGATGAGTGCTACTTTCTTTTATTGTGGTGAGGCTGGGCACATGGCTAAGGACTGCCCTAAGAAGCAAGGGCAGGGCCTGCAAGCAGGACCTTCTGGAGGTACCTCTTTAACTTCTTCTCCTAGATACCTTGTTTTATCCTGCTTATCTTCTCAATCCTATCTTGAGAACTTTAGCTAGAAATATTTCTGTAGAAAGTGTAGTCTATCTTTATGATCATCCAGTTTGTACACTTTTTGACTCTGGCACATCACACTCTTTTATTTCATCTTCCTTAGTAGAATCTCTACATCTAGACACTAGTATGGTAGAAGATCTCTTAGTAGTTTCAAATCCAATTGGGGGCTCCGCTTACTTGTCAATGGTTTGTTTGGGTTTGAAAATCTCTATTCTCAGCATTGAGTTTAGTTATGATGCCTTTGTCTTAGGCTTCTTGGGATATGGTTTGATTTTAGGCATGGACTGGTTATCCAGTAATGGTGCCATCCTTGATTGTGAGAAAAGAGTAGTTAGACTCTTGACTCGGCTTGGTAACACTCTAGAAATTTCTTGTAATCCCTTGAATGTTGTTATGCTTAGCTATCTAGAGTCGCTTGATGCTTCTGATGAAAATTTGCAATTGGTTAGAGTAGTCCGGGAATATCCGGATGTCTTTGAGGAGGTGAAAGGCTTACCTCCGAGGCGGGAAATAGACTTCTACATATATCTTGTGGATATTGCAAAGCCTGTAGCTTTACCTGTCAGACACATGGCTCCAAAGGAGAGAAGGGAGCTCAGTAAGCAGGTTAAAGAACTTCTCGAGAAGGGGTTCATTAGACGGAGCATTTCGGAATGGGGTGCTCCAGTGGTGTTCGCAACCAAAGTGGACGGTTCGCTTCGCCTTTGCATCGACTATAGGGATTTAAACAAATTGACCAAGAAAAATAGGCACCATCTTCCCCGAATCAACGATTTGTTTGATCAGCTTGTAGGTGCGATGGTCTTCTCCCAACTTGATCTGGCAACTGGGTTCCATCAGCTAAGAGTAGCTGAAGATAGTATTGATAAAACGACGTACAGAACCCCAAACGGTTTCTTCGAGTGGCTTGTCATGCCTTTCAGCTTGACAAATGCAACCGCTTATTTCATAGACCTAATGAGCAGGGTGTTCAGAGAATTCCTCAACAAATTTGTGGTTGTCTTCGTAGATGATATCTTAATCTTCTCAAGGAATGAGGAAGAACATGCTCAGCATCTGAAAGAAATCATGGAAACTCTTCGTTCACATCAGCTTAAAGCAAAATTCTCCAAGTGTCACTTCTGGAGAAAAGAAGTAAGATTTCTGGGGCATACAGTGTCCAAAGAGGGGTTAGCTGTAGACCCCGCGAAAATGGTGGCAGTGCAAGATTGGAAGACACCAAGAAATGCAACCGAAGTTCGAAGCTTTCTTGGGCTAGCCGGTTTTTACCGATAGTTTATTAGGGATTTCGCGAAAATCTCAGCCCCACTCACAAGGCTAACAAAGAAGAATCTGTCGTTCACTTGGGATTTGGACTGCGAGTTTGCTTTCCGACGATTAAAAAGGGCTCTTACAACAGTCCCAGTTCTGACTTTGCCAGATGGAAGCAAAATGTTCACAGTATACACGGATGCATGTGGAACAGGACTAGGCGCTATTCTAATGCAAAAAGGAAGGGTAGTAGCTTATGGCGGAAGACAACTGAAAGTTCATGAAAAGAACTACCCAACCTACGATCTTGAGTTAGCCGCCATCGTATTTGCGCTTAAGTCTTGGTGCCATTATCTCCTAGGTGAGAAGTTTGAATTATACACTGACCATAAATCGTTGAAATATCTCTTCTCGCAGAAGGACCTTAACATGAGGCAGTGAAGATGGATGGAGTTTCTTGCCTCGTATGACTTTGAAATTTCCTATACTCCCGGCAAAGGCAACGTAGTAGAAGACGCGTTGAGCCGAAAGAAACTGACCTTAAGCCCTCTCTTTGTGGAAAGGCAAAGCTTGGAGTATATAGCCAGTTTTAACTTTAGGGCCTCCTAAGATTTTGTACCGGGTTTGTTAGCATCTCTCGAAGTACGCCCTACTCTCTTGGACTCAATAGGGGCTGCACAATGTGAAGACCCTCAGCTTATTGATGTGATTGATAAACTTATTAGGGGTGAGACTTCTAGTCACCTCAATAGATACGCCATCGATGATAAGGGTTGGCTGAGGCGAGATGGAAGATTATGCGTCCCACAAGCAAGGGAGTTGGCAAAGAAGATTCTCGAGGAAGCACATCATTCCAAGATGACTATACACCCTGGCGGTGATGAGATGTAAAAGGATATAAAAAGGACTTTCTTTTGGAGCGGCTTAAAGCAAGACGGGGCAGATTTCATTTCCAAGTGCATGACCAGCCAACAAGACAAGGCGGAACAGAAGAAGCCTGGAGGACTACTTCATCCTTTAGAGGTACCATAGTGGAAGTGAGATAGCATTTCAATGGACTTCATTGATGGACTACCTAGATCGAGAAGAGGCAATACTAGCATTTGGGTAATAGTGGATAGGCTTACTAAGAGCGCCCACTTCATACCTATCAAGAGTAGAAGGACTGCCTCATCTCTAGCATCTCTTTTTCTCAAGGAAATTGTTCGACTCCATGGGATACCCTCCAGCATTGTTAGTGACTGAGACCCTATCTTCACAAGCGAGTTTTGGCGGAGTCTGCAAGAAGATGTAGGCACACAGTTATGTTTGAGCACGGCCTATCACCCCCAAACCGATGGCCAGACGGAAAGGGTGAATAGAGTTTTAGAGGATCTTTTGAGATTTTGCGTTCTTTACTTTGGAGGGACGTGGGGGGATCACCTTCCTTTAGTGGAATTTGCCTACAACAACAGCTACCAAGCTACCATCGGTATGGCACCCTTCGAAGCCTTGTATGGAAGACCGTGCAAATCACCAACTTGTTGGTGGGAGTCTACAGATAAGCTTATACTTGGGCCAGACATGATTCGAGAGACTTCGAAGAAAGTGGACTTGATACGTAGGAGAATGATGACTGCCCAAGACAGACAGAAATCCTACGCCGACAAAAGAAGGACCGACCTTGAGTTTGAGGTTGGGGACACGGTTTTCCTTAAGGTATCACCTTTAAGGAACGTCGTTAATTTTGGATTCGCCGGAAAGCTAGCACCAAGATTTGTAGGACCGTTTCCTATCATCGAGAAGGTTGGGAAGATGGCCTATAGGTTAGAGCTACCCGAGGGACTGGCCAGAGTTCACAACGTCTTTCATGTTTCTCACCTCCGGAAGTGTTTGCATGAGTCTGCGGAAGTGGTGGAACCTAACATTCTAGAAGAAGCCGAAGTGGAACGTGAAGCAACTATGAGGAGAGTCCCAACCCGCATCTTATGAACTTAAGTGAAAAAGCTACGCAACCGCGAAGACAAACTCGTTAAGTTCAGTGGAGCGACACCGAGGAAGACGTGACTTGGGAAACTGTGGACATAATACGCGCTGCCTACCCTCTTCTTTTCGAGGGTACATCTTTGATCTCCCTTTTTCCTTAAGTTATGCTTTATCTATCTTTTTAGGTATATATCCTCGGTCCTTTTCCTAACTCCTTAGGTAGAAAACAAATGGATGTAAACATGTATTTGAAAACATGTTATGGATGATGGCTACAAGTGGTTGCTAGTGATTGCTAGTGGTTGCTCGTGGATGCATATACACACACACCCTAGGTTATAGATCAGCTCAGTCACTTCATATTGCATATGCACATATATGGATTCTCATTTGTATATGGTTGAAACTTGATATGCTGTCATATGGTCGTCGCATTTGTATGAATAGTTGTGCACTCATATAGAATTATGAGTAGGAAAAATTTGCATACATAATGGATTCATGAAACTTACATGATTCGCATTAAGGAGGCCAACTGAATCAGTAGACCGCCTGATTTCTGCATTAGATAAGGAAATGTACACACACTATGCATATGATCATGAAGCATTAGAAGTCTTTTAAGGACAGTGGATGCCTGTGTTTGTTGGTTGAGTAGATGGACTGTTGGAAGGTAGGATATACATTCTTCCTAAATTGAAGATTTCGAGGACGAAATCCTTTTAAAGGGGGGAGAATGTAACATCCCGTGAATTATATAACGTTAAGTTTCACAAATTAATGTATAATTAATTCTAAATGAAAGAATTAAGGGAAATGGGTTACGCCATTGCGTTCGTCTCGGAATTCTACTTGAGATAGAGTCCGAGTTTGCGTGAATCGGACTCCGTATGAAGGAGTTATGGCCTTCGGAAGTTTCAGAATCAAATTTAAATTCAAACAGCTCAGTTTAAATTTCAAAATTCGAATTTCAGGTTCAAACTGGGCTGGGCGGGAAAATTCCCGCCCAGAGACTAGGTCAACCATATGGTCGACCATGGTGTCGACCTGGTCACTCCAGGTCGACCATATTGTCGAGCTGGTGCCCCCCAGGTCGACCATAGTGTCGACCTGGGTGTTGACCTGCCTGGTCGACCTGGCTGGCCGGGTCTGTCTCTGGCTCGAATTTCTGTGGCTCTGTGTGTCACTAGGGCCGACGTGTCACCTCTTGATTGGCTCTTTGAACTTTGAATGGTCTAGATTCCTCCTGTCTTCATCTGACGGCTCAAAACAACTTAAAAATCTATAAATACACCCTAAGTCTCAACTGAAAATTCACACAAAAAAAATGAGAAAGGAGTCGTCATGCTGCTAGGGAGGAATTGAACGTAGCCGTCAAGAGAGAAAAGCCTAGAGACGAATCAAATTAAGAAGAAGATTAAAGTTTAATCAAATCAATCAACGCAACGTTAGTCTACCCAAAGGAGCGCATCTCAGTTTCAGAATTCAGAATTCGGAATCCTGTAACACCCCACATCCTTTAGTGTCACTCACAAAGGGAATGCACCAAATTCTATGGAGCATTTAGGGTAAAAGATGCAGACAAATTACAACACAGATAAAATTAAAACAGCAAAAAATAAAACTTTACTTTATTGATAAAATAGTTTGTACAACAATTGTTTTCCAATATCAAAGTATCATCTGTCTTACAAAATAAAGAAGCCTAAAATAACATTTAAATTCCCCAATGTAGCATAAGCCAGCCATAGCAGCAGAAAAAGAGAGTCCAAGGCACTTTGTCAAAGAATCTTCGAGCTTGGGAAGAGTGACGGTCCAATCTAACTTGAGCTATACTATTCCCTCCTTAACTACCTGGGGGGGAAACGGAAGAAAAGAAGACGAAAGAAAACTGGGTCAGACATAAAGTCTGGTAAGTTCAGTTACTTCTAGCATGTGAACAAGGAAAAACAAAATGACATGAATTAACTGAATACAAGACAATACCATGATGATAGGACCAACAAGATAGGATAAGATTAACACAAGATATGCTAAGACAAGATAAACTGGATATGCTTTAATACTTTCTCCGCTTTGCTATTAATCTGTTATTATGGTTTCTATGTCTCTGCACCACCTATCTAGTGTCCCAACTAGTAATCTGTCTAAAATGATAACGCGATCCCAATCCCAGTAATTGTGGTTGCCTTTAGGCATACATTTATTATTTATTACCTAGATCTAATCTAGGGTTTTCTTATCGAGCGCTTCCTAAATTCAACTAGGGTTTATGCGACTTATCTAATACTTCTCGGATTCAGGATTTATGCCACCTAGGTCCAACTAGGGATTATGCTACCTGTCGAACGATGCCCCTAGTCTAGGACGCAATATTTAGAGTGGTATATGTTCCTAGACTTTCCCCACGTATGTGTCGCGAATCGTTTATCGCTGTCTAGATGCACATGTCATGAAATGTGCGACCTGAGTCCCGTGGCAGGGCTATTCTAGAAACACGGAACTCAGTCGGGAGCTTTCAGATGTCTGCCAATGCAGATGCTAAGGTCTGTTTTTTTCCAGTGGCTATGGTCCCACCTGACCCCTCCCTCAACTAATGAAAGGCCACCCTTGAAAAATTGAGAACTATACGCAGGCCCCCTATGCCCCACTATCTTATGGCCATGCTCACCCATAACTAGATAGCAAGTATATGGTCTTTTGGAGTTCTCCGCCTTTCCGCTTTACGTATCTCGACTGACTCAAGATAGTAGGTAGACGACGAGTTGCTATCACAGGGCTACTGGTCTCGCCGAATCACGCTGGTCCATCCTAGTCTTTAGGTTGCCTTATATTGCAACCAAGGCATACCCTTGGTTCTTCTAACGCAGACCTTAACCTCTGTGAGCCTAGGAGGATCATCTGCAGCCTCAAAGAGGGATACCAAGAATACCCTCACGTCCTCTCAAAGCCTCGGGCTTCGTAACCCAATTCGTTGGAGCTTTTTTTTAAGATTAGATGGATGTTCGCTCCTCCTCGTGTTATACTAAGAATTAATACTTAGTTTTCCTAACTAAGGTTTACCACATAGTTTCCTAAATTGTCGTTTTCTTAACTAAGGTTTACTACTTAGCCCCTTTCAACTAAGGTTTACTACTTAGTTCTCTTTCTCGTCAAGTTGGATTGGTTAAGTGTCATTAGTCGATACAAGTTAACTTAACCCATTCATTTGTCATGTTAAACTGGTTAAGTGTTATCAGTAATTCACGATGACTTAACCTTACCAGCATCAAGTTATATTGGTTAAGTATTTACTTAATCCTACCCATTCATCTTGTATTGGTTAAGTGTTCCTTTTTAACTTAACCTTGCCTATCTGTTTTAACTAACATATTATAACGGTTAAGTGTTCCCTTAGTTAACTTAACCCTAACATTGGTTTGATTAACATGTTCTAATGGTTAAGTATTGTCCGTTCATGTTTTTAACTTAACCCTATTCATTTATCACACTCTGATGGTTAAGTGTTCAAGCTTACTTAACCCTACGGTCTAGTCCAGCTAACATATTAAATTGGCTAAGTGTATTAAATTTACTTAACCCCAACCTCTAGTCTAGTTAGCATGTTAAATTGGCTAAGTGTATTAACTTTACTTATCCCCAACCTCTAGTCTAGTTAACATGTTAAATTGGCTAAGTGTATTGAATTTACTTAATCCCCACTTTCTAGTATGGTTAACATATTAAATTGGCTAAGTGTTTTTCTTAGTTACTTAACCCCTACAAATCTTGTCTTGTTACCATGTTAAGTTGGTTAAGTGTTCTAGTTAACTTAACCCTATCGTTTTAACTTAACTGTGTTAAGTTGGTTAAGTGTTCCTATGGTCTTAACCCTCCCATTCTAGCTTAACTATGTTAAGTTGGTTAAGTGTTCTTATGGACTTAACCCTCCCATTCTAGCTTAACTTTAATTGTCTTATTAAAGCACTAGCCAGTCACATTAGACAGGTATTATTGTGGCTGCCGGTATGCCGGTTGGTTCCGGGCAGTCTTACGCCACAACTCAGTCTAACCTCGGGCCTTTATCGGGCTCAATGCCTTAACCTCCCACATTGGATAGGTATTGTTATGATCAGTGGACAGCCGGGCGGGTCCGGGCAGGTTTACATCACAACTCAATCCAACCTCGGGTTAAGTATGTTCGTATTGTCTAAATTTACTTGTCTCATTTAGGATAAATTCTATAAGTAAATTTTCCCTAATTTACTTATTCCATTATTACTCTTTTAATGTACATTGTCAACATTTATTATTATGTCCCATTTCCCCTATATATCATATTTATAGTTTTTGGTATGTAAATTATACCAAATTAAGTGTCACTAACCATGATTATTCTAAACATGACAATTACTCACAATTATGACTAAATTCAAAATTTGTGCTAATATACTTATTATGCCAAATTAACTTTAATTGACCCAATTTTGATTTAACACCCTAATTTACAGTTTATGGCAAGACTAAAATTATTATTCTAGTTTACCGTTTACGCCTAAAACTTAGCTTACTTGCCAATACTAAATTTAATATGTCAAATTACATATTCCATAATTCATGTCAAATTTTCAAATTTGCATTCTAATAAACATGCCATAATACATGTTCTAAATTATGTCAATCATAATTATGTTAATGTTCCACATTATGCCAATTTCCAAGTTTACAACCATGTTTAAGTCAAATTTATGATTTGCCCAAATCGTATTCCCATCGTTCGTGTAATCGTGATTTCATCCTAGATTATAGATAAATCTAGATTCGTGGATAAAAATGGAATGAACCAAAATGCCATGAAAAGATAGACATAATGACTGGTAGAATATGATAATCCACTAATCACAGATCTAATAAATAACACTGAATAAATTGATTAAAGCATCGAAGGCCTATAGATCTGATAATTTTATGACATAAAAAGGGTTGAACTAATAACATAGGTTCAAGTATATGGGTAGATCTAACTTAATAGATAAATTCCCATAATCAAGATCCAAGGATAATTAAGAATAAACTGAATAGATAATCAAGTTTAGATCCAACCTCACAGTCATAATCCTAGGCAATAATATCATGTTCATGAATCATAGGTAATTATCCACTATTGTCCTTGTCATAGTCATAGGCATTGGTTTATGCTCCTAGTCAAAGGCTTATGTTCATAGTCAAAGGCTTATGTTCATAGTCAAATGCTTATGGTTTCAAAGACCACAGTTCCATAGTCATAATTTTAAGCATTGGCAATTTAGTCACAATGTGTTCTAGGCCATAATCAAGAATCAGATCCAAAGTCATAAACAAGCACAGATTCAATGAAATGATAAGGCATATTTCTTATATTCTTTTAATTTCATGTCACAAATAGAAAAGGCGTTCAAATCTAAAAAGTAACCGACTTACATTGATTGGATCTAGAAAAGTATAGAAAGATAGTGTTGCTTGAAGCCGTTGAATCTTTACTTGAATCCTAACTTGTTTTGAATCTTCTCTTGAAAGACTTGAGCACGATATCCTCGTCTTGATTTATATTTTATTTTAATTTATTTATTTAGATTTAGAGGAAGAAGAAGCCATGTCCATCAAGAATTTGTGCAGCATAAGGTTAGAGAAGAATGGTGCAAAGAGAAGGAGACTAGGGGGCTGTTTATATAGGATTGCAAGTTAATTTGAGCCGTCGATGAATCCAAGGTTAATCAAAGCCATCCGTTCTAAAGAGAAGCCAATTATGTTCACAATTACTTTCTTAATGTACATTATTAACATTTATTATTAAATTTGTATGCACATTAGATACATCCCCCCTTTACACATTTATTATTAAATTTGTATGCACATTAGATACATCTCCCCTTTACACATTTATTATTAAATTTGTATGCACATTAGATACATCTCCCCTTTACACATTTATTATTAAATTAGTAACTTTAGTGTTAACAGAAATACATGGTGTTACATTCTCCCCTCCTTAAAGGATTTCGACCCCGAAATCTTCAAGTCAAGAAGAATGTAAATCCTACCATCCAATCATCCATCTACTCAACCATCAAACACAGGCATCCATTGTCCTTAAAGACTTCTAATGCTTGTAGAACATATGCATAGTGTGTGTACATGTCTTTATCTAATGCAAAATCAGGCGGTCTACTGATTCAGTTGACCTCCTTAATGCAAATCATGTCAGTGCCATGCATCCAATATGTATGCAAATCCTAATGATACATATTATTTGTATATGTGTGCACAATCATTCACTCAAATGCGACATCCATATGATAACACATTAAGTTCAATTCATAAACAAATACATATATGTAAATGAAATATGAAGGCGTCTGAGCTGATCTAGTGCCTAATACGTGTGTATATGCATTCACGAGCAACGACTAGCAACCATTCGCAACCATCAACCATAACATGTTTCAAATACATGTTTACATCCCAAAGGGTTTCTACCTAAGGATTGATGATACGTCCTAGAGGATGTACCTTAAAAGCTAGAAAATAGTATGCATAGAATTCCTACAAAAAGGAATCAAGGATGTACCCTTAAGAAAAAGGGTATGAGGCGCGTATGCCTTATCTTCAATCTCCCGTATCTCGTCTTCTTGAACTTTACTCAACTGTACCTTAACATATTCAACATCACGATTGCGAAGTTTCTTGACCTCCATTTCCAAAATAAACAAATTTCAACCATGATACTGAGTTTATATACTAGGATGATCAGAGGTCTCTCCTCTTAGCTTATCCATCATGCCATAACTATGAGGGTCAAAAGGTTACTACGTACTTTTTACCTCTCTTAAGGTTAGTCCTTCTCTATATAGAGTGCCTGCCACAACTATTCATCTCTCAAGAAAACCATCCTAGTCGAACTCGACATCCCTCAAGTACAAGCCCCAAAGGCCTAAAACAATATCAGACAAGCACCCGAGGAATGTCTCCTCCGAATTTGGATGATCTACGTGAGATGATCTAAGCAAAAACAACTAAACACTTGAGCACTAGTTGGGATCTTTTACTATACAAGTACTAAGGTGCAGAGACTCAACTATGGAAGCAAATATGAACAAATGCGAAGTGCTAAAACCAAAAGAAAGAGTACAAACAGAAAAGCTAGACTCTTCCAATAGAACTTTACTACCTTTCTCCTAGGTATGCTTAGTGGTGAAAGCATTTACTTGCCCTTCTGAAAATCTTGTCCTTTGTTCTTAATTATATGCCCTATTCTGCCATAGCAAAGATACTTCCTCTTGTCTTAGGTTTTATAATCCCTTCCTCCTTCGTGATCCAAATCTACATCCATGAATTCCTCATCCTTGGGTTGTGCTCCTTAGCCAAACTCCTCATCCTCTTTCGTGTGTAATCATGTTGACAAATATCTCGAAAGCTGCCTCCATCGTACAGAAAACCCTACTAAGCTTGAAAGAAAACTAGTCGCAGGTGAAACTACTACGGTTATAGATGGAAGTCGGGCACTACTTCGCCCTTCGATGAGGTTACCTCCCAGAAAGCCAGGAGCCCCAGAGACTTAAGAAAGAAGGGGACAAGAATTCAAACAGAGAATCAGAAGATAGTGCGTATGGCTTTTGGGGAATATGCCTTTAAAACAAAACTTTTCTTTTGAAAATGCTTCTTTTAAAACTGTTTGAAATAATAAATTTTTTTCAAATCTTTTATCCGATCCTGTAACCTTCAGCTCTGATACCACGTGTAACACCCCACATCCTTTAGTGTCACTCACAAAGGGAATGCACTAAGTTCTGTGGAGCATTTAGGGTAAAAGATGCAGATAAATTACAAGACAGACAAAATTAAAACAGCGGAAAATAAAACTTTACTTTATTGATAAAATAGTTTGTACAACAATTGTTTTCCAATATCAGATTATCATCTGTCTTACAAAATTAAGAAGCATAAAATAACATTTATATTCCCCAATGTAGCATAAGCCAGCCATAGCACAGAAAAAGAGAGTCCAAGGCACTTTGTCAAAGAATCTTCGAGCTTGGGAAGAGTGACGGTCCAATCTAACCTGAGCTATACTATTCCCTCCTTAACTACCTTGGGGGGGGATGGAAGAAAAGAAGACGAAAGAAAACTGGGTCAGACATAAAGTCTAGTAAGTTCAGTTACTTCTAGCATGTGAACAAGGAAAAACAAAACGACATGAATTAACTGAATACAAGACAATACCATGATGATAGGGCCAACACGATAGGATAAGATTAACACAAGATATGCTAAGACAAGATAAACTGGATATGCTTTAATACTTTCTCCGCTTTGCTATTAACCTGTTATTATGGTTTCTATGTCTCTGCACCACCTATCTAGTGTCCCAACTAGTAATCTATCTAAAATGATAACGCGATCCCAATCCTAGTAATTGTGGTTGCCTTTAGTCGTACATTTATTATTTATTACCTAGATCTAATCTAGGGTTTTCTTATCGGGCGCTTCCTAAATTCAACTAGGGTTTATGCGACTTATCTAATACTTCTCGGATTCAGGATTTATGCCACCTAGGTCCAACTAGGGATTATGCTACCTGTCGAACGATGCCCCTAGTCTAGGACGCAC
Organism: Allium sativum; assembly: GCA_030737875.1. Taxonomy (NCBI): domain Eukaryota; kingdom Viridiplantae; phylum Streptophyta; class Magnoliopsida; order Asparagales; family Amaryllidaceae; genus Allium; species Allium sativum. The sequence goes on from CM060912.1 coordinate 409,782,614, forward strand.
TACCTAGAGTGGTATATGTTCCTAGACTTTCCCACGTATGTGTCGCGAATCGTTTATCGCTGTCTAGATGCACATGTCATGAAATGTGCGACCTGAGTCCCGTGGCAGGGCTATTCTAGAAACACGGAACTCGGTCGGGAGCTTTCAGATGTCTGCCAACGCAGATGCTAAGGTCTGTTTTTTTCCAGTGGCTATGGTCCCACCTGACCCCTCCCTCAACTAATGAAAGGCCACCCTTGAAAAATTGAGAACTATACGCAGGCCCCCTATGCCCCACTGTCTTATGGTCATCCTCATCCATAACTAGATAGCAAGTATATGGTCTTTTGGAGTTCTCCGCCTTTCCGCTTTACGTATCTCGACTGACTCAAGATGGTAGGTAGACGACGAGTTGCTATCACAGGGTACTGGTCTCGCCGAATCACGCTGGTATATCCTAGTCTTTAGGTTGCCTTATATTGCAACCAAGGCATACCCTTGGTTCTTCTAACGCAGACCTTAACCTCTGTGAGCCCAGGAGGATCATTTGCAGCCTCACAGAGGGATACCAAGAATACCCTCACGTCCTCTCGAAGCCTCGGGCTTCGTAACCCAATTAGTTGGATCCTTTTTTTAAGATTAGATGGACGTTCGCTCCTCCTCGTGTTATACTAAGAATTACTACTTAGTTTTCCTAACTGAGGTTTACCACTTAGTTTCCTGAATTGTCGTTTTCTTAACTAAGGTTTACTACTTAGCCCCTTTCAACTAAGGTTTACTACTTAGTTCTCTTTCTCGTCAAGTTGGATTGGTTAAGTGTCATTAGTCGATACAAGTTAACTTAACCCATTCATTTGTCATGTTAAACTGGCTAAGTGTTATCAGTAATTCACGTTGACTTAACCTTACCAGCATCAAGTTATAATTATTAAGTATTTACTTAACCCTACCCATTCATCTTGTATTGGTTAAGTGTTCCTTTTTAACTTAACCTTGCCTATCTGTTTTGACTAACATGTTATAACGGTTAAGTGTTCCCTTAGTTAACGTAACCCTAACATTGGTTTGATTAACAAGTTCTAATGGTTAAGTATTGTCTCTTCATGTTTTTAAATTAACCCTATTCATTTATCACACTTTGATGGTTAAGTGTTCAAGCTTACTTAACCCTACGGTCTAGTCCAGCTAACATATTAAATTGGCTAAGTGTATTAAATTTACTTAACCCCAACCTCTAGTCTAGTTAGCATGTTAAATTGGCTAAGTGTATTAACTTTACTTATCTCCAACCTCTAGTCTAGTTAACATGTTAAATTGGCTAAGTGTATTGAATTTACTTAACCCCCACTTTCTAGTCTGGTTAACATATTAAATTGGCTAAGTGTTTTTCTTAGTTACTTAACTCCTACAAATCTTGTCTTGTTACCATGTTAAGTTGGCTAAGTGTTCTAGTTAACTTAACCCTATCGTTCTAACTTAACTGTGTTAAGTTGGTTAAGTGTTCCTATGGACTTAACCCTCCCATTCTAGCTTAACTGTGTTAAGTTGATTAAGTGTTCTTATGGACTTAACCCTCCCACTCTAGCTTAACTTTAATTGTGTTATTAAAGCACCAGCCACTCACATTAGACAGGTATTGTTGTGGCTGCCGGTTGGTTCCGGGAAGTCTTACGCCACAACTCAGTCTAACCTCGGGCCTTTATCGGGCTCAATGCCTTAACCTCCCACATTGGATAGGTATTGTTGTGATCACTGGACAGTCGGGCGGGTCCGGGCAGGTTTACATCACAACTCAATCCAACCTCGGGTTAAGCATGTTCGTATTGTCTAAATTTACTTTTCTCATTTAGGATAAATTCTATAAGTAAATTTTCCCTAATTTACTTATTCCATTATTACTCTATTAATGTACATTGTCAACATTTATTATTATGGCCCATTTTCCCTATATATCATATTTATAGTTTTTGGTATGTAAATTATACCAAATTAAGTGTCACTAACCATAATTATTCTAAACATGACACTTACTCACAATTATGACTAAATTCAAAATTTGTGCTAATATACTTATTATGCCAAATTAACTTTAATTGACCCAATTCTGATTTAACACCCTAATTTACAGTTTATGGCAAGACTAGAATTATTATTCTAGTTTATCGTTTACACCTAAAACTTAGCTTACTTGCCATTACTAAATTTAATATGTCAAATTACATATTCCATAATTCATGTCAAAATTTCAAATTTGCGTTCTAATAAACATGCCATAATACATGTTCTATATTATGTCAATCATAATTATGTTAATGTTCCACATTATGCCAATTTCCAAGTTTACAACCATGTTTAAGTCAAATTTATGATTTGCCCAAACCGTATTCCCATCATTCATGTAATCGTGATTTCATCCTAGATTATAGATAAATCTTGATTCGTGGATAAAAAAGGAATGAACCAAAATGCCATGAAAAGATAGACATAATGACTGGCAGAAGATGATAATTCACTAATCACAGATCTAACAAATTACACTGAATAAATTGATTAAAGCATCGAAGGCCTATAGATCTGATAATATTATGACATAAAAAGGGTTAAACAAATAACATAGGTTCAAGTATATGGGTAGATCTAACTTAATAGATAAATTCCCATAATCAAGTCCAAGGATAATTAAGAATAAACTGAATAGATAATCAAGTTTAGATCCAACCTCACAGACATAATCCTAGGCAATAATATCATGTTCATGAATCATAGGTAATTATCCACTATTGTCCTTGTCATAGTCATAGGCATTGGTTTATGCTCCTAGTCAAAGGCTTATGTTCATAGTCAAAGGCTTATGTTCATAGTCAAAGGCTTATGGTTTCAAAGGCCACAGTTCCGTAGTCATAATCTTAAGCATTGGCAATTTAGTCACAATGTGTTCTAGGCCATAATCAAGAATCAGATCCAAAGTCATAAACAAGCACGGATTCAATGAAATGATAAGGCATATTTCTTATATACTTTTAATTTCATGTCACAAATAGAAAAGGCGTTAGAATCTAAAAAGTAACCGACTTACATTGATTGGATTTAGAAAAGAATAGAAAGATAGCGTTGCTTGAAGCCGTTGAATCTTTACTTGAATCCTAACTTGTTTTGAATCTTCTCTTGAAAGCCTTGAGCAGGATATCCTCGTCTTGATTTATATTTTATTTTAATTTATTTATTTAGATTTAGAGGAAGAAGAAGAAGCCATGTCCATCAAGAATTTGTGCAGCATAAGGTTAGAGAAGAATGGTGCAAATAGAAGGAGACTAGGGGGCTGTTTATATAGGATTGCAAGTTAATTTGAGCCGTCGATGAAGCCAAGGTTAATCGAAGCCATCCGTTCTAAAGAGAAGCCAATTATGTTCACAATTACTTTCTTAATGTACATTATTAACATTTATTATTAAATTTGCATGCACATTAGATACATCCCCCCTTTACACATTTATTATTAAATTTGTATGCACATTAGATACATCTCCCCTTTACACATTTATTATTAAATTTGTATGCACATTAGATACATCTCCCCTTTACACATTTATTATTAAATTAGTAACTTTAGTGTTAACAGAAATACGGGGTGTTACAAATCTAGAATTCAAGATTCTGCATTCGTTGTAAGTATAGCGACCTTTCAGAATATGAATAAAAACTGTGATGTGATTCGACGTAAATGAAATTAGAATTGTGTTATTGTATTGTATAAATTATGTGTATTGTAATTGGTTCTATCATGACTTGTGTATTGATGTTTGTGGCATAAATTGATTGATGCAAGCCTATTGAACAATTGTATATGAAAACAATGGCACTTGTAAGTTTGTGGCAAAAAATAGAATTTGATTCCTTTATGTTTATGCCTATGGCATGGATTATATACATTCACTAAGTCTAAATTAAGGCTTATGTAAACATGTTCTAGATTTGAAACCTTTTATGCCTACATGACCCAAAACCTATGAAATCATGTTCATGTTTATTTGCAAGTATAATTAGATCTATGTTAAGTATCGTTTGGGTTTCAAAAACTATGCAAGTTCATGTTGAAATAGGCTATGTGATTAGATGTTAAAAATTGGACATTTTGGTGAATATACAACATGCTAGTTTTGTGGTCGACATTATGCCAAGTTAAACATGTTTAAACACAAGTTTGTATTAGCCTAAACTATGCCATTTCATATGTCACCTACTTAATGATACTTTGGTTTTAATGCAAGTTCACATGACCCATCATTTATGTTAGTATCGCTAAATTGCAAGTTCATGCGCCACACACCCTTATATGTTGTAAAATATTACATGTTCTTGATTTCCCTTTTTCTCACGCTTATAAAGTTGGGCTGAATTGTCTCGAGCCCAACATTTGTTATATTGTTGCGAACGTATAAACGGGGGTAGTAACGTTGGGTGTAAAACATTGAAAATATATGTTGGCATGTTTGGCACATGCCAATGACAAAGACATTTAAGCGGTATAAATTGTTATACCCAAGAATAAAATACATGACATTTACATATATAATTGAGAAGCAATAAAATATGTAAATTTAGAAAAACAAGATATGCTTAACCCGAGGTTGGATTGAGTTGTGACGTAAACCTGCTCGAACCCTCCCGGCTGTCCAGTAGTCACAACAATACCTATCCAATGTGGGTGGTTAAGCATTGAGCCCAATAACGACCTGAGGTTAGACTGAGCTACGGTGTAAACCTGCCCAGAACCGATCGGCACATCTAGTAACCGTAGCAATACCTGTCTAATGTGAGTGGTCTGGTGCTCCTAAGAGGCTAAGGACAGGTGGTAGGGTTAAGTCAACTATAACACTTAACCAAATTCAACATGTTAACAAGAATTGATGGGTAGGGGTTAGGTAAATACGGACACTTAACCACTTAACATGTTTGACTAGAAAATCCTGGTAACGAGGGACCCGTTTCAGCAGTAACCCAAAGTTAGGTATCAACGGTACCTAAAATTAGGCAGGGTGGGGCACGATTACTGGGCTGATTGTAAGCGGTCAAACGACGACGGTGGGTGCACAGTGCAGGTCTAACGGGGTGCGGGCGTGCACACATTTTGGAGCAGACAACCAGGGCACTGGGGACACCAGTATTATAACCTATGCCTTCTAGAATTTGTGTCGGGGCCGCCACCATGGGTCTTGATACACCCTATGGTGGGACCAGCATAGGTATCTACAATTCTTGGGGGCTGTATGACACATGTTAACGCGAGTAGGAGCCGATCTTTTAATAAGAATGGGTCACTTCACCCTCAACATGGGGTGCCAGTTGGAATAAACTCAAGTAGGTGCAGAGATATATAGTGTGGGTGCGATAGTACATTCGATTCCAAACGTCACCTCCTTAGCGCGTGACACTTTCCTATTTTCAGTTTATATCTATCATGCCCTTTTCTTATTCACATACTGAAGAGTTACTAGATTTACTCAGGCTTTATATCTGACCCTATTTTCTTTTCGTCTTCTTTTCTTCCGTCCCCCCCCCCCCTCCCCAGGTCCACAGGGAGGAAACAGCTTAGCTCAGTCAGGCTCTTTACAAGCTCCAAGACCGTAGATGTATGATTTGGATCTCTTTTGCTCGGATTATGGCTTTGGATATCACTATGGGGATTTTTGTCACTTTATTTATGTTTTATGCTTCTTTAATAATGAGGAGAGTAATGATGTTGTAATGTTGGAAGTATTTTGAGACAATTATGGAATGTTTTGTTTTGAACACATATTGATGAAATAAAAGTCTGTTTGGTTTCCGCTGTTAAAAAATATGTGTATTTATATCTGTCTTGAGTTTATCAATGGCTTTTACTTATAAACCTCCAACAAAGTTAAGGCATTCCCTTTGTGAGTGACCTTAACGGAGGTGGGGTGTTTCATACGCTCCATTTCATAATACATACTTGGCATTTTCTAACTGAACCGCAATTAATCAAAAGAAAAATTATTGAAGAGCTTGTATGTACTTGAAACACATGTGGTTTGCGCTACTGTGAAATCCACTTGGGTTATCGTACAAAGATAAAGTAGCGATCAGTTCACTAGTGGCTTGCATTTGCATGCATACCTGTCGCCCTCCTATGAAAGTGTCTGACACAGTATTACATAATTTTGGCCCAGCAGTCTTGTTTTAATCGTAGATGCAAGATCAGTTGTATATTCATTTCACATATACCCTGGTCACATTCAGTTGCATTGTTAGCCGCCCTTTTTCCATAAAAGCAATATGATAAGCCTACACAGTAAATGCAATGCACTCATCTGAACAGTTTATAACGTTATAAAAGTAGCTAGCTTTTGTTATGCAAGGCTGCCTCCTTAGATCTATATGGGTTTCAGTCAGAAAATTATACTCTATATTATTATTATTATTTACATTAATTTATTATATAAAGTGATGAGGTTTAACCGACTTCAGTGGCACTTAGAGTAGAGTTCTTAAAAGTGCTTCTATACATACATACATTCATATGTATATGTGTGTATGTATATATAACTTTTGAGTTATATCTGTAATTGAATAAAAACTAAAAATCCAATTTTCATATGTTTTGTTTTATGACCATGTGTTTAATCAAGTGATTCTTCAAGGAAAAATACACATCTATGAATTTTCAAATGATTCGAACAAAAGGTCAGCCATTTCCCAACATCTACATTTTTTTTATGATATGCAGTGATGATTTTCAAATGATTTGAACAAAATATATTTTATCTCAATTATTATTTTATAGAGTAAGCTGAACACTTGAACCCTTATAAATACCATTCCATTGTTCGGCTACTCCACCAACTTAATTATTTTTATTTAATTTTACAATTTTGGATAAGAATTGACTCTTTTCTGTTGCTAGTTTTGCTATTTAGGATCATTTTGTTGACTTTTTACCTTACTCTAAAAAAGGAATATTTATACGAAAATTTCTTTGAGGCTACCATGTCGTGCTCTACGTATAAACATTGGTATCGGCTCATGAATGTATTTTAATTTTCTTTATCTGTAATGACTAAGTTGAATATCATACTACCTTACGATTCTTATTTTAGGATGTGAGTGAGACTAACAGAGCTATTAGACAGAGGCAGTTGCCACACACATCCAATCGTAAAGGAATGGCACGATGTAACGTCTCGCATTTTTGTCGATTGGTATTTGAATATTTAATTCAGTTTAAATATTGAATCAGAATATGTAACAACCCGTATTTTCAATAACCTGTTATGACATAAATCGAGGCAGAATTTAATTCTAAAATCTGAACCAAGGGAAACGGGCTATGCCATTGCGTTCGTCTCGGAAAAATACGCGAAATAGAGTCCGAGTTTTCGGAAATCGGAGTCCGTATGACCCAGTTAAGGCCCATTGAAGTTTTCAGAAATTTCCATAGTAAAAACAGATTTAAATTTTAAATTAAAAACAAGGATTAGGGCTAACTGGCGTCAGGCGGGAAAACTCCCGCCAGGACCCCCATGTCGACAGGCATGTCGACAGGGGTCCTAGGGTGTCGACAGCCCTGTCGACACGGGGTGGTCGGGCAGTTTTGCCTGGCGCACCATTTTGATTTGGGCTTGGTTGTGTGGCTTGGTTCTAGAGAATTCCTAAATCTGACGGACCTAAACTAACCTAGGGTTAATCCTAGGGCTAAAAACACTCTAATCTTCTATAAATAAGCCCATAATCCTACCCTAAAACCTCATTATTCATTCTAGCAACCAAACTATGTCAAATTGAATTCTCAAATGGCCTCCACCTAAGAACCCTAGCCTCCACCCTCTTCAAAAATCATTTCTATGAAGGTTTTGATGTCCATACAAGCATTTCTAAGTTGTATGAATGATCATTAGCTTGCATACATCATCAAGTTGCAAGCTTTAATTGCTAAAGCTAGAGTTTTTGGGATTTTTGTTAATTGGAGCTTTGTTTTGGGTTTTTATATGCTTGCATAAAAGGGCTTCTCAATCTTTATTAGTAGATTTGTGTCTTCATAATATTTGTAAGCCCTCTTACCTTCATTTTAGAAACTCTAAAGTTAATATGTGATGAAAGTTGGGATTTATGCATGTTTAATAAGTTATGCATGCTTATGCGAGTTCACTATGCTATGTTATGCATGTTTAATAAGTTATGCATGCTTATGCAAGTTCACTATGCTATGTTATGCATGTTTAATAAGTTATGCATGCTTATGCGAGTTCACTATGCTATGTTATGCATGTTTAATAAGTTATGCATGCTTATGCGAGTTCACTATGCCATGATTTGCAAGTTTAACAAGTTATGCATGTTTATGCGAGTTCACTATGCCATGATTTGCAAGTTTAACAAGTTATGCATGTTTATGCAAGTTCACTATGCTAAGTTATGCAAGTCCAACATGTTATGCATGCTTATTATGATATGTAAGATTTATCATGTATGTTGTGCCAAGTTCCCTCTTTCTATCCTTTATGCGTTATGACGAATATGTAAGCGATAGAATGACGTGGGGGGGTTTTTGGGTAAAACTTAAAATACATGAAAATATAAGATTGGGAATTTACCTATTAAGTTAGGTCTACCCCTTGGGAATTTACCTATTAAGTTAGGTCTACCCAAGTATTTGTTAAACTTGTGATTATGTTTGAAAATAAAGTGGACATGACACTTAGAAAACATAAGTGTGGCCAACTCGAGGTTGGGTTGAGTTTGTAGCGTAAACCTACCCGGAACCGACCGGCTTAACTAGTTGCTACAAACAATAGGACCCAATGTGAGAAGTTGGTCATGTGTACCTTGGACCCGAGGTTAGACCAAGTTGTGGTGTAAAGCTACCCGGACCCGCCCGGCCTAACTAGTAACCACAACAAGGTCTAATGTGAGAGGTTAAGGCACAACTAAATTAATTAATGCCTCATGATTAGGGTTAAGTCATGGCCCACTAATACTTAACCAATTTTGGGGATACGAGGGATTAAATGGGGTTAAGTGGTGAACTGTTGGTTACACTTAGCTAATTTAATCCATGATTAGTGAGGGGTTAAACCACACTTAACCCTCTTAGAAAACCCTAGCAACGTGGTCTGTTCCAGCAGTAATCCCAGTTGGGTATCATTCACAACCCTAGAGGCTAGGCTAGGGCGGGGCACGATTACTGGACTGATGTAAGCGACCAAAGCGACGACTGAGTGGTACAGCGGTGCGGGTCCAGGCGGGCTACGGACGTGCACGTAGTACGGTGTTGGACAAACTCGAGGCACGGGTACCAGTAGGTTTAGACTGTGCATTATTGCTTAGGTGTCTGGGGTTGACACCCGAGGGCTTGATACACCCGAAGGTGGACCCAGCACAGTCTGACTACAACCATATGTGGGCCGTATGGACACCAACACTTGACGTGTTAGGTTTATAGGGAGCCGATCGACTAGACCGTTGGGATGGACCTTGTATTAAGGTCACCTCATGCAATTGGGCCAAGGTTTGGGCTGAGGGATCAATACCTGTTATGTTAGTTGCTAGTACACTGTGGTGCAAAGCTTAATCTTCTTTATGTGATGACACCTTTATCTATTGCCAGTATATTCATCTCAGTTTCCATCATGATGTTAGCTTTGTTAGTTTATAGACTGATCGTAGTAGGGCTTACCAGTCTTTTTGACTGACCTGTTTTCTTTCGCTTCTTTTCTTCTGTTTCCCCCCCCCCCCCAGGTTCTCAGGGAGGGAACAGTGGTGCTTAGCTTGGATCGCTTGCTTGTTCGCTGGATAGCTCATGTATGTCTGGACATTGAGCTCGCTATGGTTTATCACTTTTATTTTTGGGGATAGCACTATGTATTTCAGTATTTCTGTTTATGTTGTACTAGACATATTTATTTTGGCAGATGACTTTATGATGTACTAGACTTGTTTTGAGATGGTTTGAGATATTCCGCTGTTTTATTCTCACTTACTCTGTTTTACATATATATTTATGTTCCTGTTCTGCCTTGATATATCATTATGCATGCTTACCCAGTTCTAACGCCCCCCCAGAAGCTAGTGCCCCCGAAAGAGTGACCCTAGCGGAGGTGGGGTGTTACAAAATTTGGTATCAGAGCATATGGTTTACAAGAAAGAACAAAAAGTTTTTAAAAAAGGACTTTTGGAAAACTATTTTCAAAACAAGTATAAAGTATTTTCCAAAGAAAAGTCTAGTATTTTAAAAAAGGCTATTCCCCAAAAAGCCATTAGCGTTATCCTTCGTTCCCTTGACCTAATCTTATCTTATCCTTCGTTTCAGTATGGCTGAGGATCTTGCCATCCCGGATGGAGTAAATGTGCCACTCTGGTATAGGAGACTTCTAGAAGCTAGGGCGGCAGCCGACCCCGCAAACCCTACTCCCACTCCTCCTCCTGTAGTTGAGAATCCTCCCCCTAATGTCCCTCCTCCGGTGGTCCCTGCTCCTCCTCCTCCAGTGGTTAATATTCCTCCTCCCGTTGCTAATGTTCCTCCCCCTCCCGTTGCTGAGGCTCCTCTTCCTCCTCCTCCCCCTCAGCATCCTCAGGTTGAGTTCACGAAGGTTTGTAAAGACTTCAAGGCGATGGGAGGCAAGAATTTCCTAGGCACGGAATCTTTTGTTGAAGCTAGGAATTGGCTGAAAGACACTGAGGACCTATTTGCTATCTTTGGGATTGATGACGAGAGGAAGATCTTATTGACAGTGTGGCTTTTGAAGGATGAAGCGGCCTATTGGTGGGAGGTCACCAATGGGACGAGGCCCGTTGAGACTTGGGCCGATTTGAGGGCTAGATTTGTGGCCAAGTTTCTATCTTCTGCTGAGGCGAATTTACAGATGGAGAAGTTCATTGCATTAAAGCAAGGTGATATGTCGGTTAAGGAGTATGTGAACAAGTTTAATCAGCTGGCCCGTTTTGGTTTGGATATGGTGAACACTTCTGAGAAAAAGGCTCTTCGATTTGCTAGAGGGTTGAATGAGCCGCTGCAGGGCTTGGCGATGTCACATATTCCGCATGGGGCTACTTTCGAGAGTTTGGTCAATATGGCTCTACTTCAGGGAGATGGAAAGAAAGAGGTCAAGACGAGTGATACTCAAGCAAAGAAGACTGATTCTCAAGGCAAAGGCAATCAAGGTGGTCAAAGCAGTCAGGGGAATCAGAGCAAGAACAAGAAGGGGAACAACAACAAAGGCAAGGGAAAGTGCAATTACTGTGGTGTGCCTGGACACTTTGCTAAGGATTGTAGGAAGAAGAAAAGGAAGCTTAGTGGTGGATGTTTTTCCTGTGGTGAGGCTGGACACTTCAGCAAGGAGTGCCCGAAGAAGAAAGGACAGGCTGGACCTTCAGGAGGGCAAGTTCATGCTCTCAATACCGCTTCAGTTCCCGATCGAGGTAGTGTTTCTGTTGAGAACCTTGTTTATGTTTCCGATCTTCCAGTTCGTACCTTGTTTGATTCTGGTGCATCACATAGCTTTATTTCATCTGATCTTGTTGATAGCTTGCACCTTAGTACTAGCTTAGTGGATGATCCCGTTTGTGTTTTGAATCCCATTGGGGGTTCTGCTCATCTATCTATGATATGTGAGGATCTGAGGATCTCTATACTCAGTGTAGAGTTCTTATGTAGTGCATATGTTCTTGGTTTCAGGGGATACGGATTGATATTGGGCATGGATTGGCTGTCCCGATATGGAGCCATTCTTGATTGTGAGCATAGGGTTGTGAGGCTTGTGACTCGCCTTGGCAACACCTTAGAGATTTCATGCAATCCGAAGAATCCCGTCATGTTGTGCTATCTTGAATCTCTCGACTCGTCAGAGGAAGCCCTTCAGTCTGTAAGGGTGGTCCGAGATTATCCAGATGTTTTTGAAGAAGTTAAGGGGTTGCCCCCTAAACGAGAGATTGATTTTCGCATTTATCTGGTGGATAATGCTAAGCCTTTTTCTTTGCCCGTTCGGCACATGGCTCCGCGTGAGAGACGGGAGCTCAGCAAGCAAGTAAAGGATTTACTTGAGAAGAACTTCATCAGACGAAGTATATCCGAATGGGGAGCGCCTGTGGTGTTTGCTACTAAGGCAGATGGTTCTCTTCGACTCTGTGTGGATTATAGAGAATTGAATAAGCTGACTAAGAAGAACAGACACCCGTTACCGAGGATCGATGATCTCTTTGACCAGCTTGTTGGTGCTTCTGTTTTCTCTCAGCTTGATCTTGCTACTGGATTTCATCAGCTCAGAGTGGCTGAAGATAGTATAGACAAGACTGCATTCAGAACTCCAGATGGATTCTTTGAATGGCTTGTTATGCCGTTCGGTTTGACGAATGCACCCGCGTATTTCGTAGACTTGATGAGTAGGGTGTTTCGGGAGTTCTTGAACAAGTTTGTCGTGGTCTTTGTGGATGATATTCTGGTCTTCTCCAAGGATGAAGAAGAGCACGCGAGGCATCTTGTAGAGGTGATGGATACGCTTAGAGCACATCAGTTAAAGGCTAAGTTCTCCAAGTGTCACTTTTGGAGAAGGGAAGTTAGATTCCTTGGGCATATCGTATCCAAGCAAGGCTTAGCGGTGGATCCCGCTAAGGTGGTTGCAGTTCAGGATTGGAAGACTCCAAGGAATGCAACCGAGGTGAGAAGTTTTCTGGGTCTTGCGGGTTTTTACCAGAAGTTCATCAAGGACTTCGTGAAGATATCCGCTCCTCTTACTAAGTTGACGAAGAAGAACTTAGTTTTTGCTTGGGATATGGACTGTGAGCTTGCTTTTCAAAGACTCAAGAGAGCCCTTACCTCAGCACCAGTTCTAGCTTTACCCGATGGTGGTAAAATGTTTACCGTGTACACTGATGCTTGTGGCACGGGATTGGGCGCCGTTCTGATGCAAGAAGGCAAAGTTATATGTTTTGGTGGGAGGCAACTTAAGGTGCATGAGAAGAATTATCCCACTCATGATCTAGAGCTGGCAGCGATAGTATATGCACTCAAGGTTTGGCGTCATTATCTTCTGGGAGAGAGATTTGAGCTGTATACTGATCATAAGTCTTTGAAGTATCTCTTTTCGCAGAAGGATCTGAACTTGAGGCAGCAGAGATGGATGGAATTCTTAGCGTCCTATGATTTTGATATAGCCTATACCCCTGGCAAGGGGAATGTTGTAGCAGATGCGTTGAGTAGAAAAAGGTTGACACTAAGTCCTCTATTTGTTGAGATGAAGAATTTAGAGTTCTTAGCAACCTTTGATTTCTCTTGGGCGGTTGAGTCAATGACCGGTTCTTTATCATCTCTTGAGCTCAGGCCTACCCTTCTGGATCAGGTTGGGGCTTCGCAGAAGGAAGACCCTCAGATAATTGAGATCATGGATAAGCTGATTCGAGGGGAGACATCTAGTCACCTTGCTCGATATTCTATAGATGATAAGGGTTGGCTGAGGAGAGACGGAAGGCTTTGTGTTCCGATGGTGGGAGACTTGGTGAGGAAGGTTCTTGAGGAAGCACATCGTTCCAAGTTGACTATACATCCGGGTGGAGATAAGATGTATAAGGATATGAAGCGTATTTTCTTCTGGCCTAGAATGAAGAAGGATGTGGCGGAGTTTATCTCTAGATGTATCGTTTGTTAGAGAGTAAAAGCCGAGTCGAAGAAGCCCGGTGGGCTATTGCATCCTCTAGAGGTCCCGCTATGGAAGTGGGAGAGTATTTCTATGGACTTTGTGGACGGATTGCCAAGGTCAAGAAAAGGAAATACAAGCATATAGGTCATTGTGGATAGGCTTACGAAGAGTGCTCATTTCATTCCGGTGAAGAGCAAAAGGACCGCATCTGGACTAGCATCAGTATATCTTCGTGAGATAGTACGACTACATGGAGTCCCTTCCAGCATAGTCAGTGACCGAGACCCCATCTTTACTAGTCAGTTCTGGAACAGTTTGCAGGAAGCTATGGGCACGAGGTTGAACCTGAGTACGGCCTATCACCCACAAACGGACGGCCAAACAGAAAGGGTGAATAGGGTACTTGAGGACTTGTTGAGGCTTTGCATTCTGGACTTTGGTGGTACTTGGGAAGACCATCTTCCTCTTGTTGAGTTTGCATATAATAACAGTTATCAGGCGAGCATAGGGATGGCACCATTTGAAGCTTTATATGGGAGGCCGTGCAAGTCACCTACATGTTGGTGGGAGACTACAGATAAGCTTATACTTGGACCTGACATGATTAGGGATACATCCGAGAAGGTCGAGTTGATTAGAAGACGGATGAAGGCGGCCCAAGACCGACAGAAATCCTATGCTGATAAGCGGAGATCCGATTTGGAGTTTGATGTTGGGGACATGGTTTTCGTAAAGGTTTCTCCTTTGCGGAATGTGGTCCGATTTGGAGTTGTTGGGAAGTTAGCACCGAGATTTGTTGGACCCTTCCCTATCATAGAGAGAATTGGGAAAATGGCTTATAAAGTGCAATTGCCCGAGAAGCTGTCCGGAGTGCATAATGTCTTTCATGTCTCGCATCTCCGAAAGTGCCTACATGAGTCCGCTGAGGTGGTTGAACCTAGCATTCTTGAAGACGTGGAAGTAGAGAAAGAGGCAACTTTGAGGAGAGCTCCGATTCGTGTCTTGGGGACGGAGACCAAGAAGCTAAGGAATCGAGAGGTCAGGTTGGTGAAGGTTCAATGGGGTGAAGCCGAAGAAGACGCAACTTGGGAAACCGAGGAGAAGATGCGTGGGCTTTATCCATTCCTTTTTGAGGGTACACTCTCAATCTCTTTCCTTTGTTTAGCATATCTTTCTCTTTGCTATCCATGTTTATCTAGTTATCGTGCTAATCTCGTCATGAGAACCTTAGGAAAAAAACCCTTTGGATGAAACATGTGTTTGAGACATGTTATGATTGATGGTTGCAAGTGGTTGCAAGTGTTTGCAAGTGGTTACTCGTGGATGCATGATACACATTAGGCACTAGATCGGCTCACACACTCCTCATATTGCATGTGCATGAGTGTTTATGCTTATTCTTGGATGAAATTTGTATGCAATCACATGGATGTTGCATATGGATGTATGATTGAGCACGCATGTAGATATTATACATTCTGTTAGGGATTTGCATACATATGGATACATTTCACTAACATATTTTGCATTGATCTTTGCATTAGATAAGTACATACACACACACTTTTGCATATGTTCATACAGCATTTAGAACCTTTTAAGGACAATGATTGCTCGTGGATGATGCTTTGAGTAGATGGATGATTGGATGGTAGGATACGTTCTTCCTAACTTGAAGATTCGGGGGACGAAATCCTTTAAGGAGGGGAGAATGTAACAACCCGTATTTTCAATAACCTGTTATGACATAAATCGAGGCAGAATTTAATTCTAAAATCTGAATCAAGGGAAACGGGCTATGCCATTGCGTTCGTCTCGGAAAAATACGCGAAATAGAGTCCGAGTTTTCGGAAATCGGAGTCCGTATGACCCAGTTAAGGCCCATTGAAGTTTTCAGAAATTTCCATAGTAAAAACAGATTTAAATTTTAAATTAAAAACAAGGATTAGGGCTAACTGGCGTCAGGCGGGAAAACTCCCGCCAGGACCCCCATGTCGATAGGCATGTCGACAGGGGTCCTAGGGTGTCAACAGCCCTGTCGACACGGGGTGGTCGGGTAGTTTTGCCTGGCGCACCATTTTGATTTGGGCTTGGTTGTGTGGCTTGGTTCTAGAGAATTCCTAAATCTGACGGACCTAAACTAACCTAGGGTTAATCCTAGGGCTAGAAACACTCTAATCTTCTATAAATAAGCCCCTAATCCTACCCTAAAACCTCATTATTCATTCTAGCAACCAAACTATGTCAAATTGAATTCTCAAATGGCCTCCACCTAAGAACCCTAGCCTCCACCCTCTTTAAAAATCATTTCTATGAAGGTTTTGATGTTCATACAAGCATTTCTAAGTTGTATGAATGATCATTAGCTTGCATACATCATCAAGTTGCAAGCTTTAATTGCTAAAGCTAGAGTTTTTGGGATTTTTGTTAATTGGAGCTTTGTTTTGGGTTTTTATATGCTTGCATAAAAGGGCTTCTCAATCTTTATTAGTAGATTTGTGTCTTCATAATATTTGTAAGCCCTCTTACCTTCATTTTAGAAACTCTAAAGTTAATATGTGATGAAAGTTGGGATTTATGCATGTTTAATAAGTTATGCATGCTTATGCGAGTTCACTATGCTATGTTATGCATGTTTAATAAGTTATGCATGCTTATGCAAGTTCACTATGCTATGTTATGCATGTTTAATAAGTTATGCATGCTTATGTGAGTTCACTATGCTATGTTATGCATGTTTAATAAGTTATGCATGCTTATGCGAGTTCACTATGCCATGATTTGCATGTTTAACAAGTTATGCATGTTTATGCGAGTTCACCATGCCATGATTTGCAAGTTTAACAAGTTATGCATGTTTATGCAAGTTCACTATGCTAAGTTATACAAGTCCAACATGTTATGCATGCTTATTATGATATGTAAGATTTATCATGTATGTTGTGCCAAGTTCCCTCTTTCTATCCTTTATGCGTTATGACGAATATGTAAGCGATAGAATGACGTGGGGGGTTTTTTGGGTAAAACTTAAAATACATGAAAATATAAGATTGGGAATTTACCTATTAAGTTAGGTCTACCCCTTGGGAATTTACCTATTAAGTTAGGTCTACCCAAGTATTTGTTAAACTTGTGATTATGTTTGAAAATAAAGTGGACATGACACTTAGAAAACATAAGTGTGGCCAACTCGAGGTTGGGTTGAGTTTGTAGCGTAAACCTACCCGGAACCGACCGGCTTAACTAGTTGCTACAAACAATAGGACCCAATGTGAGAAGTTGGTCATGTGTACCTTGGACCCGAGGTTAGACCAAGTTGTGGTGTAAAGCTACCCGGACCCGCCCGGCCTAACTAGTAACCACAACAAGGTCTAATGTGAGAGGTTAAGGCACAACTAAATTAATTAATGCCTCATGATTAGGGTTAAGTCATGGCCCACTAATACTTAACCAATTTTGGGGATACGAGGGATTAAATGGGGTTAAGTGGTGAACTGTTGGTTACACTTAGCTAATTTAATCCATGATTAGTGAGGGGTTAAACCACACTTAACCCTCTTAGAAAACCCTAGCAACGTGGTCTGTTCCAGCAGTAATCCCAGTTGGGTATCATTCACAACCCTAGAGGCTAGGCTAGGGCGGGGCACGATTACTGGACTGATGTAAGCGACCAAAGCGACGGCTGAGTGGTACAGCGGTGCGGGTCCAGGCGGGCTACGGACGTGCACGTAGTACGGTGTTGGACAAACTCGAGGCACGGGTACCAGTAGGTTTAGACTGTGCATTATTGCTTAGGTGTCTGGGGTTGACACCCGAGGGCTTGATACACCCGAAGGTGGACCCAGCACAGTCTGACTACAACCATATGTGGGCCGTATGGACACCAACACTTGACGTGTTAGGTTTATAGGGAGCCGATCGACTAGACCGTTGGGCTGGACCTTGTATTAAGGTCACCTCATGCAATTGGGCCAAGGTTTGGGCTGAGGGATCAATACCTGTTATGTTAGTTGCTAGTACACTGTGGTGCAAAGCTTAATCTTCTTTATGTGATGACACCTTTATCTATTGCCAGTATATTCATCTCAGTTTCCATCATGATGTTAGCTTTGTTAGTTTATAGACTGATCGTAGTAGGGCTTACCAGTCTTTTTGACTGACCTGTTTTCTTTTGCTTCTTTTCTTCCGTCCCCCCCCCCCCCCCCAGGTTCTCAGGGAGGGAACAGTGGTGCTTAGCTTGGATCGCTTGCTTGTTCGCTGGATAGCTCATGTATGTCTGGACATTGAGCTCGCTATGGTTTATCACTTTTATTTTTGGGGATAGCACTATGTATTTCAGTATTTCTGTTTATGTTGTACTAGACATATTTATTTTGGCAGATGACTTTATGATGTACTAGACTTGTTTTGAGATGGTTTGAGATATTCCGCTGTTTTATTCTCACTTACTCTGTTTTACATATATATTTATGTTCCTGTTCTGCCTTGATATATCATTATGCATGCTTACCCAGTTCTAACGCCCCCCAGAAGCTAGTGCCCCCGAAAGAGTGACCCTAGCGGAGGTGGGGTGTTACAGAATATAAGTGGATTTATATATGAATTAAAACGAAGTTGAACGTAGAAAAATATATATTAAATATAATTGAGCCCGAAATATCGCGGCAGTTCGTAATTTAACGTTCTGAACTTCAACTGAGTGTACTGGACTCATTTTGAATCGGATTTCTTCGAAACAAGAAACGTTGAAATCTGTTGAACTGTATCTTTCCAACAGAAGTGTAAAATGGAGATTTCGTCGTACAGGCTGCAAGATATGTCCAAATCAAATATTCAAAAAGTCGCTGTGAAATCGTATATCGACCGTAACGGTTATTTGAATATAACTTGATATCGGTTGCAAATCGGGACAAGGTTCTTTTGAGGCGAAACGTTAATTTAATTTTTAGAATTTTACTATAATTTATAATTAAATAAATAAGCAACTTTTTATTTGGAGTATTTGGCACCCTATATCAGTATTTCGGGATTTCAAATATATGAGTAAATCTACCGGTATTATTATATTTTTGGGACCGTGGCACCTCGCTGGTCACAACTGTATATTTATTTCCGTCTGCAGCAGCTCGGACATGAACGGAATTCTATGGAGCAGTTATTGTTAAAACTTTAACCGGTTAAAACAAATAAATATAGGAAGAGAAGCACAATTGTAAAGTGGATGAGGAGAGTATAAATGACGTTCTCTGTGGAGTGACATTGTTCCTACCTTTAGACATACCCTCTTACAATCCATTGTCTTGTTTTCCTTCATGTATACTCCACGTGGAATGAGTTAATTACTCAAATGCATGGATCAATTTGATTCGTGGAGCCGTAATGGATTGTATCGTGCTATCCATGAAGAAGTTGGTTCCATTTTATCAAATATATGGAACGAGTTATACTGCATGGTAGAGGATTAGTTCACGTGGCAAATGATGGACTGATAAAGGCTTATACATAAGTCGCTAGTATTGTACGAAGCAAGGATCAACACTGTTTATAAATGGGCAATATGTTTGGACCATTCCCTAATACACGTGTTAGCAAGAAGGCATTTTAGTTTTCTAATATATTATGGTAAGTGGTGAAAAATTGGTAATTAAATGAGCCATCCCTTCACTTAAGAACAAACATCACCGTACCCTATTCAAGTCTTCACGTCCATAGATTACCTATCACCATTTAATTGGGTGTGACGTCGGCAATGTTCTACCATACTCAAGGTGAAGAAAGGACAAAGAAGACAGTAGGCAATATGCTTCACGTTGAAGCATTCATCCTTTCAATGCAGTCCATTGTCCTTAGAACGTGTTCTACAGCGTGATGGCAATCCCCTATATGAAGACTATTCCCTATACCCTATTACTGTACATGCTAGAGTCATTGCTCACCTACACAGCTCGAAGACATCCTAAAGGAGACCTACGAAGAGGGAAAAAATCTCTGACAAAAATCGTGCAAGCCATGCGTGCCCCATCCTTATTACTTGTATATAATATATCCACCGTATACAAATCATCCCATTCTTGTTGTTTCCCCCAATCTTCTATTCTCTTCCAGCATAAATAAACGAGGAAACCAACCACTTCAAACAATAACTTAAATCCGAAATTTAACGAAAACACTCGCGATAGGGTATCCTGCTTTGAAGCTCAAAACGCAAGAGTTTTGGTTTGTTTGTCTGGATATCCGGTGGATCAGTTCAACGACGGTGATCGGAGATCAGCACGTCGACCTACAGGGAAAGACGAGCCGTTGCTATGAGGTCAGAGGTGACCGGAGTTGTGTTCCTGGTGGCCGGGCGAGTTCAACGTGGCAAGAAGGTGGTCGGAATGGAGAGAGTAGGGGCGGTGCTCGATTGCAGTATACGGTATTGGGAAGGTGAGGTGATGATGTAAACTAAAGGAGAAGAAGCACAGCAGAGCGTCAGATCTAATGTAGGAGAAGAGAAGCCTAAATGATCGGTTGGTGAAGTCAGTGTTGTGTACGCAGCAGAGGAGAGGAGCAGCAACATTTGAAGATTGGAGTTGCATGCGTTAATCTTCATTCCTGGAGATCCTGTATGCATGAGCAACGGAAAAGGTGCGGGTTTAGTATTGTGATGGAATGATATACATGCAGGAAAGAAGTTTGGGTGCGTGAAGGTGTAATGGGGGACGGTGGAAGTTGCAGCACGTTTCGGTGGGATGATCGGGCAAGGGATTCTGTTAAAAGAAGTGAGGGGATTCCAGAACATGCGGTTATATTGTGAGAAGGGTGTTTAAACATGAAGTGTAGAAAGGAGGAGCTTCGTTGGAGTTTTAACGGGTCGGGGGTGTTCTGTTAAGTTCATAAAACTGGAACAACATTTTCGAGAAGTAAGGAACTCGGTGTGGCGAGGTGGAGCTCCGGAGTTTGGTTGCGAACGGTGGAATGATAGTGTACTCAGTGGTGGCGTTGATAGGTTATTGAGGTGGAGCGAGCTCGTTATTCACCTGAAGCGAAGTCAAGCCAGTATGGGGTGCGAGCCTTCAACATGAAGAAGTGACGATGGTGGTTAGGGGGTTAATACAGTGATCAGTGACGTGTTAACATAAGTGAGCGAATGAGGCAAAACATGATTCGTTGTAACTGCACTGGAGAGTACTACGCTGGTGCGCTGGTTCGGAATGGATGGGGGCCCATTGCGAATTACAACAGAATTAAACGCCAGAGCGGATCGACTAACGCAAATCGTTATTTAACGGTTAATGCGCGAAGGTGAGTAAATTCACTCACTCTGTTCTATTTTAAAATATTTTAATCATATTTTAATGTTGTTTGAATGTTGCGTGATGGTCGATTAAGTAGATTACAATTAATTTGGCTGAATATTATATATTGTTACATGTGTACACATCATCGGTTGGACACTGATTCCATCGATTAGAATATTCCCTAGTATAGAGTTAGTGTAAATTGTGTTGACTGAGATCTGTGGATGCGGAAACCGGTTGGAGGAATCCGACCGGATTCCTTGATAATTATATGTACTGTTGTTTTGTATGAACCCGAATTATATTTAAAACCCGGTGTGAATATTGATGTTGAACGGAAATTCAACATTTGTTTAGATTAAATAAATAAACGATATCGATTTAGAAAGTGTTAACAGTCGACCGTAAAACCATCGTTTTGTTAAGAAACTGATTTACCGTCAGGCAAATCAATGAAGTTAATTATAGAAAATATATTTTTATAATTAAAAAGAAGATTTAAATTTATAATAGAAGTTCTATTATAAACCAGTATTTTAGAGTTCGTTTTTATAAAATAAATAAAAACGATTATTGATATTTAAATAAGTTTATAAGGCACAAATTATGTGATGATTAAGTATTTGGATAATTATATTTAAGATAAACAATTTAGAATTAGATTAATCATATTAATCTAATGGTGAGAAGTAATTAAAATCAGTTAAAGAACTTACTGATGGAATGAAGTTGATTTAATCAACTGTTATTTGGGAAAATGATTATTAGATTAATTGGTCTTTAATTAATCTAATAAAACAATTTAGAAATAAATTAATCCAAATTAATGAGATTTAATTACTTTTGTTTAAGAAGTTATAAGTAGAACTGTGGAACGGGAAAACGAAGAGTTAATGTTTATATAAATGATCAAACACCAGGGATTTCAAAATAAAGATGTGGTATTATAAAACCATATTCCAAAATAAAACAAGGAGATACGATTTAATGTATATTATAAGAAATAAGGAGTTTAGAGTTACGAACGTATATCTGTTCTAAGATAAGAATGTTGTCGATCAAGGTCTGAGAGGTAAATAGAATACCCCAACTTGAACGGCTTCACTATTATCGAGGAACGATAATAGTTTGTAACGGAAAGAGATGTCAAGATGTGTATAAAAGGAATACGGCAACATATTGCCAGTCTTAGAATTATAGCAATAAAATAATGCTGTTGATAAGATAAGTGTGACTGTTATGTCAAGATTAGTTATAACAAAGAATATTACAGCGTATGAAAAGTTGAACTATAGCAAAAAAATAACGCTGTTGATAAGATAAGTGTGACTGTAATGTTGAGATTAGTTATAAGAAAAATATTACAGCGTATGACAAGTTTAGAACTATAGCGACCAATTGACTGCTGTTGATTAGACTTAAGCGTGACTTTTATATATAGCAGCACTTCCTAGGAAATGAAGTAGTTTAGTTGAAATCCACTTATTCGAAAGTGAGAAATAACGATGTCGTAAGAAAATATAAGAATCAGTTTTAGAAAGAGAAATTGGAGAATCGTGTTAGAAAACAATGACAGCATTTCGATGTTCGAAATGTGATTAGAATTTAAACCGTTACGATTTGGAACTAGAAATCGACGATGTCGAATGTATTAGAAGTAACTATTTTCAGGGATTATAATCTGATAGAATAATTAACATTTAGTTTTAAACAAATAAATGTTAATAGGATAGGAGTCAGTATTTAGTTATAAACTTGATATCGATTTGATAAGAAGTTATCTTAGAAAACAGAGTTTATAAAGTGGATTGGGAATATAAAGTATGAAAGAGGTTTCGGTAAACGAGATAAGTATTACTTGAATAAAGAGTTAATTGATAAAGGTATTCAGATTTCTATAACAGGAATGGTATTCACATTTTTAAGTGAATTATGTTTTAAAAGTAAACGGTTGGCCGATTAAAATATTTATAATGAAATTTGAAATATTTTCCAATGAAGATAGGGTATACGATCCAAGTGTAGAAACCAAGGAATGTGAAAAGAATGAAAATGCTTCGAACGTTAATAATGTATGTTTCTGGAACATGAAAGAATAAGAGTTTATAATAACTGGAAATGTTTTCTAAGAAGTATGAAAAGGCTAAAACGGGATTTGAGAAATATCTGGTAAGATATGGGAATTCGAATAATAAAGTCGAACGTTAAATAAAAAGTGCCCGTGATTTTGTGATGTTAGTGTACATGGAATGAATGTTATTTTTACTTCGATAGTTAAATAACCGACTATCGAAGTGTTTGACCATCGTTGTCAATACGGAGAGACCGGTTGGATATATTATCCGGAAACCACTCCGTATAGGCATAAGCGCTGCGAATTAGATTTGCTGAAGATAATTGAAGACGGAGTTAAATGCAAGGGTCGTCCCGTTCTAGAATAGTGTTTTGTTTGTCCAGTCCCAGGACAACTTGTATGGACGAGTGTCTGACAGAGTATTTCCAACGGTTATGCCGTTGATTTTACGAATATACCAAGTTGGTGGGGAGAAGGTAACTTCTCTCTATTCTACACCCAGTGTGCATTTGTGTAATCAATGTGTGATTACGGATTTGACGATGTGACATTCAAAGTGAATGGTGATCAGATGTTCTGAAGATAGACGTAGCCTCTAGCCTCACAACCAAGAAGTGACAGAAGTTGGGCTAGGCAGCATGGCTAGTTGGGTCATCCCCAAGCAGGGTGTATTGTCACCGATCTAGAGAAAATTCATATTTATACTTCTTTTTGATTCTGTATCTTCGGATGATGGTTGGATGGCCTGCAACCGTGGTGGCAATATATTCGCGACACTCAAGCTAAATGAGTGAGCGGTCATGTGTGGCCGGGTTGCAAGACGTTCTTGTTGAACCCTGAGTGTATCCCCTCTAGAGTACACTATTCAGAAGGTGCTCCCATACCTTGTTTGTTGAAATTCAATCTCCAATAAGTGCCCTGCGGTTTATGATTTTATAACATATATATGTGGAACGTGAGATGCAAGCATTCTGCTACTTGGATAATTATTTGTTTAGACATTATCATAATATCATTGTTTTTGATATCAAAGTAATTTGGGTTATAGTAAGGTAAAAGCCGTCCATGTTTATGTGTGGGCTGGTCTTACTATTATCCTTTTGTTCCAAAAGGATTTTCTTCAAAGTAAAACCGTATAGTTGGAATTTACCCACACCAGTCCCATGACTGACCCAGAGTTTATTTTGTTTGTTTTCCCTAAACTCTTGGGTGCCCAAATTTGTACGGGCAGTCAAGTGTTTCAGGCTTTGCAGATTCACTTGGAGGAGCTCAAAAGCAGGAAGCTTCACCATTAGTTATATAGAGTTATTTCCGCTGTGATATGATGTATTGTACTCTGATAATGGTATGTATATACAATACAGTTTTGTATTCAAAGTTATGTTATATAATGCATCTTATTTTGTTCCGCTGCGAGTTTCGTGTTACTCTGATTCTGTTCAGTTGTGATCTTCTTCTTCTTCTTCTATTCTATTAGTTCTATCTTTTCTTTCTCACCCTCTAAATTCTTCTATTAATGTCCTGGTGTTTTCGATGCTTGAATAGTCAACAGTGTGTTTTTATGTTGATTTTTTGGGTCGAAAATTCCATCCATTACACACGACCGGCTGAAGATTTTGTAAAAAAATTGTAGTTATAATTTACTGCAATATTTACAAAACTTTTAAGTTAATTGCTTTTGTTATTTGGTGTTTTTTGAATGTAGAAAAGCGAAAGTAGCGATCGCTCCGCCGTCTCTTGAAGTGTAGTCTGGATCAAATCTCGCACTAAGAAATATGGTGAACTGGTGAATATGATTGCTGTAGATGCTATAGTAAGTTCATAGTTTTCAAATACGTATGACAGATATATAAATACTATGTTTTAATAAGTTCTAAAAAAATAAAAGATGTCATATATGTGGTATTTAAATTTGCAAGCTTTTGATTGTGTTTCCGATTTTAATTTAAATACCATGTTTTAGTTTAAACAGCAATAATATGAAATTAATCATGTTTAGTAGGAAAAGATTAAACAAATTGAAAGTGTTTCACAATCGAGATTGCCAATTAATTATAGAG
Organism: Allium sativum; assembly: GCA_030737875.1. Taxonomy (NCBI): domain Eukaryota; kingdom Viridiplantae; phylum Streptophyta; class Magnoliopsida; order Asparagales; family Amaryllidaceae; genus Allium; species Allium sativum. The sequence continues at coordinate 409,807,653 of CM060912.1, forward strand.
AAGAAGCACTTGCACAAGTGTTAAGGCAAGAAAGACCGGGTTGACTTAGAGCGATGGGAAGAGGAATGAGTCTTAATTGAGCAGCTTTATCGCAAGTTAAGGATAAGCATACACCGCTACTTGAAAGTAAAGTGTCGGACATAGAGAAGAGATTTCTACAACTAAAGAAATATCAGGTGCAAATTATCACTACATATTGCATTGCTACACTGATTTTAAGCTATAACACCAATGGTCCAATACACCATACTTCACTGTTTACTGTCGGGTATCATTAGGTCATTAATTATATGCACATATTCCTCTACTAATTCTTTATTTAAGCATTATTAATCATCAGAATAAACAACAAAACACTTATCTAAAGTAAGCATGCAACAAACATAGGGTCCTTAAGAACTGATTTGCACTAAATTAATCATAGCTCTGGTTAACCTTCCTTGAATATCTTGGCGTGAAGTATTCTCCTATTGACATGTACATTTCAGTTGAATTTGAACAGGCTTTTCCAGTATACCTATATGCTATTAAGTATGTATAAATATTTACCTATATCAGATCGTTTATGTATCCAAAGTAGTGCCTTTTTACTGACAGTGTTGCTCCATACTATAACAGTTGAGTGTCAAATTCATGCATTTACCTGAAAATTCGTGCATGTACTATGAACATTTGATATACAAGTCAATCATATTTTTACATTCACTCGAAGACACTCCTGTTAAGTCAAGTCATACCTTAATATGTTGCATAACTCTTATTCCATGGAATTCTAGCACATCATATTTAACATTTAAACTTCCATTGAAATCCCCATTTAGTTGAGGCATTAACATCTCAATATTTCATCATTTGTATTTAGTTCAGGTCAGCAATATATGTGTAATAACATGTTGCTTTTGCCACTTGCCTCATAAAAATGACACAGTATGCGTAAAATGCCAAGACATAACCCATCTAACTTTAGTTCTTCTTTTCTAAGCTCAAGAGTTACTTTACAATGAGCAACGAGAGCATAACCGTACTAGACCTTTGCATTCCTTAAGCATCCCAACATTGTATACATTCGGTGTATATTATCTAAACATTTGTACTAGTGCAATCTTTATTTATATAGGAGGCTTCCAAGTTGAACATATATAACTAATTATATAAATTAGAATATATTTAAGCTAAATAGAGCACAAACATCTAATACATTTATTATAGCAGCCAAGTCAAACCTGGGTTCCTATATCAAATTTTGACATATACTACATAGCTTATGCATTTATTTTAGGATGTTTCCACTCACAAATAGTTTGGTTCTTCTTTTGATTAATAATCTTTTTGCTACTTATTACTTTCTTTATCACTTGCTGCTTATATTTTACTATTTAACTTACATTTTTATGTATGCTGCTGTATATACATTAAAATATCCTACATTTTCATGTCCTATTTCATCACCAAATTTTTGAAACAAATTGGTTGTGGACCTCAAAAAAAGCAGCATGCACACACTCTTGCTTTTCTATTGGTACCACTAGTACACGTTTTCCTATCAACACCGTGTAGTGTGGACAGTATGCTTATTACAGGGACGACAGTATGTCCTGCATATTTTTGTTGCAAGGACAACAAATGAAGTAATTAAAATAAATATTTTTGTCTTTTCACATAAAAATATTGTTCTTGACATGCGTGCTCAGATCACGCAATTAGCAGCCATGTTATCCAGAAACACCACATTTAAACACTGCAGGTGAAACGACCCAAACCACCCATTTCGGGAAAGCCCGGATTGAGTTGAGAACACGACAAATCAGTACACAAACAACAAAACGTTTCATCACTGTTACAACAATTTACACAGAGTACAAGAATATAACTGGGTATGAATAAATAATATACATCAAAAAGGATATCAGAGATTAAAATACAAAGCAGCAGAAAAATAATACATAACACAACCGAAAGAAATACACGGATACAGAGCTTTCCGAATATAGCTTTAGCTGTAAATCTAGGATCCTGGAAAATAAATATCTACAAAAACCCAACTACTAGCTGCTCATGTGGAAAATAGGTACACCTAGAGTTTAGGTTAAAACAATAAACTCCAGGTCAGTCATGTGACTGGTGTGAGAACTAAAACAGTTATTTAAAACTTTACTTTAAAGTTAGGTAAAACAAGGGACCACGCAAATCACAATACTTTTTGAAAAATGAAGCTATTATAAGACTCAGGTCCCATCACATAATGCAAAGCAAGCCAGAGGATAGAGTTTTACGTTATAATAGCCAATCATGCTTAGTACGTTTAAAGCAAATAATTTTGATTTTACAATAAGTATATAGTGTCAAAATCACTTCAAATATAAATGTATCAATCATAGACAACATAGTATCCCATGCTACTATGTCGCCATACTAGGCTCTATAATCAAAACCAAAATGTCACGTATTGGAAGTTGGATTTCCATATGTGAACCAAGGAAAGGGATCGTCCTTACCGAATTTGAGACAATCTAGCACCATGTCTCAGGCTTAGAGCTCGAGTGCGCCTTCGGGCACTAGGGTCGGTCCTCTCTTACGTTTGAGGATTGGTAATTCCTGAACAATACGTTTCCCCGCCTTATGGGGCGTAATTCTGTTCCGTATGTCGACCATGTCATCCATCGGCCCCATAGTAACTGATATATCCGAGGTACTTTGCTATCCATCAAATAATATGCAGCATCCACATGAGTAAAATGTCTGGGCTCCATACCATGACACTGCTCCTAGCTAGAAAGAAACACATGTCCTCCCTGAGATCCCCTCCCATTTCTGGTTCACAAAGGGATGTGAGGCTCACGAATTAACGCTATACACAAAGCTATGCTATTTAAAGCTGTGCTTTGATCGTCAACCACAAGGCCCTGCTTTTCAACAAAAGCCTTGATCACATGCCACTTGGCATGCCACACTATCACTCCAAACCGTCCACTGATTTCTACCAATATATAACCGCTAAGCTTATACGTCTTAGAGAAGGGTGTTAAGCAAGAGAATAAATTCTCTGCCACCAAACAAATATATATTTAGCATAGATCAATGAATACAATATAAAGGAATACTATGTTAGACATACTATCCATTCGCAAGTCCATTCAGGGTCTGAACGAAACCAGAGGCACCTTATTCCTCGTCCAATATGTCCAATACAGGAGAGAGGTACTCGCATATCCGGTCGATCTCCAAGTCGTCTGGATGATCACCACTTATTACCTTGTCCTGTGATGCCTCCCAATCAAGACATCAACAATCATCCAAATGATGTAAAGATCTCTGGTCTTCAACCATCGTTTTATCATCGACTTATCGTCGTATCAATTATTCAGAATGGGATAAACCCGGTCTTTCCAAATAACCCACATATCTTATAAACAAGTGCTATAAGAACACTACATACGCCTCATTTCAATCTAGAATATTCTTTTATTCAAATATTCACATCATTAGGGAAAGGTTCCCATTAATTTTATCAAAGATAAATTCTTTAAATTTATTCTTTAATCTTCCTTTGGATATCAATTCAAACCAAATTAAGGTTTATACAACTAGTCGGGATTAGCACACGTTACCGAAGTAATCATTGTTTTATTTCCCAATCCCAACCTGTTCATCCCATGAAGAAAAACTGGTAATACTCCATATCTTACACCATGGTATTATCGGTAAATTTAATTACCATTTCACATTCAAATCTAATTAAAGATTTAACTATCGCCTGGAGTAAAACTGGGGGTACTCCATTCTCGATCATTTCCCAAATTTGATAATTTAAATTATCATATTTCCATTTCAATCTAATTAAAGATTCATTAAAACTTCACTTAGTTTTAATCTTCAAAAATCATTATATAATGATTATTCAAATTTAGGAAATAAATTTTGTCTTTAGCTGGGTTAAAGAACTAATGTCATTTAAAACATAGTTCGCGATAAACCCAAAATCACATTCCATTAATTATGGAATCTTCACGGAAAATAGATCAATATATATAATCGATATAAACTTCCATATCCAACCAATAATATAAATGGAATAATGGCAAAGCCTTCTAAATTCCATACATAGTAACAGTCGTCCTCCATAGAAGTTCACTTCAATTATTACCAAATCGAATTCCACTCCATTCCAATTTATTTTATTAAATTGGAAAAAATTTCCTTGGAAAATCCCATTAAATCTTAATAGAAAGATTTATATATTCCAAATCACATTTATCTGTTAATCAGGTTAAGGAACGAATTTTGTTAAAACACAGTTCACAATAAACCCAATTCGCATTCCATTTTATTCTAGTTACTAAATATAATTGGAAACTCCAACTATATTAATTAAAAGATTTATTCTTTTCACACGGGATTTAAGAACAATGTTACTGAAGACACCATTCATGACAAACCCTAAATCCAATTTTTTATTCAATTCCAATTAAATATTAATTAATTTGAAAACTTCACTAAATCTTGATTAAAAGATTATTCTTTTCTCAACTAGGCTTAAGAACAGTGTTATTTAAAACACCATTCACGAAAACCCAAAATCCAATTTAATATTAAATACAAGGCTCTGAATAGAAATTAAATCGGCTTATATTCAATATCAACTTCTGAAACTAACGGATATCGTATTGGGAATAACGATATCTGTATCTTCCAAATTCTCATAATAATATCTGTATAACCACAGAATCCAATATCGAAATATTTCGAAGATTATTTCCATTCCAATCCATTCCAATTTATTCATTGGAAAATTCTGGTTATTTTTAAAACCATTTCAAATCCAATTTATTTCATTAAAAATATTGGATTATTATTCAAGCTAATAACAAGTTCATTTTGATAGAATATTTTTTTATCTTTACAAACGTGGAGTTTTTCATCCAAATTCTTTCCAAATCAATTATTATGATTTTACACAAATTATTGATATTTTTAATAATTTTATCAAGGCCCGTATAGTCGATTTCCAATAACAGCCACCTAACTGCATCCACAACGACCTTTTCCAAACTTGATTTGGACGTATCTCTAAATCCAACCCTTAGATTTCAAATCTCTTATATTCGTTGGAAATCTCTTTTCGATACGAACCCAACGGTTCTGGTTTTAGGAGAACCCGACGATCGGATCTCCCGTAATGTCAATTCGAAGTCAATGGTCGAAATTCACGAACAGTCGCCGCGCAGTGCGTTCTATTCAAGCCATTAAATAAATATAATATATATTACATATTTCGTCGATTTCCATTTAAAACATATTTTATAAATTGTTCATAAATTCGTTTTAAAATGATTCTCACTTCTTTTCAATTTTCAAATCAAAATTGAAAATTTCTTAATAAATTCGTTTTAAATTCATTTTAAAACAATTTCAATTTCATTTCAATGTTCAAATAAAAATTGAATATTTCTTAATAAATTCGTTTTAAATTCATTTTAAAACGATTTCTACTTCATTTCAATTTAAAATCAAAATTGAACATTTCTTAATAAATTCGTTTTAAATTCATTTTAAAACGATTTCTACTTCATTTCAATTTTCAAATCAAAATTGAATATTTCTTAATAAATTCGTTTTAAATTCATTTTAAAACGATTTCTACTTCATTTCAATTTTCAATTCAAAATTGAATTTTTCTTTTCATTTTAATATTAAAATGATAATATTTTCAAAATATATGATTTTGATTATGCACTGGATATTATTTAAAAATATTCTTTAATTCTGAATTGGAATCAGAATCAATCAATTACCATATAATTTCGATTATATGGATTTCATGCATCGCATGTATATAACGATATTAATAAACAGTCATCAAAAATTCATACGACATCCAATGTGCATTTTACCACTGTATAAGCATTAAAATAAATAAATAATGCTTATACAGTCTGTCAACCCATCTACTGACATACCACTAATTATTGGGATCATTGTATATCAAATATCATCCCAATGCCCGTGTGGGGTTTTCAAACAACAAACACAAATTATTATTTGTGCCGTTGGGCGATGTGTAAAATATTATCGTCCAAATCATCATCAGTAAAATATGTGTACATAAACAAACCGTTCGGCTTGTAAATGAATATTTATTTTATTTTCTTTTCATGATAATTTAACATACATTTTATATAGATAATTTTATATATAACAATATCAATCAATTACAATCCAAAGTACAATCCAAACAAACAATCAACCATGGTTTGTACAAAAAGTAGTGTTGGGGCCTTCTAAGCCCTATTTGCATCCTAGTATATATTTAACTATAAAATAATTAGAGTGAGAAGAAGTTCTCACATTTGGTTTCCACTCCGCCATTCTTTACTGGATGGTTTGGATTCTGTTCGCTTCCAGTCGGTTCCATCGTAATCTATTTCACGCGGTTTATATTAAAAATCACATTTTTATACAACAATGCTATATAGATAATAAAAATCACATTTTTATACTGCGAATTTATATATAAAAATCAGATTTTAACAATGCTAAATTTATTTTTAAAAACAATGCCAAGTAAACTTTAAAAAACCACGTTTTCTAAAACAATGGTATTTATATTAAAATCATATTTTTATAACAAAGTCATTTATGTAAAAATCATTTTTTTATTTTCAAAACTATATGTATAAAAATCATATTTTTATTTCAAAACTATATATATAAATCATATTTTTATAACAAAGTCATTTATGTAAAAATCATATATTTTTTTACAGTGATGTATATATTTTAAAAATCCCATTTTTAAAACAACACTATTTAAACTAAAATTCACATTTTTAATTCAACTTTATAAATAAATATCACATTTTTTTAATTTTATGCTATTTCATTAAAAAAAACACTTTTTTATATTCAAAGCAATTTCATTTTAAAAACCAATATTTTAACATTGCTATTAATATTATAACCTAAAAATATAAGTCAATGCTTTATACTTTTAAAAACTGATTTTAAACTATGTATTTAAATTTTTAAAAATTCAGATTTTTAACAATGTTATTTTAATTAAATTAGTTAAACTAAAATAAATACTAAAAAAATTAATTTATAAATTTATCTGGTATTTCCCATGTCATAGCATTTCCCATTACGATTCCAACAAGCCTAGTTTTGCTGAATTCCGAGCTCGAATGAAAAAATACACCATTTTAAACTTTGCTTACATAAATTAATTAAATAATTATAATTAACTATAACTAAGTACATCATTACGGGTAAATACCCTTCCTCCTTCATTCGATTATCTGGAACCAAGCCGCGCCTGAATTGAACCCATCATTCATTCTAAAACCTCCTCATCGCACTCCTCCTCAGGTTGTCGGAGACTAATCAACCCCTACCTCCTTGCGAGCATTGGCGGCACCTCCCCTTGGCCCAAGCAGCATTGACTTCGAGGATCCCATTGACACTGAAAACAGTTTCGATTAGTAGCCCTTTTCGCTTGAAAATTGAACAATTTACTTTGTCATTTCAATCACTACCGTTCAACATGTAGATCCCTTGAAGTTCTTCAATTTTTGTTTTATCATTTTCGAAAATCATAGTGTGGATTTGAAGAATGAGGGGGAGAAGATCGGGGTGATTTCTTCCATTCATGGCTAGGGCCGGCGGATTCCTTTTTTTGAGGGTAGAGAGAAAGTGTAATGACCCGCATTTTTTAGCTGGCGAATAATTAATTATTAAATATTGAGTGGCGATATCGATAACCAAAATTAAATAATATTTATATTTAATTAATATAAATAATAGAATAATATATATCTCTGAAATAATCGGAAATAACAGAATTCATGATATGGTGTGAATTGGACAAGTTAAAATATATATTTCAGTTTATATTGAATTATATTGACGAATATATTTAAATAACGAAGATGGAACATATAATATATATTATAATTAAAATCGACCTCGAAATGGCGCGGCAGTTCGCGATTTGGTGATTCGAACTTCAACTAAATGTATAGGATTCATTTTAAGCCAGATTTCTGTGAAACAAGAAACGTTCGGAGCTGGTGAAGTATATCTTTCTGATGGAAGAGAAAAATCGGGATTTCGTCATGTAGATTTTGATTTATGTCCAAATAAAATTTTAGAAAAGTCTTTGTGCAATTTCCTTTATAATTTATATATTATAAAAGGAATTTCACTATAAATCGAATATCGATTTAATCGGGATTTGAAATATCAAGCTAGAAATTCATATAGGAATATTCTAGAGCAGCATAATATTCTGTTGTGAATATATACGATAATATTTATTTATAAATATTAAATTTAATTGTTTTCAAATATATTTATATTATTTAATTGTTTTTACATATATTTAAATATTTAAAAGGGTTATTTAGAGCTTTAAAAATAGCCATTTTTGCTAACGACCATCTATTCGACGAAACTAATTTTGTTGGATCCGCAATATTAAATAATCGCTAGATTTCAATTTTCGTGATTTTTGAAGTCAGTATGTGGCTGTACCGATTTTTAAAGTGAAAAACAGTCGATAAATTGACTTTTAAAAATACGTTGTGTGAGCAAACGGAGTCGGAATTTGACGAAACAAGTTTCTTTGGGATCGTAATGTCGAACTGTGACGGCAAGGAATTTCGCTCGGTCCGAACCAGTCGCTAAAACCGATCCAGGCCGTTCGAAACGCCCTATCGTTGAGAACAGGACAAACAGAACGCATACAGAAGAACATTTCATTGTATATGACAACAATGCATCAGATTACAAGAATATACAGAGTATAAATGAATATTACACAGAAATATCAGAGATTTAAATTACATTTAAATACATAGCAGCGGAAAATAATACAATACACAACTAGAAGAAGATATACGGATACAAAGCTTTCCGGATATCATTCCAGCTGTAAACCAGGATCCTGTGAATATAAATCTGCAAAACCAAAACTACTAGCTGCCCGTGTCGAAAATAAGGGCACCCAGAGTTTAGGTTAAAACAATAAACTCCAGGTCAGTCATGTGACTGGTGTGAGAACTAAAACAGTTATTAATCTTTATTTTAAATCATTAGGTAAATCAAGGGACCACGCCGTATAACACGGAACGGGTTTCCTCCCAAGAATACCAGTGCATAAAGCAAACAGCGCAATGCTAAATAAAGAAAAATGAAGCTGTTATAAGACCCAGGTCCTATCACACAATGCAACGCAAGCCGGGGGATAGGGTTTTCCCTTATAACAGCCAAAGAATGCTTGATACGTTTAAAACAAATCATTTGATACTATTATAAGTGCATAGTGTATAAAACACTTCAAATCATAAGTATCAATCATAGGCGGCATGGGTACCATATATCATGTCGCCATATATAGGTTTACAAATAAAACCGCAAATGTCACGTATTTGGAAATTGGATTTCCGTCTATGAACCGAGGCAAAAGATAGTCCTCAACCGATTCGAGACAATCTAGCCTACCATGTCTCAGGATCAGAGCTCGAGTGACCCTAGGAGCGACAGGGCCGGTCCACCGATGTGGATTAAAATGCCTGAACACTACGTTTCCCCGCCCTTTGGGGCGCAAACGAGCCAACGAATGACTCCATCGGTTCGAGAACGACCGATCAATCCGAGGCGCCTCGCAACAACAACAACCACATAAGTCAAACTCGTCAGGGCGTGTAAAACCACTGACGCCACTTCTAGCTAGAAAGAAACGCAAGTCCTCCCTGAGGTCCGTCTCCCGTTTTTGGTTCATACCGGGTGTGAAACTCGCGAAGTAAACGTTACACAAAGCTACGCCACAAAGGCCGTGCTTTGATCACCAACCACAAGACTTTGCTTTTCAACAGAAGCCTTGATCATTTGCATCTTAGCATGCCACACAGGCAAACCATCTTATGCAACCGATATCAGTCACACAGAATGAAATCCGATGTCAGACACACAGTCCATTTACAAGTCCGTTCTGGGTCTGAACGAAACCGGGAGCACCTAGTACCCCGCATATCCATCGATCTCCAAGTACGTCTGGACGATCACCAACTGTTTCCATCTTCTTGGGTGTACAGCCCAATCAAGATCATTAGTTATCACCCAAACGACGTGAAGACCTCCGGTCTTCGACCATCGTCTTCATCTTCGACTTATCGTCGTATCAGTTATTCAGAATGGGATAAACCCGGTCTTTCCGAATAACTCGCGTATATATTATAAAAGTGTTACACAAACACAACATACGCCTCATTCCAACTCATTAGTCATTAACCGTAAATTAATCAAGAGAATAATTCCCCAAATATTAACCCCGAAGGCCGAAACCAACATCATATCAATATCCAGAAAACCATTCTACTTAGCTAACCGACAGTTAGTTTCTAAATTTCACATTCAAATCTAATTAAAGATTTAACTATCGCCTGGAGCAAAACTGGTGATACTCCATTCTCGATCTTTTCAATCTAATTGAAGATTCATTAAAACTCCACTTAGTTTTAATCTGTGACTGGGTTAAAGAATCAGTGTCATTTAAAACACGGTTCACGATAAACCCATAGTCACATCCCATTAATTATCGGGTTAAAGAACAAGTGTTATTTAAAACACTGTTCACGATAAACCCAAAAATCAATATCAATTCAATTCCAATTAAATATTATTTAATTGGTACACTTCATTAAATCTAAACAAAAAGATTTAATCTTTTCTCAACTGGGTTCAAGAACAGTGTTAGTGAAGACACCATTCACGACAAACCCAAATCACATTCATTAATTATCGGGTTAAAGAACAAGTGTTATTTAAAACACTGTTCACGATAAACCCAAAAATCAATATCAATTCAATTCCAATTAAATATTATTTAATTGGTACACTTCATTAAATCTAAACAAAAAGATTTAATCTTTTCTCAACTGGGTTCAAGAACAGTGTTAGTGAAGACACCATTCACGAAACCCAAATCACATTCGATATTCAATACAAGGCTCTGAATAGAAAATATATCGGCTTATATTCAATATCAAATTCTACGACTAACAAATGTCGTATTGGAAATAACGATATAAATATACATATCTTTCAAATTTCCATAACAACACCTGTATAATCACAAATTCCAACATCGAAATATTCCGAAGACAATTTCGATTCAAATCCATTCCAATGCAATCATTGGAAATTTTGGTTATTTTTAAAACCCTTTTTAAATTCAATTTATTTATTTAAAAATAAATAGAATTATATTTCTAGTTCAAAACTAGTTCATTTCGATAAAAATCCATTTTTATCTTTTCAAATATGGAGTTTTTCATCCCAAATCTTCACAAATCATTTCTTATGATTTTACACAAATTATTGCTATTTTTAATAATTTTATCAAGGCCCGTACAGTCGATTTCCATCAACGGCCATCGAACTGCACTTACAGCGACCTTTTTCGAATTTGATTTGGACATAATTCCAAATCCAACCGTTAGATTTCAAATTTCTAATATTCGTTAGAAAGCTCTTTTCGATACGAACCCAACGGTTCCGGTTTTAGGAGAATCCGACGGTCGGATCTCCCGTAATGTCCGTTTGAAATAAATGGTCGAAATTCGCGAACTACCGCGGCGCGGCGCGTTCTATTCAGGCCATTATATTATATATATAATATATATAATATATACTTCGTCGATTTCTATTTAAACGAATTATATAAATAGTTTTAAAATTCGTTTCAAAAGAAATTTCAACTTCCATTTCAATTCAAATCAAAATTGAATTCTTCTTTATAAATTCGTTTTAAAATTCATTTCTATTCAATTCAAATTTCAATTCAATTCATTTCGAAATCGTTTTCAATTCAATTCATTTCGAAATCGTTTTCAATTCAATTCATTTCGAAATCGTTTTCAATTCAATTTATTTCGAAATCGTTTTCAATTCAATTCATTTCGAAATCGTTTTCAATTCAATTCATTTCGAAATCGTTTTCAATTCAATTCACTTTGAATTCGTTTTCAATTCAATTCATTTCGAAATCACTTTCAATTCAATTCACTTTGAATTCGTTTTCAATTCAATTCACTTTGAATTCGTTTTCAATTCAATTCATTTCGAAATCGTTTTCAATTCATTTCGAAATCGTTTTCAATTCATTTCAAAATATTTGATTTCAAAATTACTTTTTAATATTCATTTTAAAATGAATAAAATCGATATAAATATCGTTCACGTCAAAATGGCGTCACTCTAATCAACACGGCTTCATATATTGACATTTTCAATTATTCCATTTCGAATATTTCTATTTTAAATATTTCTATTTTAAAACTGGAATGAGGCCCAATCAATTACCATATAAAGTTATTATATGGATTTTCATACAACACATGTATAATAGCATTGAAAAATAATCAACCATCAGCCAAAGTGCACTACACTGTATAAGCATCAAATATAGATATCTAACGCTTATAACAGCCTGTCAATCAATCGATCGACATATTTAATCAATCAGGATGAGTGAACTTCAAATTTCATCCCAACACCCGTGTGGGGTTTCAAACAATCAAACATAGATTTTATTTGTGCAGTTGGGCGATGTGTGAAATTTATCGACCCAATCAATGTCCTTCAAATAGGTGTACATAAACAAACCGTCGGGTTTGTAAATGAATATTTATTTATTCACATTCACGTTAAAAATTATATTTTTAACGATAAAACATTTTATTTCAACATATGAATTTCAATTCAGTTCATTCTTTAAATAAAATGATAATTTTATTTTCCTAGAATATTTTAGAAAATTTCGGCGGTATAACGGCACGATACTAGAAACGGGACAAGGCCTAGCCTTATCCCCGGTCTAGTGAAGGCCCACGCCATTCACACATCAATCACATCAATTTCATTTCACCAAACAATTCAAATCAAATAATCTAACCAACTACACAACCAATCAAACAAGTCCATGGTCTGTGGACGGGTGTCGGGTGCTTCTAATAAGCACCGTCTGCATCCTAGTATATATATATATAACTAGAAAAATAAATTGAAAGGTGAGAAATTCTCACATATAGCTATCCTAGCTCCACGGCACTTCCAATGCAGGAAATCTTCACCGCTATCGCATCTTCGTCATCTTCGTTGCCCGTAGCCACTACATACATAAAAATCGAATTTTTACTTCGCTATTCAATATTTAAAAATCAAATTTTTAGTTCAAAGTTCAATATATAAAAATCGAATTTCTAGTTCAAAGTTCAATATATAAAAATCGAATTTTTATTTCAAAGTTCAATATATAAAAATCGAATTTTTATTTCAAAGTTCAATATATAAAAATCGAATTTTTATTTCAAAGTTCAATATATAAAAATCGAATTTTTATTTCAAAGTTCAATATATAAAAATAGAATTTTTAGTTCAAAGTTCAATATATAAAAATCGAATTTTTATTTCGCTATTCAATATTTAAAAATCAAATTTTTAGTTCAAAGTTCAATATATAAAAATCGAATTTTTAGTTCAAAGTTCAATATATAAAAATCGAATTTTTAGTTCAAAGTTCAATATATAAAAATCGAATTTTTATTTCAAAGTTCAATATATAAAAATCGAATTTTTATTTCAAAGTTCAATATATAAAAATCGAATTTTTATTTCAAAGTTCAATATATAAAAATCGAATTTTTAGTTCAAAGTTCAATATATAAAAATCGAATTTTTATTTCGCTATTCAATATTTAAAAATCAAATTTTTAGTTCAAAGTTCAATATATAAAAATCGAATTTTTAGTTCAAAGTTCAATATATAAAAATAGAATTTTTATTTATATAGATTCCGCCTTTTCCATTTCAAAGATCTAATCTTTTCTTTTACTTTTCAAAGTTTAAATCTTTTACCTTTTAAAAATTCAAATCTTTTAAAACCTTTTTAAAATAAAGAATCAGTTTTAAACATTTAGAAAAAAAAACTGTTTTAACCTTTTAATTAAAATCAGTTCAGTTTTCTTTCTTTTCTAAAAATTTCAGTTTTTATTTCTTTTTTAAAAAATCAGGTTTTAACTTTCTAAAATAAAAATCATATATAAAAAAAACGAAATCAGAAATACTTACAGCGGGGGGGGGGGGGGGGGGGGAGGGGTCTTCGTCGATCGTCAGTCGGAGGGAAAGGGGCTTCGCGGTGGATGGGGGCGCGAGCGGTGGAGGTGTGGTCGGAGGGCTTGCGGTGGCTGCTCCTCGTCGTGGGGGATGTCGCGATGGATTGAAGGGCTTTGGGGGGAGGGGTTTTTAGATCGACGAGAGGGGACGGGGGGGGGGGGGGTTCGCTTGCGAGGAGGAGGCGTCGGTGGCGGAGGGCTTTGGCAGTCGGGTCGACGGCAGGGAAAGGGGAGGCGGCTTCGCTTCGATTAGGTTTTCTCTTTTTTTTTTTTTTTTTTCTGGTAAATGAATAACGAATCGGGGGGGGGGGCCAATGAAGAAAAGGAGGGAAGAAATTATATATTTTTTATTTATTTATTTATTTATTTATTAAAAAGTTGACTTTCACATACGACATCTAAACGAGGTCCACCGCCTGTCGCCCATAGCGTTTCACCCCTATTCCGAACACACTGGGATATGTACCGCAAGCTGAATCGACCGTTTCGATCAGTTTCCGTTGCATTTACATTTAAATCATTATATTGAATTTTAAACGTACCTTTCAAATTACCGGAGTCACATACGAACTTTAAAAATTCCTGAAAAATATTTTCTAGCTTCGTATTGACGATACGGTCCTAACAAAACTAGTTTCGTCGAATTCTGAGACCGTTTGTAAAATGGCCAATTTCCAGTCGATTAAAATCAACTGAAAATGGTCAAACGCGTTTTCATTTGCCACGCTCACATATTGATTCGAAAAACTACGAAATTTGGAATCTAGCAATAACTTAACATCACGGACCCAACAAAACTGGTTTCGTCGAAATCCGAGGTCATTTGCAAAATGTCCATTTTTAAGGGCCTGAATTCCATAGCGACTATTCAGAATTTTCAACTGGACATATCTTTTGATTCCTGATATGAAATTTCGATTTTTTTGATTCGTTGGAAAGATATTCACTATTAGATTCCATTATTTTTGGTTTCACTAAAATCCGGATTGTTTTGCACCCGGTACATTCAATTGAAGTTTGAAATCGAATTATCGAACTACCGCGCCTTTTTCAATTCTATTTATAATTATATATATAAATATTTATATTCTAACGACGATGCGTATAATATATACGTTCGAATTATATTCAAAATAAATTTCTCGTCGATACTATTTAAAATAATTCATTTTAAATAATCAAAATTCGCTAAAATGGCCAAAATAAAAATTTCAAACTGGCTCGCATTTTACGGGTTGTTACAATCTCCCCCACTTAAAACTTTTCGTCCCCGAAAAGGAACAAAGTCGAAAGTGGTTTGATTAATCAGCCCTACGCTCGATCTGGCTTCCATTCTCCAACTCTTTAGTTTCTGAGAATTTTCAAAATCTCAAAAATTTGGCTAACACCCTAAATTTTTGAAAAATTTCGCCATAACCTCCCCTGCAATGGGAGCATCGGGGAATTTCAAATAGCTTCCCCGGTCCTTCAGATCTCAAAAAGAAAAAGCCAAGCGGCTAGCCAATAGGCTCACAAAATCATCATCACCCAAACAAAACAGGAAATTATGTAGTAAACATGTACCTATTTGTCGGGCAAACAAATTTTATTCTCTGCTCTAGCCTCCTTGCTATGACCTGTTCAATGATATATATGTATATGCAAGCAAATGCAACCAATTTTCAATACAATCCAATATTCGATCAAATTAGGCATAATGGTTCAAAATTAGCAAACAAATGAACAAACAACACAAACATCAATTAGTGAATTAGAGTTTCAAATTCATAATTTTGATACATATACAAAAATCATGTCTTTGATGCCAAATCACAACAATGTATTCTAGCTATATAAGATTTGGTTCTCACACCAGTCTAATGGAAATATATAGAAAATCACACCTTCGAAACACGAACATAAATACTGATGATGTCATGACAATCATCAGTACCATCTCCGGGCGACTAGAATGTGATTCCATATCTATCCAGTATATTAAAACTTTGAATATACGTTTGCAAGGCGTATATGCAAATTCTTTATATACTGAATTGTCCAAAATCAATATAAACAAATAATCAAATACGAATAGTTGATTTATATTTTCAAAACAAAAATGTTTTCATTTGAAAAATATACTCTTCACACCCGTTCTAGGATACTACTGATCCTATCTCTAACGAGTCATTCTAATTGGATATTACTAATCCAATATCTGATGAATTCTTTCGTATGGTTCTAATGTGTCTTGTTCTCTGAGCTCTGTAAACCAAAGCTCTGATACCAAATGTGACGGCAAGGAATTTCGCTCGGTCCGAACCAGTCGCTAAAACCGATCCAGGCCGTTCGAAACGCCCTATCGTTGAGAACAGGACAAACAGAACGCATACAGAAGAACATTTCATTGTATATGACAACAATGCATCAGATTACAAGAATATACAGAGTATAAATGAATATTACACAGAAATATCAGAGATTTAAATTACATTTAAATACATAGCAGCGGAAAATAATACAATACACAACTAGAAGAAGATATACGGATACAAAGCTTTCCGGATATCATTCCAGCTGTAAACCAGGATCCTGTGAATATAAATCTGCAAAACCAAAACTACTAGCTGCCGTGTCGAAAATAAGGGCACCCAGAGTTTAGGTTAAAACAATAAACTCCAGGTCAGTCATGTGACTGGTGTGAGAACTAAAACAGTTATTAATCTTTATTTTAAATCATTAGGTAAATCAAGGGACCACGCCGTATAACACGGAACGGGTTTCCTCCCAAGAATACCAGTGCATAAAGCAAACAGCGCAATGCTAAATAAAGAAAAATGAAGCTGTTATAAGACCCAGGTCCTATCACACAATGCAACGCAAGCCGGGGGATAGGGTTTTCCCTTATAACAGCCAAAGAATGCTTAATACGTTTAAAACAAATCATTTGATACTATTATAAGTGCATAGTGTATAAAACACTTCAAATCATAAGTATCAATCATAGGCGGCATGGGTACCATATATCATGTCGCCATATATAGGTTTACAAATAAAACCGCAAATGTCACGTATTTGGAAATTGGATTTCCGTCTATGAACCGAGGCAAAAGATAGTCCTCAACCGATTCGAGACAATCTAGCCTACCATGTCTCAGGATCAGAGCTCGAGTGACCCTAGGAGCGACAGGGCCGGTCCACCGATGTGGATTAAAATGCCTGAACACTACGTTTCCCCGCCCTTTGGGGCGCAAACGAGCCAACGAATGACTCCATCGGTTCGAGAACGACCGATCAATCCGAGGCGCCTCGCAACAGCAACAACCACATAAGTCAAACTCGTCAGGGCGTGTAAAACCACTGACGCCACTTCTAGCTAGAAAGAAACGCAAGTCCTCCCTGAGGTCCGTCTCCCGTTTTTGGTTCATACCGGGTGTGAAACTCGCGAAGTAAACATTACACAAAGCTACGCCACAAAGGCCGTGCTTTGATCACCAACCACAAGACTTTGCTTTTCAACAGAAGCCTTGATCATTTGCATCTTAGCATGCCACACAGGCAAACCATCTTATGCAACCGATATCAGTCACACAGAATGAAATCCGATGTCAGACACACAGTCCATTTACAAGTCCGTTCTGGGTCTGAACGAAACCGGGAGCACCTAGTACCCCGCATATCCATCGATCTCCAAGTACGTCTGGACGATCACCAACTGTTTCCATCTTCTTGGGTGTACAGCCCAATCAAGATCATCAGTTATCACCCAAACGACGTGAAGACCTCCGGTCTTCGACCATCGTCTTCATCTTCGACTTATCGTCGTATCAGTTATTCAGAATGGGATAAACCCGGTCTTTCCGAATAACTCGCGTATATATTATAAAAGTGTTACACAAACACAACATACGCCTCATTCCAACTCATTAGTCATTAACCGTAAATTAATCAAGAGAATAATTCCCCAAATATTAACCCCGAAGGCCGAAACCAACATCATATCAATATCCAGAAAACCATTCTACTTAGCTAACCGACAGTTAGTTTCTAAATTTCACGTTCAAATCTAATTAAAGATTTAACTATCGCCTGGAGCAAAACTGGTGATACTCCATTCTCGATCTTTTCAATCTAATTGAAGATTCATTAAAACTCCACTTAGTTTTAATCTGTGACTGGGTTAAAGAATCAGTGTCATTTAAAACACGGTTCACGATAAACCCATAGTCACATCCCATTAATTATCGGGTTAAAGAACAAGTGTTATTTAAAACACTGTTCACGATAAACCCAAAAATCAATATCAATTCAATTCCAATTAAATATTATTTAATTGGTACACTTCATTAAATCTAAACAAAAAGATTTAATCTTTTCTCAACTGGGTTCAAGAACAGTGTTAGTGAAGACACCATTCACGACAAACCCAAATCACATTCATTAATTATCGGGTTAAAGAACAAGTGTTATTTAAAACACTGTTCACGATAAACCCAAAAATCAATATCAATTCAATTCCAATTAAATATTATTTAATTGGTACACTTCATTAAATCTAAACAAAAAGATTTAATCTTTTCTCAACTGGGTTCAAGAACAGTGTTAGTGAAGACACCATTCACGACAAACCCAAATCACATTCGATATTCAATACAAGGCTCTGAATAGAAAATATATCGGCTTATATTCAATATCAAATTCTACGACTAACAAATGTCGTATTGGAAATAACGATATAAATATACATATCTTTCAAATTTCCATAACAACACCTGTATAATCACAAATTCCAACATCGAAATATTCCGAAGACAATTTCTATTCAAATCCATTCCAATGCAATCATTGGAAATTTTGGTTATTTTTAAAACCCTTTTTAAATTCAATTTATTTATTTAAAAATAAATAGAATTATATTTCTAGTTCAAAACTAGTTCATTTCGATAAAAATCCATTTTTATCTTTTCAAATATGGAGTTTTTCATCCCAAATCTTCACAAATCATTTCTTATGATTTTACACAAATTATTGCTATTTTTAATAATTTTATCAAGGCACGTACAGTCGATTTCCATCAACGGCCATCGAACTGCACTTACAGCGACCTTTTTCGAATTTGATTTGGACATAATTCCAAATCCAACCGTTAGATTTCAAATTTCTAATATTCGTTAGAAAGCTCTTTTCGATACGAACCCAACGGTTCCGATTTTAGGAGAATCCGACGGTCGGATCTCCCGTAATGTCCGTTTGAAATAAATGGTCGAAATTCGCGAACTGCCGCGGCGCGGCGCGTTCTATTCAGGCCATTATATTATATATATAATATATATAATATATACTTCGTCGATTTCTATTTAAACGAATTATATAAATAGTTTTAAAATTCGTTTCAAAAGAAATTTCAACTTCCATTTCAATTCAAATCAAAATTGAATTCTTCTTTATAAATTCGTTTTAAAATTCATTTCTATTCAATTCAAATTTCAATTCAATTCATTTCGAAATCGTTTTCAATTCAATTCATTTCGAAATCGTTTTCAATTCAATTCATTTCGAAATCGTTTTCAATTCAATTCATTTCGAAATCGTTTTCAATTCAATTCATTTCAAAATCGTTTTCAATTCAATTCACTTTGAATTCGTTTTCAATTCAATTCATTTCGAAATCACTTTCAATTCAATTCACTTTGAATTCGTTTTCAATTCAATTCACTTTGAATTCGTTTTCAATTCAATTCATTTCGAAATCGTTTTCAATTCATTTCGAAATCGTTTTCAATTCATTTCGAAATATTTGATTTCAAAATTACTTTTTAATATTCATTTTAAAATGAATAAAATCGATATAAATATCGTTCACGTCAAAATGGCGTCACTCTAATCAACACGGCTTCATATATTGACATTTTCAATTATTCCATTTCGAATATTTCTATTTTAAATATTTCTATTTTAAAACTGGAATGAGGCCCAATCAATTACCATATAAAGTTATTATATGGATTTTCATACAACACATGTATAATAGCATTGAAAAATAATCAACCATCAGCCAAAGTGCACTACACTGTATAAGCATCAAATATAGATATCTAACGCTTATAACAGCCTGTCAATCAATCGATCGACATATTTAATCAATCAGGATGAGTGAACTTCAAATTTCATCCCAACACCCGTGTGGGGTTTCAAACAATCAAACATAGATTTTATTTGTGCAGTTGGGCGATGTGTGAAATTTATCGACCCAATCAATGTCCTTCAAATAGGTGTACATAAACAAACCGTCGGGTTTGTAAATGAATATTTATTTATTCACATTCACGTTAAAAATTATATTTTTAACGATAAAACATTTTATTTCAACATATGAATTTCAATTCAGTTCATTCTCTAAATAAAATGATAATTTTATTTTCCTAGAATATTTTAGAAAATTTCGGCGGCATAACGGCACGATACTAGAAACGGGACAAGGCCTAGCCTTATCCCCGGTCTAGTGAAGGCCCACGCCATTCACACATCAATCACATCAATTTCATTTCACCAAACAATTCAAATCAAATAATCTAACCAACTACACAACCAATCAAACAAGTCCATGGTCTGTGGACGGGTGTCGGGTGCTTCTAATAAGCACCGTCTGCATCCTAGTATATATATATATAACTAGAAAAATAAATTGAAAGGTGAGAAATTCTCACATATAGCTATCCTAGCTCCACGGCACTTCCAATGCAGGAAATCTTCACCGCTATCGCATCTTCGTCATCTTCGTTGCCCGTAGCCACTACATACATAAAAATCGAATTTTTACTTCGCTATTCAATATTTAAAAATCAAATTTTTAGTTCAAAGTTCAATATATAAAAATCGAATTTCTAGTTCAAAGTTCAATATATAAAAATCGAATTTTTATTTCAAAGTTCAATATATAAAAATCGAATTTTTATTTCAAAGTTCAATATATAAAAATCGAATTTTTATTTCAAAGTTCAATATATAAAAATCGAATTTTTATTTCAAAGTTCAATATATAAAAATCGAATTTTTAGTTCAAAGTTCAATATATAAAAATCGAATTTTTATTTCGCTATTCAATATTTAAAAATCAAATTTTTAGTTCAAAGTTCAATATATAAAAATCGAATTTTTAGTTCAAAGTTCAATATATAAAAATCGAATTTTTAGTTCAAAGTTCAATATATAAAAATCGAATTTTTATTTCAAAGTTCAATATATAAAAATCGAATTTTTATTTCAAAGTTCAATATATAAAAATCGAATTTTTATTTCAAAGTTCAACATATAAAAATCGAATTTTTAGTTCAAAGTTCAATATATAAAAATCGAATTTTTATTTCGCTATTCAATATTTAAAAATCAAATTTTTAGTTCAAAGTTCAATATATAAAAATCGAATTTTTAGTTCAAAGTTCAATATATAAAAATCGAATTTTTATTTATATAGATTCCGCCTTTTCCATTTCAAAGATCTAATCTTTTCTTTTACTTTTCAAAGTTTAAATCTTTTACCTTTTAAAAATTCAAATCTTTTAAAACCTTTTTAAAATAAAGAATCAGTTTTAAACATTTAGAAAAAAAAACTGTTTTAACCTTTTAATTAAAATCAGTTCAGTTTTCTTTCTTTTCTAAAAATTTCAGTTTTTATTTCTTTTTTAAAAAATCAGGTTTTAACTTTCTAAAATAAAAATCAAATATAAAAAAAAACGAAATCAGAAATACTTACAGCGGGGGGGGGGGGGGGGGAGGGGTCTTCGTCGATCGTCAGTCGGAGGGAAAGGGGCTTCGCGGTGGATGGGGGCGCGAGCGGTGGAGGTGTGGTCGGAGGGCTTGCGGTGGCTGCTCCTCGTCGTGGGGGATGTCGCGATGGATTGAAGGGCTTTGGGGGGAGGGGTTTTTAGATCGACGAGAGGGGACGGGGGGGGGGGGGGTTCGCTTGCGAGGATGAGGCGTCGGTGGCGGAGGGCTTTGGCAGTCGGGTCGGCGGCAGGGAAAGGGGAGGCGGCTTCGCTTCGATTAGGTTTTCTCTTTTTTTTTTTTTTCTGGTAAATGAATAACGAATCGGGGGGGGGGGGCAATGAAGAAAAGGAGGGAAGAAATTATATATTATTTATTTATTTAATTATTAAAAAGTTGACTTTCACATACGACATCTAAACGAGGTCCACCGCCTGTCGCCCATAGCGTTTCACCCCTATTCCGAACACACTGGGATATGTACCGCAAGCTGAATCGACCGTTTCGATCAGTTTCCGTTGCATTTACATTTAAATCATTATATTGAATTTTAAACGTACCTTTCAAATTACCGGAGTCACATACGAACTTTAAAAATTCCTGAAAAATATTTTCTAGCTTCGTATTGACGATACGGTCCTAACAAAACTAGTTTCGTCGAATTCTGAGACCGTTTGTAAAATGGCCAATTTCCAGTCGATTAAAATCAACTGAAAATGGTCAAACGCGTTTTCATTTGCCACGCTCACATATTGATTCGAAAAACTACGAAATTTGGAATCTAGCAATAACTTAACATCACGGACCCAACAAAACTGGTTTCGTCGAAATCCGAGGTCATTTGCAAAATGTCCATTTTTAAGGGCCTGAATTCCATAGCGACTATTCAGAATTTTCAACTGGACATATCTTTTGATTCCTGATATGAAATTTCGATTTTTTTGATTCGTTGGAAAGATATTCACTATTAGATTCCATTATTTTTGGTTTCACTAAAATCCGGATTGTTTTGCACCCGGTACATTCAATTGAAGTTTGAAATCGAATTATCGAACTACCGCGCCTTTTTCAATTCTATTTATAATTATATATATAAATATTTATATTCTAACGACGATGCGTATAATATATACGTTCGAATTATATTCAAAATAAATTTCTCGTCGATACTATTTAAAATAATTCATTTTAAATAATCAAAATTCGCTAAAATGGCCAAAATAAAAATTTCAAACTGGCTCGCATTTTACGGGTTGTTACACGAACTGTAGCTGCATGCGGGTTTTCATGATTTTTAGATATAGTGTGTATTCGTAGGGACTTTTAGAGTACTGAAAACAAGTATAAAATGAAAATAAAATTAGTAAAATATCCTAAATTTTGTGTGGATCTAAACAAGGCCACCCATCCTCTTTCTCAACCACAACCCTCAACCACCACTGCAAGTATATAACGGGAGAAACAAATTCTCATTCACAAAGCAAACCGTAGAAACAAAAATTCAAAGGAAATCAAACTAAATCCTATAAATCATTTCACAGACATATTCGAAATCGGGGATGGTCTCTCTTCAGTTTGATACTGGCTTTGTGGGTTGCGACGTGAAACTACTGGTGCTCGAAAACATACGGTGGAGCGAGGGTTCGATTTGGTGGCTTCTGTGGTGGTTGTTGGTGGGATTGGAGATGTGTTATGAGTTGGTGATGGCGGGGCACGTCTATCGCCGGAGTTTGGGAGGTCGCGCGATGCCTGTACTCAACTGGGAGAGGCCGTCGACGGAAATCTGTTGGTGGCATCGAATAGGGTATTAAGGGTATGGGGAGAGAGATTGGAAAGAGGAGAGTGACGATGTATATGGTTTTTAAATTCATGAAGAAATGATCGAGGATGGGTGGAAGGGCAGTTCGGATTTGCCATTTCTGAAGCTCGTGAGTTATATCTATTTGGAGGAGATGAAGTTATCGGGTCTGGGTATTTGAGGTTGGAAATGGGCCGAGCAATTATGGTGAGGCCCTCATTTAAAATCAATGATTTAAGTAATAATTTTGTTGGGCTGTTCTGAATAATGGTGGTGAAGACAAATGCGTTTTAATCAAGTGAAGAGGAGAAATGGGAAGCTGGGCTTGGAGGAATCATTCATGGATGCGGTTGTTAAATGCAAAAGAAGGTAATGAGCGCGACACCTAAAGTTAAAACCCAAATCAGTTATAAGCTAAATAATGTGTTAATCATTAATTAACTTGCTAATGATGTTTTAAATGGTATTTGAACTTCTATAATGTGTAACTTCGTCATACGATAACAGAATCAGACGAATCAAGTTCCATCGGGATTGTATGGATGGGAGCATCACAATGGAACTGGACGGGAGTGGATTGGTGCTCGTTACAATTTATTGCAAAATAAATTGTCCGTCTGAATCAAGAGATGGTTATCGTTATTAACGATGATCGTCCAATGTGAGTAAAACTCACCAACTGTGAACAGTTATATTTTTATAACGTATTCTTAGAACTGATAATTATCTTTTGTTTGATGTGTGTTAATTATTTGGTTTAATTGCTTATGTATTGGTTGAAAGTATAGATAACGATATATATATATAAATTGTTAATCGAATATTGATTCTGTTTATCAGAATATTTTATATTCGTGTTGTTTAACATCTGTGATGCAGGAAAACAGGTTGGAGGGGTCCAACTGGACTCCTTAATATTTATAATACTGTTCTGTTCATATATAGTAATATATGATGTGATACAAAATCTGTTGTGGATTATGTGTGTAGAATGATATCGATCACTGTTAATTGGTGTTTTAAATACCATAAGAAATACTGGGATGTAGAAACAAGGATTTTCAAAGTATATTTTGAAAATAAACTATTATATAAAATCAATGGATTTTATATATAAAAGGAAAAATGATTTTTTAAAGGAAAATGATTTTTACAAAAGGAAAATGATTTTTTTAAAAGGAGATAATTAAAAAAATCAAAGAGTTGAAAAGGAAAAAGATTTGTAAAACAAATATAAAGGAAATTATTTATAAAACAAACATAAGGGAATATTTATTTGTTAAACAAATAAAATAGAAAGATGAATATTTGTAAAATATTTACATATTAAATGGAAAGAGAAATATTTGTAAACCATTTACAAATAGAATCGAAAAGGAATTTATTTATTTGGTAAATAAATAAAGTGAAAAAGGAAATATTTATTTGTAAAATAAATATGATATTGAAAAAAAAGAACTATTTATTTAGAAAATAAATAGGATAATTATAAAAGGAAATAAAGGGAAAAGAATTATTTATTTTGAAAATAAATAAAGATAAAAAGGGAATTTATTTGAGAAAATAAATGGAAGTACATAAAGGAAATATTTATATGAAATAAATATAGACAAATAGGAAATGAAGTATTTGTAATCGAATAGAGTTAGTCGATTAGAATTAACCGGTTAGAATTAATCAATTAGAGTTAATCAGTTAGAGTTAAATCGATAGAGTTAATTAAATAGAATTAAAGGAGTTATCGAATATTTGTTATTTGAATAAAGTTAAAAGGAGTTATCAAATATTAGTTATTCAAATAGAGTTAAATAGAGTTATCGAATATTAGTTATTCAAATAGAGTTAAATAGAGTTATTGAATATTATTTATTTGAATAGAGTTAAAAAGAGTAAACGAATATAGTTTATTCGAGAAGAGTAATCGAATATAGTTAATCCGAGAAGAGTAACCGAATATAGTTTATTCGAGAAGAGTTATCGAATATAGTTCACTCGAGGAGAGTTATCGAATATAATTTATTCGAAGAAGAGTTATCAAATATTGGTTATTCAAAGTGAGTTAATCGGATCTAGTTATTCGAAAGGAGTTATCGAATCTAGTTATTCGAAAGGAGTTAAGTGAAAAGAGTTAATCAAATAGAGTAATCCATTAGAATTAAATCAAAAGAGTTAATCCAATAAGAGTTAACTGATAAGAGTTAATTGAATAGAGTTAATCGAATATAGTTTATTTGAAGAAAGGTTTTCGAATCTAGTTACTCGTAAGAGAGATTATAGAATATAGTTATTCAAAGGGAGGAGTTATCGAATAGAGATTATTCGAAAGAGAGTTACGTAAGGAAGATTGTTAAAGGTTTAAAAGATAAACTTTGACTATTTCGAAGTTAAAACGTTGTTCAGTTAAGGTCTAAGAGGTAATTATACCCCAACTTGATTGACTTCCTTCTTAACTAAGGAATGGTAAGGTTTGATAGTGAATGATGGTTAAGTGAATTTAGTAAATGGTTTGAGTTGGCATAGCGATGTTTTATTTAAACATCTGTTTAAATCCAATGCAGGAGCTTTAGAAATGTTTTCCAAATAAGAATCAGAAATGTTTCCTAACATAGAAAACAAGAAATGGAAATGTTTTCCATTGTTAATAACGTATATTTTCTAAATTTAGAAAATAAGAAATGTTGAATATATGGAAACAGGAGATGAAAAAAATGAATAAGTTAAATAGAGAGATAAATGGTCAATGATGATTGATCGATATAATTTCCATTTGGAAATAATATCGTTGTTTGCACATGTGTTTTTCTTTGATAGTTAACTCACTGACTATCGAAGTTTTTGACCATTTTAACGTTGTTAAAATGGAGAAACCGGTTGGATTTTTATCCGAAGAACCACTCCGTATTGGCATAAGCGTTGCAAATCATATATGCCAAAGATAATTGAAGATGGGGTAAAGTGCAAGGGCTGTTGTATAAATCTTAGGTAAAGATTGCCTAAGATGGATGTACTGAATAGTGCCTTCAGTTTGTCCAGTCCCTAGATGACCTGTATGGAAGAATGTCTGATAGAGTATATTTAATAGATCGCGTAAGTTTATCTCTTCAAACGTATTTAAGTTTGGTAGCGGAGGAATTCATTTCTCTTAGCTGTATACCCGTGGTATTTTTGGGGAAATCAATTTGTGATTTGGCGGGTATGACGATGTGACATTCAAAGTGAATAAATGTGTGATCCGTCAAAGATTAGCGTGGCCTCTAGCCTCACAACCGAGAAATGACAAAAATCGGGCAGGCAACATGGCTACGTAGGTCGCACCTATTTGGGTGTATAATCACTTGATATAGAGTTTCCTTTATTTCTAAAAATCTATTGCCGATGCTGTCCCATTGAGAAACGGTTGCTGATCCCAACCGTTGGTGATATACATTCGATACACTTAGCGAAATGAGTGGTCGGTCATGTGTGGCCGGGTTGCAAGACGTTCTTGTTGAACCCAGTGTATTCCTATTTAGAGGTACACTAGCAAAAGGTGGTTCCATACCTTGTCATAGTTGGAAATCCATTACCCAATACGTGCTTGCGGTTTTGATTGTATACTATATATGTAGAACGTGAGATGAAAGCGTTCTACTAGATGATTATTATACTGTGGTTGATAAACATTATTATAATATCAAAAGGTTTTTGATATAAAGATAAATTTGGATTCTCATAAGGGAAAAACCCGTTCTGTTATACGGTGTGGTCTTATGAGATATCGTTTACTTATTCAAACTGTTTTAAACTATTTTACTCATACCAGTCCGATGACTGACCCGGAGTTTATTTTGTTTTGTTTTCCCTAAACTCTTTGGTGCCCAATTTTGTACGAGCAGTCAAGTAGTCAGGATTTTACAGATATACTTGGAGAGCTTGGAGCAGGAGGCTTCAGGATCATATAGCTATTGTTTATTCCACTGTATTGTAAATGTTGTACTCTGATAATGTTATTGTATACACATACTAATTTTATTTCAAGGATATGTTATCTATTGTATGTTGTTCGTGCCACTGTGAGATTCGTGTTTTAGACGACCCGAAATTCCCCGGTCTCCGAAGAGAAGAGGAAGAACGAATTGTTTTGAGAACACGACAAAATAGAACGCAGACGGGAGAACATTTCATTATATATTACAACAATTCCATTAGAATACAAGAATATACAGAGTATAAATGAATATTACATAGAAATATCAGAGATTTAAATTACATTTAAATACCTCGCAGCGGAAAATAATACAATACACAACTAGAAGAGATATACAGATACAAAGCTTTCCGGATATCATTCCAGCTGTAAACCAGGATCCCGTGAGTATAAATCTGCAAAGCCAAAACTACTAGCTGCCCGTGTCAAAATAAGGGCACCCAGAGTTTAGGTTAAAACAATAAACTCCAGGCCAGTCATGTGACTGGTGTGAGAACTAAAACAGTTATTAATCTTCATTTTTAAAGTTAGGTAAATCTAGGGACCACGCCGTATAACACGGATCGGGTTTCCTCCCAAGAATACCAGTGCATATAACAACAGCGCAATGCTAAATAAAGAACAATGAAGCTATTATAAGACCCAGTTCCCATCACACAATGCAACGCAAGTCGGAGGGTAGGGTTTTTACATTATAATAACCAAGAATGCTTGATATGTTTAAAACAAATCATTTGATACTATTATAAGTGCATAGTGTATAAAACAACTTCAAATCATAAGTATCAATCATAGACGGCATAAGCGCCCCATCCCACTATATCGCCATACTAGGCTCTACAAATAAAACCGCAAATGTCACGTATTTGGAAGTTGGATTTCCCTCTATGAACTGAGGCAAAAGATAGTCCTCAACCGATTCGAGACAATCTAGCCTACCATGTCTCAGGAACAGCCGCAACTGCCCCCTGGATCGTTAGGGCCGGTCCACCGATGTCGATTATTATGCCTGAACAATACGTTTCCCCGCCCTTTGGGGCGCAAATGAGCCAACAAATGACTCCATCGGACCCGGATCGTCCGATCAAACCGAGGCGCCTCGCAACAGCAACAACCACATAAGTCAAACTCGTCAGGGCGTGTAAAACCACTGACGCCACTTTTAGCTAGAAAGAAATGCATGTCCTCCCTGAGGTCCTTCTCCCGTTTCTGGTTCATACCGGGTGTGAAACTCGCGAGGTAAATGTTACACAAAGCTACGCCACAAAGGCCGTGCTTCGATCATCAACCACAAGACTCTTCTTTTCAACAGAAGCCTTGATCATTCGCCACTTAGGCATGCCACACAGGCAATTCACTCTATGCGTTTGATATCCATCAGTATATAACCCCTGAGATCGTACGTCTCAGAGAAGGGCGTTAAGCAAGAGAATAAATTCTCCGCCGCCAAACAGATATATATTTAATAGAAATCAATCACATAGACTAAAATCCAATGTCAGACACACAGTCTATTTACAAGTTCGTTCTGGGTCTGAACAAAACTGGAGGCACCTAGTACCCCGCATATCCATCGATCTCCAAGTACGTCTAGACGATCACCAACTGTTTCCATCTTCTTGGGTGTACATCCCAATCAAGATCATCAGTAATCACCCAAACGACGTGAAGACCTCCGGTCTTCGACCACCGTCTTCATATTCGACTTATTGTCGTATCAGTTATTCAGAATGGGATAAACCCGGTCTTTCTGAACAACTCGCGTATATAATAAACACGTGTGACACAAACACAACATACACCTCAATCCAATTCAGAATATTCTTTTATTCAAATATTCTTATACTTTGGGAAAGGTCCCTATTAATTTTATCAAAGATAAATCCTTTAAATTTATTCTTTAATCTTCCTTTGAATTTCGATTCAACTAGTCGGGATTAGCGAACCACACCGAAGTAATCATTTATTTTATTTCCCAATCCCAACCTATTCATACCATGAAGTAAACTGGTAATACTTCATATCTAACACCACGGTGTTATCGGTAAATTCAATTAACATTTCACGTTCAAATCTAATTAAAGATTTAACTATCGCCTGGAGCAAAACTGGTGATACTCCATTTTCGATCTTTTCAATCTAATTAAAGATTCATTAAAACTCCACTTAGTCTTAATCTTTAACTGGGTTAAAGAATCAGTGTCATTTAAAACACGATTCACGATAAACCCCAAAATCACATTTCAATTCAATTACAATTAAATATTGTTTAATTGGTACACTTCATTAAATCTAAATAAAAAGGATTCAATCTTTTCTCAACTGGGTTCAAGAACAGTGTTAATGAAGACACCATTCACGACAAACCCAAATCACATTTGATATTAAATACAAGGCTCTGAATAGAAATTATATCGGCTTATATTCAATATCAAACTCTACGACTAACAAATATCGTATTGGGAATAACGATATAAATATATCTTTCAAATTCCCATAACAATATTTGTATCATCACGAAATCCAACATCGAAATATTCCGCAGAAAATTTCGATTCAAATCTATTCCAATTCAATTGTTGGAAATTCTGGTTATTTTCAAAACCATTTCAAATCCAATTTATTTATTTAAAAATAAATAGAACTATAACTCTAGTTCAAAACTAGTTCATTTCAATAAAAATCTATTTTTATCTTTTCAAATATGGAGTTTTTCCTCCCAATTTTTCCCAAATCATTTCTTATGATTTTACACAAATTATTGATATTTTTAATAATTTTATCAAGGCCCGTACAGTCGATTTCCATCAACGGCCATCGAACTGCACTTACAACGACCTTTTCCAAATTTGATTTGGACATAACTCCAAATCCAACCGTTTGATTTCTAATTTCTAATATTCATTAGAAAGCTCTTTTCGATACGAACCCAACGGTTCCAGTTTTAGGAGAATCCGACGGTCGAATCTCCCGTAATATCCATTCAAAGTCAATGGTCGAAATTCGCGAACTGCCGCGGCGCGGCGCATTCTATTCAGGCCATTATATTATATATATATAATATATATATATAATATATACTTCATCGATTTCAATTCAAAACGTGTTGTATAAATCGTTTTAAATTCATTTTCAAAACGATTTCAACTTCATCTTCAATTTCAAATTAAAATTGAATATTCCAATATAAATTCGTTTTAAATTCATTTCAAATCGATTTCAATTCAATTCCAATTTAATTCGAATTTCTTTTCAATCTCAATTTGAATTCAATTCCTTTCGATTTCAATTCAAATTCAATTCCATTCAATTCCTTTCGATTTCAATTCAAATTCAATTCCATTCAATTTAATTTGAATTTCGATTATTTTCAATATAATTCAAATTTCGAAATCACTTTCAATATAATTCAAATTTCGAAAACACTTTCAATATACATTGAAAATTGAATAAATCGATGTAAATATCGTTCACGTCTAAATGGCGTCAATCTAATCAACACGGCTTCATATATTTCTATTTCAAATATTTCTTTTTCAAATATTTCTATTCAAAACTGGAATGAGTCCCAATCAATCACCATATAACGTTAATTATATGGATTTTCTACCACACGTATATAACAGCAACGATAAATCCTCAACCATCATCCAAAGTGCGTTCTACACTGTATAAGCATCAAATATAAATATTTAACGCTTATAACAGTCTGTCAATCAATCGATTGACATACAACTAACTATTGGGATTAGTGCACGTCATATATCATCCCAATACCCGTGTGGGGTTTCAAACAATCAAACTCAGATTTTATTTGTGCAGTTGGGCGATGTGTAAAATTTATCGTCCCAATCAATATCAATCAAATCAGTGCATATAAACAAATCATCCGATCTGTTTATATTTATTTATTTTATATACACGTTAAAATTCTATTTTTAACTATAAAATATTTTCAACTATATAAATATTTTATTTCTTTTCACATCACATCATACAATCAACTACACATCAAAATCAAACAAACAAGTATACAAGCCGTCCATGGTCTGTGGACGACGGGTGTCGGGTGCTACTAAACACCATCTCCATCCTAGTATATATTTTAACTAGAAATAAAATTAAAAAGTGAGAAGTTCTCACCAAAGCTATCCCAACTCCACGACGCTTCATAGGTAGGAAATATTCATCGTGCTTGCCATTCGTCACTTTCGCCGCCCATATTCGCTACATATATAAAAATCGAATTTTTTACTTCGCTATTCAATATATAAAAATCGAATTTTTTACTTCGCTATTCGATATATAAAAATCGAATCTTTACAAAATCGCTCCTTTTTTTTAAAACAACATCATATCTTTCTATTAACTATCTCTTAATAATAAAAAATAACATTTTTATTTAAGGTTGTATATATATTTAAAACTGATTTCATTTTTAAACTATTTCATATAAAATTTTAATTTTAAAATATGCATTATTCAAAAAAAATTGATTTAATCTAGGTGTTCATATTAAAACTGAATTTAAAATTAAACAATGTTTACATCATATATAAAAAAAAGAGAAAATTCAGATTTTAAAAACAGTAAAACTCACTGTTGGTTAACGAAGGGGAGGGAGGACGAACTCAAATCGTCGGAGGGGGTGGAGTCTTCGCGCAGGTGTTGGTGATGGCGGCCTGGGGCCCCACGGCGGCGACTGGCATCGAGTTCACTTCTGGTTTGGGGTTTTAGGGGTTATGGCTTTCGATTGGGTCGGGATTGAGGCAGAGGAGAGCGGCGCTGCTCTGGTGGGGTGGGGCGGTGGCGCGATGAAGGGTGGCGGCTGGAGCGTGGCAGCGGTGGGCGAGGCTAGGGCTCCGTTCTATTTTTTTTCTTAGAAACAAAGTCGGGGTGAGAGAAAGAAAGGGGGTGTATTTAAATTTATATATTAATATTTTTATTTAATTTAATTCTTTTGAATCCGAAATATCTGTTCAACGATACGAACCCCAAATCAAACCCAACAACAGCTGCCCCTAGCTAATTACCCCTATTCCGAACACAATGGGTTATGTACCGTAAGCTGATTCGATTGTTTCGATCAGTTTCATCAAAATCAAAATATAACTCTATATATTGAATTTGAACGCACATTTCAATTTACCGGGGCCACATACTAACTAGAAAAATTCCCAAAAAATATTTTCTAGCTTCGTATTGACGATACGGTCCTAACACAACTAATTTCGTCAAATTCTGAGACCGCTTGAAAAATGGCCATTTTCCAGTCGATTAAAATCAACTGAAACTGGTCAAACGTGTTTTCCTTTGCCACGCTCACATATTGATTCGAAAAATTATGAAATTTGAAACCTAGCAATAATTTGACATCGCGGATCCAACAAAAGTGGTTTCGTTGAAATCCGATGTAATAACCCGGAAATTCTGAACTAGTTTAAAATTTTTATTTTGGCAATTATGGCGAATTTTCTATATTTAAAATGAAATATTTTAAATAATATCGACGAGAAATTTATTTTGAATATAATTCGAACGTATATATTATATACGCTGTCGTTAGAATATAAATATTTATATATAATTATAAATAGAATTGAAAATGGCGCGGTAGTTCGATAATTCGATTTCAAACTTCAATTGAACGTACCGGGTGCAAAACAATCCGGATTTTAGCGAAACCAAAAACATTAGGATCTAATTGATAATATCTTTCCAACGAATCCGAAAATCAAGATTTCATACCAGGAATCAAAAGATATGTCCAGTTGAAAATTCTGAATAGTCGCTATGGAATTCAGGCCCTTAAAAATGGAAATTTTGCAAATGACCTCGAATTTCGACGGAACCACTTTTGTTGGATCCGCAGGGTCAGATTATTGCTAGGTTTCAAATTTTATAATTTTCTGATTCAATATGTGAGCGTGGCAAAGGAAAACGCGTTTGACCAGTTTCAATTGATTTTAATCGACTGGAAAATGGCCATTTTTCAAAACGGTCTCAGAATTCGACGAAACTAGTTTTGTTAGGACCGTATTGTCAATATGAAGCTAGAAAATATTTTTCTGTAATTTATAGAGTTAGTATGTGACCCCAGTAAATTGAAATGCGCGTTCAAATTTAATATATAGAGTTATATGTTGATTTTGATGGAAACTGATCGAAACGATCGAATCAGCCTACGATACATATCCCATTATGTTCGGAATAGGGGTGAAACGCTATGGACGACAGCGGTGGGCCTCGTTTAGAGGTCGTATGTAAAAGTCAACTTTTTGAATTAAATAAAAAAAATATAAAATAAACCCCCCCTTCTCGTTTTCATTTCGAACAGGAAAAAAAAAGAAAAAAAAGAAGAAGAAGAAGACGAAGCGGAGAGGAGCCACCACCCTCCCAATTGACCACCGCGCCACCTCCAAACCCCCCCCCCCCTCCTCGATCGATGAATCGCAGCCCCCCCCTACCCAGTTGTCGCTCGAATCCAAACCCCCCTTCCTCCTACCGTCGACCACCGCGAAGCCCCCCGAACTCGAACCGCCCTCTCCTCCATCCCCTGACCGACGCGTGGAAGCCCCCCTCTCCAGTTTTCGTCTGTAAGTTTTATTTATTTTTATTTTTATTTTATTTATTTTTCAATTTTCAGTTATCGTTCTATTTGATTTTAAAACTGATTTTTATTTGATTTGAAAACTGAAATCTATTTGATTTTTAAAATAAAAAAAAGAGGAGGTTTTTAATTAGCTAAAGATACGATTTTTAATTGTTTAAAAATATAATTTTTATCGTATGTAAAGATAGAAAATATAATTTTCATATTAAATAGATAATAAAAATATAATATTTATATGATAGAGAATATAAAAATATCATCTTTGTATATGTAGCAAAATAAAAATCTGATTTTTATTATATATACGTTGAAATAAAGAGGTGATTTTTTTTATAGTGATGAAATCTTTATATTTGAAAAGGTGGGATTTTTATATATTGAATAGCGAAGTAAAAATTCGATTTTTATATATTGAATAGCGAAGTAAAAATTCGATTTTTATATATTGAATAGCGAAGTAAAAATTCGATTTTTATATATTGAATAGCGAAGTAAAAATTCGATTTTTATATATTGAATAGCAAAGTAAAAATTCGATTTTTATATATTAAATAGCGAAGTAAAAATTAGATTTTTATATATTGAATAGGGAAGTAAAAATTCGATTTCTATATATTGAATAGCAAAATAAAAATGTGATTTTTATATATATAGTGGCTACGGGCAACGAAAGCGACAAAAGGCGAGAACGACGAAGGTTTCAGCAAATGAAGTGTCGTGGAATTGGGATAGCTATCGGTGAGAACTTCTCACTCTTCAATTTATTTTTCTTGTTATATATATATATATATATATATATACACGGATGCAGACGGTGTTTAGTAGCACCCGACACAATCGTCCACAGACCATGGACTTGTTTGTTTGGCTGTGTAGTTGGTTAGATTATTTGGGTTGAATTGAATTGTTTGGTGAAATGAATGGATTTGATTGATGTGTGAATGGCGTGGGCCTTCACTAGACCGGGGATAAGGCTAGACCTCGTCCCGTTTCTAGTATCGTGCCGTTATGCCGTCGAAATTTTCTAAAATAAGTTAGAAAAATAAAGGAATCATTTTATTTAATAAATGAACTGAATATAATATTTTCATAGGTTGAATAAAATGTTTTATCGTTAAAAATATAATTTTTAACGTGAAAGTGAATAAATAAATATTTATAAACAAATCGGCCGATTTATTTATATACACTGATTTGACTGATATTGATTGGGTCGATAAATTTTACACATCGCCCAACTGCACAACTAAAATCTGCGTTTGGTTGTTTGAAACCCCACACGGGTGTTGGGATGAAATTTGAAGTTCACTCATCCTGATTGATTAAATATGTCGATCGATCGATTGACAGGCTGTTATAAGCGTTAGATATCTATATTTGATGCTTATACAGTGTAGTGCACTTTGGTTGATGGTTGATTATTTTTCAATGCTATTATATGCGTGCGATGTATGAAAATCCATATAATTAACATTATATGGTGATTGATTGGGCCTCATTCCAATTTAGAAAATAAAGAATATTATAATATAAAGGTTCAAGTGTTGACTGTACTCATCCGTTGAGATTAGTCATGTGTTGAACGAAATATTTTAGTAATAAAATTTACATCTTTATCAATATAAAATAAAGGTTCATGTGTTGACAGTACTCATCCGTTGAGATTAGTCATGTGTTGAACGAAATATTTGAAATAGAATATTTGAAATAGAAATGTATGAAGCCGTGTTGATTAGATTGACGCCATTTTGACGTGAACGATATTTATATCGATTTTATTCATTTAAAAATGAATATTGAGAAGTGATTTCGAAAATGAATTGAATATAAAACGATTTCGAAATGAATTGAATATAAAACGATTTCGAAAATGAATTGAATATAAAACGATTTCGAAAATGAATTGAATATAAAACGATTTCGAAATGAATTGAATATAAAACGATTTCGAAATGAATTGAATATAAAACGATTTCGAAAATGAATTGAATATAAAATGATTTCGAAAATGAATTGAATATAAAACGATTTCGAAATGAATTGAATATAAAACGAATTCGAAATGAATTGAATATAAAACGAATTCGAAATGAATTGAATATAAAACGATTTCGAAATGAATTGAATATAAAACGATTTCGAATTGAATTGAATATAAAACGATTTCGAAATGAATTGAATATAAAACGATTTCGAAATGAATTGAATATAAAACGATTTCGAATTGAATTGAATAGAAAACCAATTTGAATTCGAATTGAATAGAAAATGAATTGAATTCAAATTGAATAGAAAACGAAATGAACTCGAATCGAATTAAAATTGATTTGAATTGAAATCAAATAGAAATGAAAGTAAAAAGGATTGATAATAGAAAATTCAATCTTGATTTGAATTTGAAATAAAGGTTGAAATTGTTTTTGAAACGAATTCAAAACTATTTATAAAATTCGTTTTAAATAGAAATCGACGAAATATATATTATATATATTATATACATAATATAATGGTCTGAATAGAACGCGCCGCGGCAGTTCGCGAATTTCGACCATTAACTTCAAACGGACATTACGGGAGATCCGACCGTCGGATCCACCTAAAACCGGAACCGTTGGGTTTGTATCGAAAAGAGCTTTCTAACGAATATTAGAAATTCGAAATCTAATGGTTGGATTTGGAGATACGTCCAAATCGAATTTGAAAAAGGCCGCTGTAAGTGCAGTTTGATGGCCGTTGATGGAAATCGACTGTACGGGCCTTGATAAAATTATTAAAAATATCAATAATTTGTGTAAAATCATAAGAAATGATTTGGGAGAAATTGGGATGTAAAACTCCATATTTGAAAAGATAAAAATAGAATTTATCGAAATGAACTAGTTTTGAACTAAAATTAAAATCCATTTATTTTTAAAATAAATAAATTGGATTTGAAATGGGTTTTAAATAGAATTGATTTGTGGGTTTATCGTGAACAGTGTTTTAAATAACACTAGTCCTTTAACCCGATAATAATTAGAATGGGATTTGGGTTTGTCGTGAACTGTGTTTTAAATGACACTAGTTCTTTAACCCAGTAAAAGGAGTTTTATTGAATCTGCAATTAGATTGAAAGGTGGATTGATAATTTAAATTATCAAATTTGGAAAATGAGCGAGAATGGAGTATCACTAGTTTGGCTCCAAAACGATAGTTAAATCTTTAATCAGATTTGAACGTGAAATGGTAATTAATTTTACCGATAACACTGTGGTGTTAGATGTGGAGTATTACCAGTTTTGCTTCACGGGATGAATAGGTTGGGATTGGGAAATAAAATAAATAATTACTTCGGTGTGGTTCGCTAATCTCGACTAGGATAGAAGACCATAATTTGGTTTGAAACGACATCCAAAGGAAGATTAAAGGATAAATTTTAAAGAACTTATCTTGGATAAAATTAATGGGAACCTTTCCCTGAGAATTTGAGTTGGAATGAGGCGTATGTTGTGTTTGTGTAACATTTGTTTTTAATATACACGGGTTGTTCGGAAAGTCCGGGTTTATACCCATTTTGAATAACCGATTCGACGATAAGTCGAAGATGAAGACGATGGTTGAAGACCGGAAGTCTTCACATTGTTTGGATAATTACTGACGATCCTGATTGAGCTGTACACCCTAGAGGATGGAAATAGTTGATGGTTGTCCAGACGTACTTGGAGATTGATGGATATGCGAGGAAAGTGCCTCCGGTTTCGTTCAGACCCAGAACGAACTTGTAAATGGATTGTGTGTCTGACATTGGATTTTATTCTGTGTTGATTGATTTCTGTTAAATATATATCTGTTTGGCGGCGGAGAATTTATTCTCTTGCTTAACGCCCTTCTCTGAGACGTACGAGCTTAGAGGCTATATATCGATAGATATCAATCGCATGGCATGAATTGCCTGTGTGGCATGCTGAGTTGCATGGATCAAGGCTTCTGTTGAAAAGCAAAGTCTTGTGGTTGATGATCAAAGCACGGCCTACGTGGCAGCTTTGTGTATAACGTGAATTCGCGAGCCTCACACCTCGGCATGAGTTAAAAACGGGATACGGATTGTAGGGAGAGCACGATGTTTCTTTCTAGCTTTGGTGGTGTCAGTGACTTACCAGCCTTGACATTTATATACTTTTCACCTATATGGTAGTTGGATGAGGCGCCTCGATTATAGGTCTGTAAGGACCGAGAAACGTGTGTTCAGGAATAAATAATCCTCTAACGTAAGTGAGGACCGGCCCTGAAGCATCCAGGATTGCCCAGAGTGTGTAGTCCTGAGACATTTGCTAGAGTGTCTCGAACGCGGAGAGGAGCTTGCCTCTTGCCTCGACTCATGACGGAAATCCAATTTCCAATACGTGATATTGCGGTTTTAATTGTAGAACTAGTATGGCGACATGATATATGGTACCCATGCCGTCTATGATTTATATTTATGATTGAAATTGTTTTGACACTATACACTTATTATAGTATCGAATGATTTGTTTTAAACGTACCAAGCATGTTTGGCTATTGTAAGGGAAAACCCTATCCTCCGGCTTGCGTTGCATTGTGTGATAGGACCTGGGTCTTATAATAGCTTCATTTTTCGAAAAAGCATTGCGTTGTTTATTCTGTGCACTAGTATTCTTGGGAGGAAACCCGTTCCGTGTTATACGGCGTGGTCCCTTGAATTACTCTCTTTTAAAGTAAAGCTTTAAATAACTATTTTAGTTCTCACACCAGTCACATGACTGACCTGGTGTTTATTGTTTTAACCTAAACTCTGGGTGCCCCTATTTTCCGCACGGGCAGCTAGTAGTTTTGGTTTTGCAGATTTATA
Source organism: Allium sativum (assembly GCA_030737875.1). Lineage (NCBI taxonomy): Eukaryota > Viridiplantae > Streptophyta > Magnoliopsida > Asparagales > Amaryllidaceae > Allium > Allium sativum. Next base: position 409,846,794 of record CM060912.1, read on the forward strand.
TTCACAGGATCCTAGTTTACAGCTGGAATGATATCCGGAAAGCTCTATATCCGTATATGTAACAACCCGTAAAATGCGAGCCAGTTTGAAATTTTTATTTTGGCAATTTTAGCGAATTTTGATTATTTAAAATGAATTATTTTAAATAATATCGACGAAAATTTATTTTGAATATAATTCGAACGTATATATTATACGCGTCGTCGTTAGAATATAAATATTTATATATAATTATAAATAGAATTGAAAATGGCGCGGTAGTTCGATAATTCGATTTCAAACTTCAATTGAATGTACCGGGTGCAAAACAATCCGGATTTTAGTGAAACCAAAAATAATGGGATCTAATTGTGAATATCTTTCTAACGAATCCGAAGAATCGAAATTTCCTAACGGGAATCAAAAGATATGTCCAGTTGAAATTCCTGAATAGTCGCTATGGAATTCAGGCCCTTAAAATGGAAATTTTGCAAATGACCTCGGATTTCGACGAAACCAGTTTTGTTGGGTCCGTGGTGTAAAGTTATGGCTAGGTTTCAAGTTTCATAATTTTCTGAATCAATATGTGAGCGTGGCAAAGGAAAACGCGTTTGACCAGTTTCAGTTGATTTTAATCGACTGGAAATTGGCCATTTTTCTAACGGTCTAAGAATTCGACGAAACTAGTTTTGTTAGGACCGTATCATCAATACGAAGCTAGAAAATATTTTTCTGGAATTTTTCTAGTTAGTATGTGACCCCGGTAATTTGAAATGTACGTTTAAAATTCAATATAGTGATTTAAATGTAAATTAAACGGAAACTGATTCAAACGATCGAATCAACTTGCGATATATATCCCATTGTGTTCAGAATAGGGGTAAAACGCTATGGACGACAGGCGGTGGGCCTCGTTTTGAGGTCGTATGTAAAAGTCAACTTTATGTAATTAAAATAATAAAAAAAAATATCTCATCACCCCCCTATTTCTCTCTGCCCCCCCCCCCCCCCCGTTCGTTTCATTATAAAAAAAAAAAAAAAGAAGAAGAAGATGACGGAGGCGACGTAGGCGGGGAGGAGCCGCCGCCCTCCCCAAGGGCCACCGCGCCTCCAGGTGACAGCCGCCCCACTCCTCCCCCTACTCTCCTCCTCCTCCACTTGAAATCGACCCCCCCCCCCCCCGCTGTTCGGCGACGCAAGATCCCCCCCTGCTGTTCGGCGACGCAAGATCCCCCCCCCTTGCTGCTCGGCGACGCAAGGCGATTCCCCCCCCCCCCTGCTGTTCGGCGACGCAAGATCCCCCCCCCCCCCCCCGCTGCTCGGCGACGCAAGGCGATCCCCCCCTGCTGTTCGGCGACGCAAGAAACCCCCCTTCTTCGAGCTGCAGTGAGTATTCTATTTTATTTTTTTTATTTTTTATATAGCATTTAAGAACTGAATTTTGAAAAGGATTTAAACTGTTTTTTTATAGCATTTAAAAACTGAATTTTTGAAAGGATTTAAAACAGATTTTTGAAAGGCTTTAAAACTGATTTTAATTAGCGAAAGATTTGATTTTTAAAAGGCGAAATCTTTGTATGGTGAAGAGCGAAGTGAAAATTTGATTTTGATTATATAGAATAATAAAAATATGATTTTTATATATTGAACTTCGAAATAAAAATATGATTTTTATATATTGAACTTCGAAATAAAAATATGATTTTTATATATTGAAATTTGTAATAAAAATATGATTTTTATATATTGAACTTCGAAATAAAAATATGATTTTTATATATTGAACTTCGAAATAAAAATATGATTTTTATATATTGAACTTCGAAATAAAAATATGATTTTTATATATTGAACTTCGAAATAAAAATATGATTTTTATATATTGAAATTTGTAATAAAAATATGATTTTTATATATTGAACTTCGAAATAAAAATATGATTTTTATATATTGAACTTCGAAATAAAAATATGATTTTTATATATGGAATAGCGAAGTAAAAATTCTATTTTTACATAGGTGGTGAAAGCGGACAACGAAGTTTACGAAGATGTGATAGCGATGAAGATTTCCTGCAAAAGAAGTGCCGTGGAGCTAGGATAGCTATATGTGAGAATTTCTCACCTTTCAAATTTATTTTCTAGTTATATATATATACTAGGATGCAGACGGTGTTTAGTAGCACCCGACACAATCGTCCACAGACCATGGACTTGTTTGTTTGGCTGTTTGGTTATTGATTGTGATATTGGTTTGAATGTGGTTTGTGGTGTGAAAAATCGAATCGATAAATTGGTTAGGATTAGACGTGCGCCGTTATAAGGCGAAGGAGTAAGGCTAGGTTAGACTCTTACTCCAAATTTTGTGGTTTGCATAATAAAATTGATATGATTGATGTGTGAATGGCGTGGGCCTTCACTAGACCGGGGATTAGGCTAGGCCTTGTCCCGTTTCTAGTATCGTGCCGTTATGCCGCCGAAATTTTCTAAAATATGTTAGAAAAATAAAAATATCATTTTATTGAATAAATGAATTGAATAGAAATTCATAGGTTGAAATAAAATGTTTTATCGTTAAAAATATAATTTTTAACGTGAAGTGAATAAAATAAAATATTCATTTATAAACCGCACGGTTTGTTTATGTACACCTATTTGAATGACATTGATTGGGACGATAAATTTTACACATCGCCCAATAGCACAAATAAAATATGTGTTTGATTGTTTGAAACCCCACACGGGTGTTGGGATGAAATTTGAAGTTCACTCATCCTGATTGATTAAATATGTCGATCGATGGATTGAAAGGCTGTTATAAGCATTAGATATCTATATTTGATGCTTATACAGTGTAGTGCACTTTGGTTGATGGTTGATTATTTTGCAATGCTATTATATGGGTGTAATGTATGAAAATCCATATAATTATCATTATATGGAAATTGATTGGGCCTCATTCCAGTTTTAAAATAGAAATATTTGAAATAGAAATATTCGAAATGGAATATTTGAAAATATCAATATATGAAGCCGTGTTGATTAGATTGACGCCATTTTGACGTGAACGATATTTATATCGATTTTAGTCATGTTGAAATAAAGTGAATTGAAAACGATTTTGAAATGAAGTGAATTGAAAACGATTTCGAAATGAAGTGAATTGAAAACGATTTCGAAATGAAGTGAATTGAAAACGATTTCGAAATGAATTGAATTGAAAATGATTTCGAAATGAATTGAATTGAAAACGAATTCAAATTGAATTGAAATTTGAATTGAATAGAAATGAATTTTAAAACGAATCTATAAAGAAGAATTCAATTGTGATTTGAATTGAAAAGGAAGTTGAAAATGTTTTTGAAACGAATTCAAAACTATTTATATAATTCATTTTAAATAGAAATCGACGAAGTATATATTATATATATAATATAATGGCCTGAATAGAACGCGTCGCGCCGCGGCAGTTCGCGAATTTCGACCATTTATTTCAAACGAACATTACGGGAGATCCGACCGTCGGATTCTCCTAAAACCGGGACCGTTGGGTTCGTATCGAAAAGAGCTTTCTAACGAATATTAGAAATTTGAAATCTAACGGTTGGATTTGGAGTTACGTCCAAATCAAATTTGAAAAAGGTCGCTGTAAGTGCAGTTCGATGGCCATTGATGGAAATCGACTGTACGGGCCTTGATAAAATTATTAAAAATAGTAATAATTTGTGTAAAATCATAAGAAATGATTTGTGAAGATTTGGGATGAAAAACTCCATATTTGAAAAGATAAAAATAGATTTTTATCGAAATGAACTAGTTTTGAACTAGAATTATAATTCTATTTATTTTTAAATAAATAAATTGAATTTGAAAAGGGTTTTGAAAATAACCAAAATTTCCAATGATTGCATTGGAGTGGATTTGAATCGAAATTGTCTTCGGAATATTTCGATGTTGGAATTCGTGATTATACAGATGTTGTTATGGAAATTTGAAAGATATATATTTATATCGTTATTTCCAATACGACATTTGTTAGTCGTAGAATTTGATATTGAATATAAGCCGATATATTTTCTATTCAGAGCCTTGTATTGAATATCAAATGTGATTTGGGTTTGTCGCGAATGGTGTCTTCACTAACACTGTTCTTGAACCTAGTTGTGAAAAGATTAAATCTTTTTATTTAGATTTAATGAAGTGTACCAATTAAACGATATTTAATTGGAATTGAATTGGTATTGATTTTTGGGTTTATCGTGAACAGTGTTTTAAATAACACTTGTTCTTTAACCCGATAATTAATGGAATGTGATTTTTGGGTTTATCGTGAACAGTGTTTTAAATAACACTTGTTCTTTAACCCGATAATTAATGGAATGTGATTTTGGGTTTATCGTGAACCGTGTTTTAAATGACACTGATTCTTTAACCCAGTTAAAGATTAAAACTAAGTGGAGTTTTAATGAATCTTTAATTAGATTGAAATGATCGAAAATGGAGTATCACCAGTTTTGCTCCAAGCGATGGTTAAATCTTTAATTAGATTTGAACGTGAAATGGTAATTGAATTTACCGATAACACTGTGGTGTTAGATATGAAGTATTACCAGTTTTACTTCATGGGATGAATAGGTTGGGATTGGGAAATAAAATAAATGATTACTTCGGTGTGGTTCGCTAATCCCGACTAGTTTGAATCGATATTCAAAGGAGATTAAAGAATAAATTTAAAGAATTTATCTTGGATAAAATTAATGGGAACTTTTCCCAAAGTATAGGAATATTTGAATAAAAGAATATTCTGAATTGGAATGAGGCGTATGTTGTGTTTGTGTAACACTTTTATAATATATACGCGAATTATTCAGAAAGACCGGGTTTATCCCATTCTGAATAACTGATTCGACGTGGTGTCGAAGATGAAGACGGTGGTCGAAGACCGGAAGTCTTCACGTCGTTTGGGTGATTACTGATGATCTTGATTGGGCTGTACACCCAAGAAGATGGAAACAGTTTGTGATCGTCCAGACGTACTTGGAGATCGATGGATATGCGAGGTACTAGGTGCCTCCGGTTTCGTTCAGACCCAGAACGGACTTGTAAATGGACTGTGTGTCTGACATTGGATTTTAGTCTGTGTGATTGATTTCTATTAAATATATATCTGCTTGGCGGCGGAGAATTTATTCTCTTGCTTAACGCCCTTCTCTGAGACGTACGAGCTCAGGGGTTATATATTGATGGATATCAAACGCATGGAGTGAATTGCCTGTGTGGCATGCCTAAGTGGCAATTGATCGAGGCTTCTGTTGAAAAGCAAAGTCTAGTGGTGATGATCAAAGCACAGCCTATGTGGCATAGCTTTGTGTAACGTGAATTCGCGAACTTCACACCCGGTATGAACCAAAAACGGGAGACGGACCTCAGGGAGGGCATGCGTTTCTTTCTAGTTAGAAGTGGCGTCAGTGGTTTTACACGCCCTGACGAGTTTGACTTATGTGGTTGTTGCTGTTGCGAGGCGCCTCGGTTATATCGGTTTCGGCCGATGCATTCTGGTCGGCGGACGGACCAGACTTACACCCCATAGGGTGGGGAAACGTAGTGTTCAGGCATAATAATCCACATCGGTGGACCGGCACTGACGATCCAAGGGGCAGTTGCGGCTGTTCCTGAGGGGCGGGCTAGAGCGTCTCGAATCGGTTGAGGACTATCTTTTGCCTCGGTTCATAGATGGAAACCCAATTTCCAAATACGTGACATGTGCGGTTTTAATTGTAGAACTAGTATGGCGACATGATATATGGTACCCATGCCGCCTATGATTGATACTTATGATTTGAAGTTTTTTTATACACTATGCACTTATAATAGTATCAAACGATTTGTTTTAACCGTATCAAGCATTCTTTGGCTGTTATAAGGGAAAACCCTATCCCCCGGCTTGCGTTGCATTGTGTGATAGGACCTGGGTCTTATAACAGCTTCATTTTTCTTTATTTAGCATTGCACTGTTTGTTTTATGCACTTGTATTCTTGGGAGGAAACCCGTTCCGTGTTATACGGCGTGGTCCCTTGATTTACCTATCTTTAAAATAAAGATTAATAACTGTTTTAGTTCTCACACCAGTCCCATGACTGACCTGGAGTTTATTGTTTTAACCTAAACTCTGGGTGCCCTTATTTTGACACGGGCAGCTAGTAGTTTTGGTTTTGCAGATTTATATTCACAGGATCCTGGTTTACAGCTGGAACGATATCCGGAAAGCTTTGTATCCGTATATCTACTTCTAGTTGTGTATTGCATTATTTTCCGCTGCTATGTATTTAAATGTAATTTAAATCTCTGATATTTCTATGTAATATTCATTTATACTCTGTATATTCTTGTAATCTGATGCATTGTTGTAATATACAATGAAATGTTCTTCTGTATGCGTTCTATTTTGTCGTGTTCTCAAAACAATTCGTTCTTTCTCTTCTCTTCGGTGGGCGGGTAAGTTCGGGTCGTTTCATCGTGGTATCAGAGCTTTGGTTTACAAAGCTCAGAGAATAAGACACATTAGAACCGTACGAAAGAATTCATCAGATATTGGATTAGTAATATCCAATGGGAATGACTCGTTAGAGATAGGGTCAGTAGTATCCTAGAACGAGTGTGAAGAGTATATTTTTCAAATGAAAACAATTTTTGTTTTGAAAATTTAAATCAATTATTCGTATCTGATTATCTATTTATATTGAGTTGGACAGTCCAGTATATAAAGATTTTGCGTATACGTCTGATCCGCGTGTATTCGAAGTTTTAATATATTGGATAGATATAGAATCATACTCTAGTGGCCCGAAGATGATTCTGATGGTTGAGTACTCATCGTCAGAATTTATATTCGTGTGACGAAGGTGTGATATCTATATATTTCCATTAGACTGGTGTGAGAACCAAAAATTAGATAGGGCCTATTGTTGTGAATTGTCATTAAAAACATGATTTTTGTATATGTATTAAAATTATGAATTTGAGACTCTAATCCACTAATTGATTGATGTTTGTGTTGTTTGTTCATTGTTTGATAATTTTGAATCATTATGCCTAATTTGATCAAATATTGAATTGTATTGAAAAATTGGTCGCATTTGTTTGCGTATACATATACTTACATTGAACAGGTCATAGCAAGGAGGCTAGAGCCGAAGAATAAAATTTGTTTGCCCGACAAATAGGTACATGTTTACTACATAATTTACTGTTTTGTTTGGGTGATGATGATTTTATGAGCCTATTGGCTAGCCGCTTGGCTTTTTCTTTTTCTTTTTGAGATCTGAAGGACCGGGGAAGCTATTTGAAATTCCCCGATGCTCCCATTGCAGGGGAGGTTATGGCGAAATTTTTCGAAAATTTAGGGTGTTAGCCAAATTTTTGAAATTTTGAAAATTCTCAGAAACTAAAGAGTTGGAGAATGGAAGCCAGATCGAACGTAGAGTTGAATGATCAAACCACTTTCGACTTTGTTCCTTTTCGGGGACGAAAAGTTTTAAGTGGGGGAGATTGTAACAACCCGTAAAATGCGAGCCAGTTTGAAATTTTTATTTTGGCAATTTTAGCGAATTTTGATTATTTAAAATGAATTATTTTAAATAATATCGACGAAAATTTATTTTGAATATAATTCGAACGTATATATTATACGCGTCGTCGTTAGAATATAAATATTTATATATAATTATAAATAGAATTGAAAATGGCGCGGTAGTTCGATAATTCGATTTCAAACTTCAATTGAATGTACCGGGTGCAAAACAATCCGGATTTTAGTGAAACCAAAAATAATGGGATCTAATTGTGAATATCTTTCTAACGAATCCGAAGAATCGAAATTTCCTAACGGGAATCAAAAGATATGTCCAGTTGAAATTCCTGAATAGTCGCTATGGAATTCAGACCCTTAAAAATGGAAATTTTGCAAATGACCTCGGATTTCGACGAAACCAGTTTTGTTGGGTCCGTGGTGTAAAGTTATGGCTAGGTTTCAAGTTTCATAATTTTCTGAATCAATATGTGAGCGTGGCAAAGGAAAACGCGTTTGACCAGTTTCAGTTGATTTTAATCGACTGGAAATTGGCCATTTTTCTAACGGTCTCAGAATTCGACGAAACTAGTTTTGTTAGGACCGTATCGTTAATACGAAGCTAGAAAATATTTTTCTGGAATTTTTCTAGTTAGTATGTGACCCCGGTAATTTGAAATGTACGTTTAAAATTCAATATAGTGATTTAAATGTAAATTAAACGGAAACTGATTCAAACGATCGAATCAACTTGCGATATATATATCCCATTGTGTTCAGAATAGGGGTAAAACGCTATGGACGACAGGCGGTGGGCCTCGTTTTGAGGTCGTATGTAAAAGTCAACTTTATGTAATTAAAATAATAATAAAAATAAAAATAAAAAATATCTCCACACCCCCTATTTCTCTCTGCCCCCCCTCCCCCGTTCGTTTCATTATAAAAAAAAAAGAAGAAGAAGAAGATGACGGAGGCGACGAAGGCGGGGAGGAGCCGCCGCCCTCCCCAAGGGCCACCGCGCCTCCAGGTGACAGCCGCCCCACTCCTCCCCCTACTCTCCTCCTCCTCCACTTGAAATCGATCCCCCCTGCTGTTCGGCGACGCAAGATCCCCCCCTGCTGTTCGGCGACGCAAGATCCCCCCCCTGCTGCTCGGCGACGCAAGGCGATTCCCCCCCCCTGCTGTTCGGCGACGCAAGATCCCCCCCCACCCTACTGCTCTGCGACGCAAGGCGATCCCCCCCTGCTGTTCGGCGACGCAAGAAACCCCCCTTCTTCGAGCTGCAGTGAGTATTCTATTTTAATTTTTTTTTTATATAGCATTTAAGAACTGAATTTTGAAAAGGATTTAAACTGTTTTTTTTATAGCATTTAAAAACTGAATTTTTGAAAGGATTTAAAACAGATTTTTGAAAGGCTTTAAAACTGATTTTAATTAGCGAAAGATTTGATTTTTAAAAGGCGAAATCTTTGTATGGTGAAGAGCGAAGTGAAAATTTGATTTTGATTATATAGAATAATAAAAATATGATTTTTATATATTGAACTTCGAAATAAAAATATGATTTTTATATATTGAACTTCGAAATAAAAATATGATTTTTATATATTGAAATTTGTAATAAAAATATGATTTTTATATATTGAACTTCGAAATAAAAATATGATTTTTATATATTGAACTTCGAAATAAAAATATGATTTTTATATATTGAACTTCGAAATAAAAATATGATTTTTATATATTGAACTTCGAAATAAAAATATGATTTTTATATATTGAAATTTGTAATAAAAATATGATTTTTATATATTGAACTTCGAAATAAAAATATGATTTTTATATATTGAACTTCGAAATAAAAATATGATTTTTATATATGGAATAGCGAAGTAAAAATTCTATTTTTACATAGGTGGTGAAAGCGGACAACGAAGATGACGAAGATGTGATAGCGATGAAGATTTCCTGCAAAAGAAGTGCCGTGGAGCTAGGATAGCTATATGTGAGAATTTCTCACCTTTCAAATTTATTTTCTAGTTATATATATATACTAGGATGCAGACGGTGTTTAGTAGCACCCGACACAATCATCCACAGACCATGGACTTGTTTGTTTGGCTGTTTGGTTATTGATTGTGATATTGGTTTGAATGTGGTTTGTGGTGTGAAAAATCGAATCGATAAATTGGTTAGGATTAGACGTGCGCCGTTATAAGGCGAAGGAGTAAGGCTAGGTTAGACTCTTACTCCAAATTTTGTGGTTTGCATAATAAAATTGATATGATTGATGTGTGAATGGCGTGGGCCTTCACTAGACCGGGGATTAGGCTAGGCCTTGTCCCGTTTCTAGTATCGTGCCGTTATGCCGCCGAAATTTTCTAAAATATGTTAGAAAAATAAAAATATCATTTTATTGAATAAATGAATTGAATAGAAATTCATAGGTTGAAATAAAATGTTTTATCGTTAAAAATATAATTTTTAACGTGAAGTGAATAAAATAAAATATTCATTTATAAACCGCACGGTTTGTTTATGTACACCTATTTGAATGACATTGATTGGGACGATAAATTTTACACATCGCCCAATAGCACAAATAAAATATGTGTTTGATTGTTTGAAACCCCACACGGGTGTTGGGATGAAATTTGAAGTTCACTCATCCTGATTGATTAAATATGTCGATCGATGGATTGACAGGCTGTTATAAGCATTAGATATCTATATTTGATGCTTATACAGTGTAGTGCACTTTGGTTGATGGTTGATTATTTTGCAATGCTATTATATGGGTGTAATGTATGAAAATCCATATAATTAACATTATATGGAAATTGATTGGGCCTCATTCCAGTTTTAAAATAGAAATATTTGAAATAGAAATATTCGAAATGGAATATTTGAAAATATCAATATATGAAGCCGTGTTGATTAGATTGACGCCATTTTGACGTGAACGATATTTATATCGATTTTAGTCATGTTGAAATAAAGTGAATTGAAAACGATTTTGAAATGAAGTGAATTGAAAACGATTTCGAAATGAATTGAATTGAAAATGAATTCAAATTGAATTGAAATTTGAATTGAATAGAAATGAATTTTAAAACGAATCTATAAAGAGGAATTCAATTGTGATTTGAATTGAAAAGGAAGTTGAAAATGTTTTTGAAACGAATTCAAAACTATTTATATAATTCGTTTTAAATAGAAATCGACGAAGTATATATTATATATATTATATATATAATATAATGGCCTAAATAGAACGCGCCGCGCCGCGGCAGTTCGCGAATTTCGACCATTTATTTCAAAAGAACATTACGGGAGATCCGACCGTCGGATTCTCCTAAAACCGGGACCGTTGGGTTCGTATCGAAAAGAGCTTTCTAACGAATATTAGAAATTTGAAATCTAACGGTTGGATTTGGAGTTACGTCCAAATCAAATTTGAAAAAGGTCGCTGTAAGTGCAGTTCGATGGCCATTGATGGAAATCGACTGTACGGGCCTTGATAAAATTATTAAAAATAGTAATAATTTGTGTAAAATCATAAGAAATGATTTGTGAAGATTTGGGATGAAAAACTCCATATTTGAAAAGATAAAAATAGATTTTTATCGAAATGAACTAGTTTTGAACTAGATTATAATTCTATTTATTTTTAAATAAATAAATTGAATTTGAAAAGGGTTTTGAAAATAACCAAAATTTCCAATGATTGCATTGGAGTGGATTTGAATCGAAATTGTCTTCGGAATATTTCGATGTTGGAATTCGTGATTATACAGATGTTGTTATGGAAATTTGAAAGATATATATTTATATCGTTATTTCCAATACGACATTTGTTAGTCGTAGAATTTGATATTGAATATAAGCCGATATATTTTCTATTCAGAGCCTTGTATTGAATATCAAATGTGATTTGGGTTTTTCGCGAATGGTGTCTTCACTAACACTGTTCTTGAACCTAGTTGTGAAAAGATTAAATCTTTTTATTTAGATTTAATGAAGTGTACCAATTAAACGATATTTAATTGGAATTGAATTGGTATTGATTTTTGGGTTTATCGTGAACAGTGTTTTAAATAACACTTGTTCTTTAACCCGATAATTAATGGAATGTGATTTTTGGGTTTATCGTGAACAGTGTTTTAAATAACACTTGTTCTTTAACCCGATAATTAATGGAATGTGATTTTGGGTTTATCGTGAACCGTGTTTTAAATGACACTGATTCTTTAACCCAGTTAAAGATTAAAACTAAGTGGAGTTTTAATGAATCTTTAATTAGATTGAAATGATCGAAAATGGAGTATCACCAGTTTTGCTCCAGGCGATGGTTAAATCTTTAATTAGATTTGAACGTGAAATGGTAATTGAATTTACCGATAACACTGTGGTGTTAGATATGAAGTATTACCAGTTTTACTTCATGGGATGAATAGGTTGGGATTGGGAAATAAAATAAATGATTACTTCGGTGTGGTTCGCTAATCTTGACTAGTTTGAATCGATATTCAAAGGAGATTAAAGAATAAATTTAAAGAATTTATCTTGGATAAAATTAATGGGAACTTTTCCCAAAGTATAGGAATGTTTGAATAAAAGAATATTCTGAATTGGAATGAGGCGTATGTTGTGTTTGTGTAACACTTTTATAATATATACGCGAATTATTCAGAAAGACCGAGTTTATCCCATTCTGAATAACTGATTCGACGTGGTGTCGAAGATGAAGACGGTGGTCGAAGACCGGAAGTCTTCACGTCGTTTGGGTGATTACTGATGATCTTGATTGGGCTGTACACCCAAGAAGATGGAAACAGTTTGTGATCGTCCAGACGTACTTGGAGATCGATGGATATGCGAGGTACTAGGTGCCTCCGGTTTCGTTCAGACCCAGAACGGACTTGTAAATGGACTGTGTGTCTGACATTGGATTTTAGTCTGTGTGATTGATTTCTATTAAATATATATCTACTTGGCGGCGGAGAATTTATTCTCTTGCTTAACGCCCTTCTCTGAGACGTACGAGCTCAGGGGTTATATATTGATGGATATCAAACGCATGGAGTGAATTGCCTGTGTGGCATGCCTAAGTGGCAATTGATCGAGGCTTCTGTTGAAAAGCAAAGTCTAGTGGTGATGATCAAAGCACAGCCTGTGTGGCATAGCTTTGTGTAACGTGAATTCGCGAACTTCACACCCGGTATGAACCAAAAACGGGAGACGGACCTCAGGGAGGGCATGCGTTTCTTTCTAGTTAGAAGTGGCGTCAGTGGTTTTACACGCCCTGACGAGTTTGACTTATGTGGTTGTTGCTGTTGCGAGGCGCCTCGGTTATATCGGTTTCGGCCGATGCATTCTGGTCGGCGGACGGACCAGACTTACACCCCATAGGGTGGGGAAACGTAGTGTTCAGGCATAATAATCCACATCGGTGGACCGGCCCTGACGATCCAAGGGGCAGTTGCGGCTGTTCCTGAGGGGCGGGCTAGAGCGTCTCGAATCGGTTGAGGACTATCTTTTGCCTCGGTTCATAGATGGAAACCCAATTTCCAAATACGTGACATGTGCGGTTTTGATTGTAGAACTAGTATGGCGACATGATATATGGTACCCATGCCGCCTATGATTGATACTTATGATTTGAAGTTTATTTATACACTATGCACTTATAATAGTATCAAACGATTTGTTTTAACCGTATCAAGCATTCTTTGGCTGTTATAAGGGAAAACCCTATCCCCCGGCTTGCGTTGCATTGTGTGATAGGACCTGGGTCTTATAACAGCTTCATTTTTCTTTATTTAGCATTGCGCTGTTTGTTTTATGCACTGGTATTCTTGGGAGGAAACCCGTTCCGTGTTATACGGTGTGGTCCCTTGATTTACCTATCTTTAAAATAAAGATTAATAACTGTTTTAGTTCTCACACCAGTCCCATGACTGACCTGGAGTTTATTGTTTTAACCTAAACTCTAGGTGCCCTTATTTTGACACGGGCAGCTAGTAGTTTTGGTTTTGCAGATTTATATTCACAGGATCCTGGTTTACAGCTGGAACGATATCCGGAAAGCTTTGTATCCGTATATCTACTTCTAGTTGTGTATTGCATTATTTTCCGCTGCTATGTATTTAAATGTAATTTAAATCTCTGATATTTCTATGTAATATTCATTTATACTCAGTATATTCTTGTAATCTGATGCATTGTTGTAATATACAATGAAATGTTCTTCTGTATGCGTTCTATTTTGTCGTGTTCTCAAAACAATTCGTTCTTTCTCTTCTCTTCGGAGGGCGGGTAAGTTCGGGTCGTTTCAGTATATCACCTTCAGTTGTGCTTTGTATTATTTTCCGCTGCTATGTAATTTATGGTAATCTCTGATATTTATTGAATGTAATTTCTTCATTTATACTCTGTATATTCTTGTATCTGATGGAATTGTTGTAATAGCAATGAAATATTCTTCTGTTTGTGTTTTGATTTGTTCTGTTCTCAAACGATCAAGGGTTTCGAACGGTCTTTGTCGGTTTAACGACTGATTCGGATCGAGCGAAATTCCCGGCCGTCACATCCGAGGTCATTTGCAAAATTTCCATTTTTAAGGGCCTGAATTCCATAGCGACTATTCTGAAATTTCAACTAGTCATATCTTTTTATCCCCGCTGTGAAATTTTGATTTTTCGGATTCGTTGGAAAGATATTACCAATTAGATTCAAATATTTTTGGTTTCACTAAAATCCGGTTTGCTTTGCACCCGGTATGTTCAATTGAAGTTTGAAATCGAATTATCGAACTACCGCGCCATTTTCAATTCCTTTTATAATTTAAAATAAATATTTATTCTAAAGACGATCTATATAAATATATTCGTTTGAATTCTATTCAAAATAAATTTTTCGTCGTTATTATTTAAAATAATTTATTTTAAATATCCAAAATTCGCTAAAATCGCCAAAATAAATTTTTTAAATTGGCCCAGATTTCCGGGTTATTACAGTGTTACTCTGATGTTGTATGTTCTTCTTCTTCTTCTTCTATTCTAAGTTTCTATCTTATCTATTCTCACCCTCTAATTTCTTTCATTAACTACCGGTATTTTGGATCCTTGGATGTTCGATATGTGTTGTATATCGGATAACCAAGATCGACTTTTTTCGGGTCATTACAGTTGGTATCAGAGCTTAAGGTTAAGTAATTACCTTAGCTCTGTGGCGTGACTCAATAGAGATAGGGTTAGTAATACCCTAGATTGAGTTGGGTGTATATATATGAGTGAATGTATTTGTTATTTGATATAAAATGGTTTTATATTGTGGAGATGTATTGGTTGAGTTGTTTATGAGTTCTGGTCGATCAGTTTGATCCACTGTATCGGTAGGAGTTTCTAAAAACTCGAATACGATGAACCAACACTATTTGTTTTGAAAAGAGCGTAAATGGAATAATTTTACCCAAATTAGATTTTGATATAAAGGATTTATATTGAAATGATTATAATATATTGGATGTGTTGGTCACTATTATAATCGAATAAGATTATAAGATGTGAAATGGTTATGTAAATAACCCATCAGAATTCATATAAGTGGAATATTTGAAATCGAATTGGATTAAATCTGAATTTAAATCAAAAGTTAAACTAAAACCTGGAAATTTGAATAAGTGTTTGTAAATGGATTTGAATTGAATATATGAGAATTTTAAAATCCCGGGAGATTTTAAATTGTTTTACAAATAGTGTGAATGGTATTTTGAAATGAATCTCAAAATGGAAGTGTTTAGATATGGTTTTGAAAAGTGATATATTATTGAACTCGCTTCGATAGATGGGAAATAACCCTGATGATGAATCGCGACATCATTAGTGTTCATTTTCGAGTGTTAAGTTGTTTGAAATCTAAAAAGGAATATTTGGTTTTAGAAAAGAAAAGCTGTTTAAAACTCCCAGGAAGAGACTATGTGAATTAAAAAAACAAATTTAAATAGAAATGTGTGAAACCAAGCTGGAACTGAATTGAAACCAATTAACTGGAAATTGAATTGGACAGGATATATCAAGTAGAATCAGATTTTGAATTGTGAGATAGAATCTGAATTGGTATTGGATTGATGTGTTAAAAAAAATCGAAAATGGAACTTTGATTTGAAATTGAATTCGACTTAGGTATAAGCGAATGATTGGATTTGTGGATAAAAACAGATTGGAATTTGATTGGGATGACCCTTGTATCTGTTGAATTGATAACAGGTGGAAACGATATAATGATATGCCGACAAAAAGGTACAAGTTTATATTTCTATTGGATATAAGATTTATGAGCCGAATTGGCAAGCTTCTTGGCTGTTTGATTTTTCTTTTGGGTTAGAGAAGGCCCAAAGAGGCGAGTTGTAGTTTTACCGATAGGGCTGTACAAAGGAGGTTATGGCGAAATTTTCCGAAAAGTTAGAGCGTTAGAAAATTTTCAGAATTTTTGAAGATCTTAGTAAGTCGGAAATAATTAATAAGTTAATTAGAATTTAAATAGTTCAAGTAAAATGGAAGTTCAGAAGTAAAACCTGAAGATGTTTAAATCTAATTAGTAGAGTTAGTAACATTCTTCAAGCTTAACAATTTCGATGAAGAAATTATTTTAAGGGGGAAAGATTGTAATGACCCGCATTTTTTAGGTGGTGAATAATTAATTAATTAATTATTAAATATTGAGTGGCGATATCGATAACCAGAATTAAATAATATTTATATTTAATTAATATAAATAATAGAATAATATATATTTCAGAATTAATCGGAAATAACAGAATTCATGATATGGTGTGAATTGGACAAGTTAAAATATATATATTTCAGTTTATATTGAATTATGCTGACGAATATATTTAAATAACGAAGCTGGAACGTATAATGTATATTATAATTAAAATCGAGCTCGAAATGGCGCGGCAGTTCGTGATTTGGCATTCAAACTTCAACTGAATGTACATGATTCATTTTAAGCCGGATTTCTGCGAAACAAGAAACGTTCGGAGCTGGTGAAGTACATTTTTATGATGGAAGAGAAAATTCAGGATTTCATCGTGTAGATTTTGATTTTTGTCCAAATCAAATTTTAGAAAAGTCGCTGTGGAATTTCCTTTATAATTTATAACGATATATAAAAGGAATTTCATTATAAATCGAATATCGATTTAATCGGGATTTGAAATATCAAGTTAGAAATTCTTAAAGGAATATTCTAAAGCTGTATGATATTCTGTTGTGAATATATACAATACTATTTATTTTTAAATAATAAATTTAATTGCTTTTAAATATATTTATATATTTGAAAGGGTTATTTAGAGCTTTAAAAATAGCCAGTTTTGCCAACGACCTCGGAATTCGACGAAACTAATTTTGTTGGATCCACAATATTAAATTATCGCTAGATTTCAATTTCCGTGATTTTTGAAGTCAGTATGTGACCGTAGCGATTTTAAAGTGAAAAACAATCGATAAATTGACCTTTAAAAATATGTTGTGTGAGCAAACGAAGTCGGAATTTGACGAAACCAGTTTCGTTGGGACCGTAATGTCGAACTGTAGCTGCATGCGGGTTTTCATGATTTTTAGATATCGTGTGTATTCATAAGGATTTTTAGAGTACTGAAAACAAATATAAAATTAAAATAAAATTAGTAAAATATCCTAAATTTTGTGTGGACCTAAACAAGGCCGCCCATCCTCTTCTCAACCACAACCCTCAACCACCACCGCAAGTATATAAAAGGAGAAACAAATTCTCATTCACAAAGCAAACCGCATAAACAATAAATCAAAGGAAATCAAAATAAATCCTATAAATCATTTCATCGACATATTCGAATTCGGGGATAGTTTCTCTTCAGTCTGATACTGGATTTGTGGATTGCGACACGGTTCTGTTGATTCTCGAAAACAGACGGTGGAGCTAGGGTTCGATTTGGTGGCTTCGGTGGTGGTTGTTAGTGGGATTGGAGATGTGTTTTGAGTTGGTGATGGTGAGGCATGTCTGTCGCCGGATTTTGGTGCCCTCCGACGCTGTGGGAGGTCGCGTGATGCCTGTAATCAACTGGGAGAGGCCATCGACAGAAATCTATTGGTGGCATCGAACAGGGTATTAAGGGTATGGAGAGAGAGAGAGATTGGAAAGAGGAGAGTGATGATGTATATGGTTTTCAAAATCGTGAAGAAATGATCGAGGATGGATGGAAGGGTACCATTTCTGAAGCTCACGAGTTATATCTGTTTCGAGGAGATGAAGCTATCGGGTTTGGGTATTTGAGGTTGGAAATGGGCCGAGCAATTGTGGTGAGTCCCTGATTTAAAATCAGTGATTTAAGTAATAATTTTTTTGGGTTGTTCTGAATAATGGTGGTGAAGACGAATGCGTTTTAATCAAGTGAAGAGGAGAAATGGGAAGCTAGGCTTGGAGGAATCATTCATGGACGTGGGTGTTAAATGCAAAAGAAGGTAATGAGCGCGGCACTTAGAAGTTAAAACCCGGATCAGTTATAAGCTAAATAATGTGTTAATCATTAGTTAACTTGCTAATCACGTTTTAAATTATATTCAAACTTCTATAATGTGTAACTTCGTCATATCAGAATCAGACGAAACAAGATCCGTCGGGATCATATGGACGGGAGCATCACAATGGAACTGACCGGGAGTGGATTGGTGCTCATTACAATTTATTGCAAAATAAATTGTCCGTCTGAATCAAGAGATGGTTATCGTTATTAACAATGATCATCCAATGTGAGTAAAACTCAACAACTCTAAACAGTTATATTTTTATAACGTATTCTTAGAACTAATAATTATATGTTGCTTGATGTGTGTTAACTGTTGGGTTGAATTGCTTATGTATTGGTCGAAAGTATAGATAACGATATATATATATATAAATCGTTAATCGAATATTGATTCTGTTTACCAGAATATTTTATATTCATGTTGTTTAACATCTGTGATATAGGAAAACAGGTTGTAGGGTTCCAACTGGACTCCTCAATATTTATAATACTATTATGTTCATATATTGTAATATATGATGTGATATAAAATCTGATGTGAATTCTGTGTGTTGAATGATATCGATCACGGTTAATTGGTATTTTAAATACCGTAAGAAATACTGGGATGTAGAAAAGGGGATTTTCAAAGTATATTTTGAAAATAAATTATTATATAAATTCAATGGATTTTATATATAAAAGGAAAAATGATGTTTTAAAAGGAAAATGATTTTTTTAAAAGGAGATAATTAAAAAATCAAAGAGTTGAAAAGGAAAACGATTTGTAAAACAAATATAAAAGAAATTATTTGTAAAACAAAGATAAAGGAATACTTATTTGTTAAACAAATAAAATAGAAAGATGAATATTTGTAAAACTTTTACAAATAAAATGGAAAGAGAAATATTTGTAAACCATTTACAAATAGAATCGAAAAGGAATTTATTTATTTGGTAAATACATAAAGTGAAAAAGGAAATATTTATTTGTAAAATAGATATGATATTGGAAAAAAAGAACTATTTATTTAGAAAATAAATAGGATAATTAGAAAAGGAAATAAAGGGAAAAGAATTATTTATTTAGAAAATAAATAAAGATAAAAAGGGAATTTATTTGAGAAAATAAATAGAAGTATGTAAAGGAAATATTTATATGAAATAAATATAGACAAATAGGAAATGAAGTATTTGTAATCGAATAGAGTTAGTCGATTAAAGTTAACCAGTTAGAATTAGTCAGTTAGAGTTAATCAGTTAGAGTTAACCAGTTAGAGTTAAATCGATATAGTTAATTAAATAGAATTAAAGGAGTTATCGAATATTAGTTATTCGAATAAAGTTAAAAGGAGTTATCCAATATTAGTTATTCGAATAGAGTTAAATAGAGTTATCGAATATTAGTTATTCGGATAGAGTTAAAAAGAGTAATCGAATATAGTTTATTCGAGAAGAGTAATCGAATATAGTTTATTCGAGAAGAGTAAACGAGTATAGTTTATTCGAGAAGAGTTATCGAATATAGTTCATTCGAGGAGAGTTGTCGAATATAATTTATTCGAAGAAGAGTTATGGAATATTTGTTATTCGAAGTGAGTTAATCGAATCTAGTTATTCGAAAGGAGTTATCGAATCTAGTTATTCGAAAGGATTTAAGTGAAAGGAGTTAATCCAATAGAGTTAATCAAATAGAGTAATCGATTAGAGTTAAATCAAAAGAGTAAATCCAATAAAAGTTAATTGATAAGAGTTAATTGAATAGAGTTAATCGAATATAGTTTATTCGAAGAAAGGTTTTCGAATCTAGTTATTTGTAAGAGAGATTATCGAATATAGTTATTCGAAGGGAGGAGTTATCGAATAGAGATTATTTACGAAAGGAAGATTGTTAAAGGTTTAAAAGATAAACTTTGACTATTTCGAAGTTAAAACGTTGTTCAGTTAAGGTCTGAGAGGTAATTATACCCCAACTTGATTGACTTCCTTCTTAACTAAGGAATGGTAAGGTTTGATAGTGAATGATGGTTAAGTGAATTTAGTAAATAGTTTGAGTTGGCATAGCGATGTTTTATTTAAACTTCTGTTTAAATCCAATGAAGGAGCTTTGGAAATGTTTTCCAAATAAGAATCAGAAATGTTTTCTAATATAGAAAACAAGAAATGGAAATGTTTTCCATTGTTAATAACATATATTTTCTAAATTTAGAAAATAAGAAATGTTGAATATATGGAAACAGGAGATGAAAAAATAAATAAGTTAAATAGATAGATAAATGTTCAATGATGATTGATTGATATAATTTCCATTTGGAAATAATATCGTTGTTTGCACACGTGTTTTTCTTTGGTAGTTAACTCACCGACTATCGAAGTTTTTGACCATTTTAACATTGTTAATATGGAGAGAACGGTTGGATTTTTTATCCAAAGAACCACTCCGTATTGGCATAAGCGTTGTGAATCATATATGGCAAAGATAATTGAAGAAGGAGTAAAGTGCAAAGGCTGTTGTATAAATCTTAGGTAAAGATTGCCTAAGATGGATGTACTGAATAGTTCCTTTGGTTTGTCCAGTCCCAAGACGACCTGTATGGAAGAATGTATGACAAAGTATATTTAATAGATCGCGTAAGTTGATCTCTTCAAACGTATTTACGTTTGGTGGCAGAGGAATTCGTTTCTCTTAGCTGTATACCCATGGTATTTTTGGGAAATCAATTTGTGATTCGGCGGGTATGACAATGTGACATTCAAAGTGAATAAACGTGTGATCTTTCAAAGATAAGCGTGGCCTCTAGCCTCACAACCGGGAAATGACAAAATCGGGAAGGCAGCATGGCTATGTAGGTCGCACCTATTAGGGTGTATAATCGACTGATCTAGAGTTTCGTTTACTTCTAAAAATCTATTGTCGATGCTGTCCCATTCGGGAAACGGTTGCTGATCCCAACCGTTGGTGATATACATTCGATACACTCAGCAAAATGAGTGGTCGGTCATGTGTGGCCTTGTTGCAAGATGTTCTTGTTGAACCCAGTGTATTCCTCTCTAGAGGTACACTAGAGAAATGTGGTTCCACACCTTGTCATAGTTGGAAATCCATTACCCACTACGTGCTTGCGGTTTTGATTGTATACTATATATGTAGAACGTGAGATGAAAGCGTTCTGCTAGACGATTATTATATTGTGGTTGATAGACATTATTATAATATCAAAATGTTTTTGATATAAAGAAAAATTTGGATTCTCATAAGGGAAAAACCCGTTCCGTTATATGGCGTGGTCTTATGAGATATCGTTTACTTGTTCAAACTGTTTTAAACTGTTTTACACATACCAGTCCCATGACTGACCCGGAGTTTATTTTGTTTTGTTTTCCCTAAACTCTTGGGTGCGCAATTTTGTACGAGCAGTCAAGTAGTCAGGATTTTACAGATATACTTGGAGAGCTTGGAGTAGGAGGCTTCAGGATCATATAGCTATTGTATATTTCCGTTGTGTTGTACTCTGATAATGTTATTGTATACATATACTGATTTTATTTCAAGGATATGTTATCTATTATATGTTGTTCGTGTCACTGTGAGATTTGTGTTACTCTGATGTTGTATGTTCTTCTTCTTCTTTTATTCTAAGTTTCTATCTTATATATTCTCACCCGCTAATATATTTCATTAACTACCAGTATTTTCGATCCTTGGATGTTCGATATGTGTTGTATATCGGATAACCAAGATCGACTTTTTCCGGGTTGTTACAGTTGGTATCAGAGCTTAAGGTTAAGTAATTACCTTGGCTCTGTGGCGTGACTCAGTAGAGATAGGGTTAGTAATACCCTAGATTGAGTTGAGTGTATATATACGAGTGAACGTATTTGTTATTTGATATAAAATGGTTTTATATTGTGGAGATGTATTGGTTGAGTTGTTTATGAGTTCCGGTCAATCAGTTTGATCCACTGTATCGGTAGGAGTTTCTAAACACTCGAATACGATGAACCGACACTGTTTGTTTTGAAAAGAGGGTAAATGGAATAATTTTACCCAAATTAGATTTTGATATAAAGGATTTATATTGAAACGATTATAATATATTGGATGTGTTGGTCACTATTATAATCGAATAAGATTATAAGATGTGAAATGGTTATGTAAATAACCAATCAGAATTCATATAAGTGAAATATATGAAATCAAATTGAATTAAATCCGAATTTAAATTAGAAGTTAATCTAAAACCTGGAAATTTGAATAAGTGTTTGTAAATGGATTTGAATTGAATATATGAGAATTTTAAAATCCTGGGAGATTTTAAATTGTTTTACAAACAGTGTGAATGGTATTTTGAAATGAATCTCAAAATGGAAGTGTTTAGATATGGTTTTGAAAAGTGATATAGTATTGAAATCTCTTCGATAGCTTGGAAATAACCCTGATGATGAATCGCGACATCATTATTGTTCATTTTCGAGTGGTAAGTGACGGAATACTACCAAGGATTTTGTTTTTAAATTGTTTTGAGAGAAACAAGTTGTTTGGAATCCAAAAAGGACTATTTGGTTTTAGAAAAGCAAAGCTGCTTAAAACTCCCAGGAAGTGATAGTGTGAATTAAAAAAAAATTAAATAGAAATGTGTGAAATCAAGCCGGAACTGAATTGAAACCAATTAACTGGAAATTGAATTGGACATGATATATCAAGTAGAATCAGATTTTGAATTGTGAGATAGGATCTGAAATGGTATTGGATTGATGAGTTAAAAATATCGAAAATGGAACTTTGATTTGAAATTGAATTCGACTTAGGTATAAGCGAATGATTGGATTTGTGGATAAAAACAGATTGGAATTTGATAGGGATGAACCTTGTATCTGCTGAGTTGATAATAGGTGCAAATGATATAATGATATGCCGACAAAAAGGTATAAGTTTATATTTCTATTGGATATAAGATTTATGAGCCGAATTGGCAAGCCGCTTGGCTATTTGATTTTTCTTTTGGGTTGGAGAAGGCCTAGAGAGGCGAGTTGTGGTTTTACCGATAGGGCTGTATAAAGGAGGTTATGGCGAAATTTTCCGAAATGTTAGAGCATTAGAAAATGTTTAGAATTTTTGAAGATTTTAGTAAGTCGGAAAGAATTAATAAGTTAATTGGAATTTAAATAGTTCAGTTAAAATGGAAGTTAAGAAGTAAAACCTGAAGATGTTTAAATCTAATTAGTAGAGTCAGTAACATTCTTCTACGTTAACAATTTCGAGGACAAAATTATTTTAAGGGGGAAAGATTGTAATGACCCGCATTTTTTAGCTGGCGAATAATTAATTATTAAATATTGAGTGGCGATATCGATAACCAGAATTAAATAATATTTATATTTAATTAATATAAATAATAGAATAAAATATATTTCCGAAATAATCGGAAATAACAGAATTCATGATATGTTGTGAATTAGACAAGTTAAAATATATATTTCAGTTTATATAGAATTATATTGACGAATATATTTAAATGACGAAGCTGGAACGTATAATATATATTATAATTAAAATCGAGCTCGAAATGGCGCAACAGTTCGCAATTTGGCGATTCGAACTTCAACTGAATGTATGGGATTCATTTTAAGCCGGATTTCTGTGAAATAAGAAACGTTCGGAGCTGGTGAAGTATATCTTTCTGATGGAAGAGAAAAATCGGGATTTCATCGTGTAGATTTTGATTTATGTCCAAATCAAATTTTAGAAAAATCATTGTGGAGTTTCCTTTATAATTTATAACGATATATAAAAGGAATTTCATTATAAATCGAATATCGATTTAATCGGAATTTGAAATATCAAGCTAGAAATTCATGTAGGAATATACTAGAGCTGTATGATATTCTGTTGTGATTATATACAATAATATTTATTTTTAAATATTAAATTTAATTGTTTTTAAATATTTATATATTTAAAAGGGTTATTTAGAGCTTTAAAAATATCCAGTTTTTCCAGTACCTCAGAATTCGACAAAACTAATTTTGTTTGATCCACAATATTGAATTATCGCTAGATTTCAATTTTCGTGATTTTTGAAGTCAATATGTGACCGTACTGATTTTTAAAGTGAAAAACAGTCGATAAATTGACCTTTAAAAATACGCTGTGTGAGCAAATGGAGTCGGAATTTGATGAAACTAGTTTCGTTGGGATCGTAATGTCTAACTGTAGCTGCATGCGGGTTTTCATGATTTTTAGATATCCTGTGTATTCGTAGGGATTTTTAGAGTACTGAAAACAAATATAAAATGAAAATAAAATTAGTAAAATATCCTAAATTTTGTGTGGATCTAAACAAGGCCACCCATCCTCTTTCTCAACCACAACCCTCAACCACCACCGCAAGTATATAACAGGAGAAACAAATTCTCATTCACAAAGCAAACCACAGAAACATAAAATAAAAATAAATCCTATAAATCATTTCATAGAAATATTCGAATTCGGGGATGGTTTCTCTTCAGTCTAATACTGGCTTTATGGGTTGCGATGCGGTTCTGCTGATGCTCGAAAACATACGGTGGAGCTAGGGTTCGATTTGGTGGCTTCTGTGGTGGTTGTTGGTGGGCTTGGAGATGTGTTATGAGTTGGTGATGGCGAGGCGTGTCTGTCGCCAGAGTTTGGTGCTCTCCGACACTGTGGGAGGTCGCGCGATGCCTGTACTTCACTGGGAGAGGCCGTCGATGGAAATCTGTTGGTGGCATCGAACAGGGTATTAAGGGTATGGAGAGAGAGAGATTGGAAAGAGGAGAGTGATGATGTATATGGTTTTTAAATTCGTGAAGAAATGATCGAGGATGGGTGGAAGGGTAGTTGGGATTTGCCATTTTTGAAGCTCGTGAGTTATATCTATTTGGAGGAGATAAACCTATCGGGTTTGGGTATTTGAGGTTGGAAATTGGCCAAGCAATTGTGGTGAGGCCCTGATTTAAAATCAATGATTTAAGTAATAATTTTGTTGGGCTGTTCTGAATAATGGTGGTGAAGAAAGATGCGTTTTAATCAAGTGAAGAGGGGAAATGGGAAGCTGGGCTTGGAGGAATCATTTGTGGATGCGGGTGTTAAATGCAAAAGAAGGTAATGAGCGCGACACTTAGAAGTTAAAACCCGGATCAGTTATAAGCTAAATAATGTGTTAATCATTAATTAACTTGCTAATGACATTTTAAATTGTATTCAAACTTCTATAATGTGTAATTTCGTCATACGATATCAGAATCAGAAGAAACAAGATCCGTTGGGATCGTATGGATGGGAGCATCACAATGGAACTGGCCGGGAGTGGATTGGTGCTCGTTACAATTTATTGCAAAATAAATTGTCCGTCTGAATCAAGAGATGGTTATCGTTATTAACGATGATCGTCCAATGTGAGTAAACTCATCAACTCTGAACAGTTATATTTTTGTAACGTATTCTTAGAACTGATAATTATCTGTTGTTTGATGTGTGTTAACTGTTTGGTTGAATTGCTTATGTATTGTTTGAAAGTATAGATAACGATATATATATATATATATATATATATATATATATATATATATATATATATATATATATATATATATATATATGTAACAACCCGTATTCTACGCATTGGAGGATCGTAGAATATTTATTTCTTTCCCATATGAAGTCGTATGGTCATGTAACTTTGGGAAACAACCATTAGAGTCATTTCCTATGTTCATGATTTTTGTCGATTTTTAAATGACCGTTTTGCCCCTAGCTGATCTTGTTTAGGCCATAACTTTTGACTGGAAAGGAATTTTGACCTGAACCCACTTCCATTAGATTTGTTTGATGGTTTACCTTTCCGTAGAGTGGTCATAATAGCCAAACGGACTCACCTTTTGGGAGATATGGCT
The DNA here is from genome assembly GCA_030737875.1 of Allium sativum. NCBI lineage: Eukaryota > Viridiplantae > Streptophyta > Magnoliopsida > Asparagales > Amaryllidaceae > Allium > Allium sativum. The sequence continues at coordinate 409,872,809 of CM060912.1, forward strand.
GAAATAATGTTTGGAAGGTGAAAAACTGCTTAACCGGGCCAAATAGGGTGATTAGTGAATGGGCCCATAACCCATTTCGGGATTAGGGTTATGGGGAGGCTGAAATGAGTTAGGGTTTCATTTCAGTTTTCTAGCCTCCACTTACCTCTTAGAAACCCTAAAAATGGCCTCCAACCTCTAAATCACCTCCAAATCATCTTTTAATCAAGGATTAAGCTTAGCAACATCAAATCAAGGGAAAACTTCACCAAATCAACGCTAGAGCTTCTGTTTAGCATTGGGATCCGCACCAAATCAGAGATTTATTTCAGATCTAAGTTTTATTTGTGGCTAAGGTGAGTGATTTGCGTAGTTCCTCACTAATTATGGCTAATTAAGGGTAATTAGTGTTAATTAGCGGATTTAAACATGATAAAATTCTGGAAAAATATTTATAAAATTCAAAATGATGTTTTAGACCTCTGATATGAATTTGGGTTAATTTGGTTAAGTTTTGCTAATCATATCATTAGTTTCACCTAAACACGTTTAAGGGAAAATATGGGATTTTGGCTATGTTTGATCCGTTTTATCCTATCACATTTGTGTTTTGATGTTTGTGAATGATCATACATGTTGCTATGACTGTATGGTATGCTTTGTGATTGTCTAGAAGTGTTAGATTGGTCAAAAATGCCATCGAATGGCGTAAACAATCGCTGGAAGAGTTGCAGGAAACAGATAGCCCCCTGTCCAGCGATCCGATGAAGTCTATCGATCCGATAAAGTCTAGTGATCCGATGAAGTCAAGCGATCAGATAAAGTCTAGCGATCCAATAAAGTCTAGTGATCCGATGATGTCTAGCGATCTGATAAAGTCTAGCGATCCGATGAAGTCCAGCGGTCCGATGGAGTCCAGCGATCCGATGAAGTCCAGCGATCCGATGGAGTCCAGCGATCCGATGGAGTCCAGCGATCTAATCCAATGGAGGGAGCATGAGCTGACGCTATGGGGCTATCCACGAGTCATGAATCAAACCATGACTGGATGGAAGCTTGGACGTGAGGCATGGGTTACAAACCAAATGAAGACCGATCCGGAGAAGACCAAAACCCGAGATGCAAAGGTAGTCCAAATGGAAGTTAGAGCTCAGGATCCAGTGGGAAGCAATAAGTTCGCTTCATGGTTGGGCTTTGTTGCGGAACGTGTGCTAAGGAGTTATCGACGTTCATAACTTCGATTCACCACTGAAAATGGATGATGGGCTACTTATCAGTGCAGTAGAGTCACTATGACTCGAGGGGCAAGGTGATGGTAGCAAGACTACGTTATCAGTGCAGTAGAGTCATTATGACTCGAGGGGCAAGGTGATGCGTAGTAAGACTATGAACCAGTGCAGTGGGGTCATTGTGACTCCATGGGGTAGAGTGGACATAGTAAAGGATTAGTGAGGCTATGAGCTAGTGCAGTGGGGTCATTGCGACTCCATGGGGCAAAGTGGACATAGCGAAGGATTAGTGGCTATGTATCAATGCAATGAAGTCATTTATAACTTCATGGGGCAAGGTGATCATAGCAAAGTATGTTGGGTGATCGAAGTGGTGAATATCATATGCTTTACGCACTGAGTGAGAGATGTGAGGATGGTTGCTATGTATGATTGTTTGCCATCACTATGACATGCACACCCCACCCCTGTTATCTTTACACCATTTAAAATGGCACCTTAGAGTGTTGTACAGTATGTAGTGCTAACTCTTTGGTTGCAGGTCCAGGTTCAGGTATGGTTTAGTCTACCTGTTATTGTTCTGTTTAGATGCTTATCGCTCATACCAGGCTTTTTGTCTGACCCAGAGTTTTATGTCTCTTCTTATTACTCTGGGTGCTCACACGAGCAGACTAGATACATGTTAGTTGGTGATGCGCGAGTAGCTGATTCGGAGGCGAGCAGGAGGCTTCCACATATGATATATAGATATTCTCCCTGTGTCGTTAGTGGTCGCTACTTGGGCATTAGTAGTGTACCTCCTTTATCTTTCTTTTGCTCTTTGAGACGGTTTGAAAAGTTGTAATAATGTTAACTTTGGATCATAAGTTGTACTTGGATTTTCCGCTGCTATGTTAGTTGTTTTCAGCTTATGCACTGTCTCACCTGTTTTATGTCTAGTATGTTGTTATTATATTTTGTTCCATGCGCTGTGAGACATTCTACATGTTCCTTGTTAGTTCATTTCCTTCTTCCCTTTCCTTCTGACGACCGTCCCGCGCTAATTGGACATGTGTACAGTGCACTTTTGGAATAAATGTCGGTTGGTGCGGGGCGGGCCGTCACATTTGGTATCAGAGCTCTAGGTTGCGTAGTTAACCTAGGGAAAGACACTAGGGAGAGATAGTACGTATATGAGAGAGCGTATTTGTGATTACTTTAGTTTTAAAAAGCTATATATATACTATTAGTAGTATAAGAATGAAGTCGTACTGCACTAGCACCACTATGGGGTCGTTAATCGTTTCCCCTTTTACAAATTGACGGTGAGCCGATATGCAAGAGGTGCTGGTAGGGGAGCCAATAATGGGAATGCTACTGACATGAGGGCGATGTTTACTGACCTCATGAGAGACATGCTTAGGGATGTTCAAGGGGCAGTTCCCAATCCCGGAAATGGTGGTGGTCCAGTAGTGCAGGCGCCTAGGGTCGATTTCGCCAAGTTGTGAAAGGATTATACTAACCTTGGTGGGAAGCCGTTCCACGGAACAGAGTCGGCCACAGATGTTCAGGATTGGTTGGATAGCAGTGATCGTATCTTCGACGACTTAGGTATCGAGGATGCGATGAAGAGAGGGCTAGCGTCTCGTCAGCTGCAAGGGCGAGCGATGAATTGGTGGAATGCCATTAGAACAGCTACTCCAGAAGATCGGGTTACTTGGGATCAGTTCAAGGCTCGCTTTAGCGAGAATTTCATTCCAACTGCCCAGAAGTCAGTGTTGTTTAAGAGATTCTTGGAACTCAAGCAGAATGGTAGGGCAGTCTCTAACTATATTGCTGAATTCGACACTTTGTCGTAGTATGGACTATCTCTTATCGATACTCTTGAGAAGAAGAATGAGAAGTTCATTACTGGGTTGGATGGATACTTGGGGGAAAGGCTTATCAATCACATCTATGAGACTTTTGAATCGATTGTGGGGAAAGCTTTGAGATCAGAGAGTCTTTACCCTAAGCCAAAGACTGAGGCTGCATCTGCAGAAGGGATGAAGCCGCAAGCAGGCGGTGGAGGCAAGAATAACTCTCAGAATAAGAGGAAGCAGAAAGAATCTTAGGATGGCTAGAAAAAGAGCAAGAAAGATGTTGAGTGCTTCAGCTGTGGTAAGAAGGGCCATTATGCTAAAGAATGTCGGGCCAAGCCAGCGGATAGGAAGTGCTATAACTGTGGCTAAGTGGGACATCATAAGGATAAGTGTCCGCAACCTCTTAAGGAGAAGAAGATTGTGAAAGCATATGCTATTGATGTTGTTCCTTCTTCGTCGAATGCCCCAACTGCGGCGGTGAAAGGAAAGAATGTTGTTATTCAAGGTATGCTTTCTATTTATGATGTACCAGTTCGAGTTTTGTTTGATACTGGGGCTTCCCGTTCCTTCATATCTAGTGACCTGGTAGATAGGTAGGGACTGGAACCCGAGATAGTCGACATACCGTTGGTTGTGACGAATCCGATTGGTGGTTCGACTAGCCTTAGTATGATTTGCCGAAATTTGGTCTTATCGAGTCATGGATGTATGTTTGTTTGTGATTGCTTTGTTTCGGGCTTTACTGGGTATGGCATTATATTGGGGGTCGATTGGCTCCAAAGATACGGGGTGGTGGTAGACTGTGAGGGCTTTTTGGTGACAGTTAGGGCGGATGATGGGCGGAGGGTAGTGTTTGGTAGTCTACCTAATGATGGGGTAATGGCTAGTTTTATAAATCCCGCGTGATGAGTTGTCAGATGTGCCCTGGTTGGCCAGTATCCGGACGTCTTCGAGTAGGTGACCGGGCTTCCACCACACCGAGAGATTGAGTTCGGTATTGATTTAGTGAAAGATGCCAGACCTATAGTGATGCCACTTCGTCGTATGGCACCAAGGGAGCAGCGAGAGCTCGGGGTGCAAGTCAGTAATCTTTTGAAGAAGGGATTTATTAGAAGAAGTGTCTTCGAGTGGGGAGCACCAGTTGTGTTTGCCACTAAGGCAGATGGTTCCCTTCGTTTGTGTGTGGACTATCGCGAGTTGAATAAGGTAACGAGGAAGAATAATTATCCTCTACTGCGGATAGATGATTTGTTTGATCAACTGGAAGGAGCAAGAGTGTTCTCCCAGTTGGACCTCGCGACAGGATTTCATCAGCTTCGAGTAGCGGATGAGAGTGTTCTGAAAACGGCATTTAGGACACCGTCTGGATTCTATGAGTGGTTGGTCATGCCATTTGGGTTGACCAATGCACCAGCCTACTTTGTGGATCTTATGAATCGAGTATTCAGAGATCAGTTGAATAAGTTTGTTCTTGAGTTCATAGACGACATCCTTGTTTACTCGAGGACAAAGGAGGAACAAAAGGGACACTTGAGGATAGTGACGGAGGTTTTGAGGAAACACCAATTGAAAGCGAAATTCTCTAAGTGTCACTTTTGGAGAAGGGAAGTGAGATTCTTGGGTCATGTTGTTTCAGAGAATGGTATTGCCGTGGACCCTGCGTAGGTGGCTACGGTACAGGATTGGCCTATGCCCAAGAATGCAACAGATGTAAGAAGTTTCTTAGGGTTAGCTGGATATTATCGTAAGTTTATCCAGGACTTCTCAAAGATAGCAACACCGTTGACTCTGTTGACTAAGAAGAATCAAGCCTTCGTCTGGGATGGAGTATGTGAGAATGCATTCAAGATTCTAAAAGAAAGGTTGACGCGTGCGCCAGTATTAGTCATTCCTAGAGGGAATGAAGAGATGACGGTATACACGGATGCTTGTGGTACCGGACTAGGTGTTGTATTGATGCAAGGAGGTAGGGTTGTAGCTTATGCTAGTCGGCAACTAAAGCCACATGAGAAAAGGTACCCTACCCATGATTTGGAATTGGCAGCGATTGTGTTTGCGCTGAAGATGTGGAGACATTATCTCTTGGGAGAAAGATTCGAGTTGTTTACCGTTCATAAATCGTTAAAGTATCTCTTCTCTCAGAAAGATCTGAATCTCCGACAGCAGAGATGGTTAGAGTTCTTAGCTTCGTATGATTTTGATATCGCATACACACCTGGGAAAGGTAATGCGGTAGCCAATGCCTTGAGTAAGAGACATGCCAGTTTAGGGGCTATGTTTCTTGAATGGAAGCAACTGGAGTATATCGCAGGGTTTGATTTCAGACCAAAGTGTGAATTGGATCCAGAAGTGCTAGCTAGTTTGACGATCAGACCCACTTTGATAGAGCGGATTAGTTCCAGCCAGAGGGACGATCCTAATCTATTGGAAATCATCTCCAAGTTAGAGATGAACATTGACGGTGAGGAGATGAATTTGTATGGGCTTGATCGAGATGGATGGCTTAGAAGGAGTGGAAGACTAGTTGTACCCAACGTGAATGGTTTGAGAGATGAAGTGCTTAGAGAATGACATCACTCAAAACTGACTATACACACCGGTGGTGATAAGATGTATCGAGACATAAGACAAACTTACTACTGGGAAGGGATGAAAAGAGACGTTGGGAAGTTTATATCCAAATGCATGAATTGCTAGCTAGTTAAAGCCGAGCAAAAGAAGCCTAGTGGTTTGTTGCAACCATTAGAAATTCCCGAATGGAAATGGGAGCAAGTCTCAATGGATTTCATCGATGGTTTACCGAGGACTAGATCGGGATATGATAGCATTTGGGTAATTGTGGATCGATTGACTAAGAGTGCAAGATTTATACCAGTCAAATCGACCAGAACGGCAGCTAAGTTAGTAGAATTGTATATGAAGTGGGTAGTGAGATTTCATGGAGTACCTAAAAGCATTGTGAGTGACCGAGACCCATTGTTTACTAGTGGGTTTTGGAAGAGCTTACAAGAGGCTCTAGGGTCAGAATTACATCTCAGTACCACATATCATCCTCAGACCGACGGTCAGACGGAGAGGGTGAATCGTATATTGGAAGATCTCTTGAGAGCATGTATATTGGATTTTGGTGGATCATGGGATGACCATTTGCATCTAATAGAGTTTGCATATAAAAATAGCTACTGATCCAGTATCGGTGTGGCTCCATATGAAGCTTTGTACAAAAGACCGTGCAACTCACCATCATGTTGGATAGAGACTGGCGAGAAGTTCATGCTTGGACCAGATGTGGTGAGGGAAACTTCAGATAAGATTAGGACCATTCAACAATGAATGAAAGCTGCCCAAGATAAGCAGAAGAGTTATGAAGATAAAAGGAGAAGAGATTTAAAATTCTCCGTTGGTGACTTGGTGTTTGTCAAGGTTTCTCCGTTGAAGAGCGTGATACGATTTGGCAGGAGAGGCAAGTTGGCACCAAGATTTGTTGGCCCATTCCCAGTTCTCGAACAAGTTGGGAATTTGGCGTATAGAGTTAACTCACCAGAGAAGATGGCGGGAGTTCACAACGTATTTCATGTTTCCCAACTAAGGAAGTTCGTTCATGACCCAGATATGACTATTTCACCTGATCGGTTAGAGGACTTCGAAGTAGAACCCGAGGCGGTTGGGAACCGCAAGCCGATTCGTATTGTCGAGCATGATACAAAGCAACTTCGAAGGAAGGCGGTGAGGCTAGTCAAGGTTCAGTGGGGCGAGAACGAGAATGACTGTACTTGGGAGATAGATGAGAGCATTAGAAAGTCGTATCCAGAACTCTTTGCCTGGTAAGATTTATTTTACAATTTAGTTTTTCCGCATGCTAGGATAATTTTTTTTGCTTGTTTTGCATGTTTGATTGCTGTTTTATGGTTGATAGGCATGCGGGACCCTTTGTGTGTTTTAGTTAGGGAATTTTGGGGGCGAAATTTCTTAAGGGGGGGGGGGGGGGGAGAATGTAACAACCCGTATTCTACGCATTGGAGGATCGTAGAATATTCATTTCTTTCCCATATGAAGTCGTATGGTCATGTAACTTTGGGAAACAACCATTAGAGTCATTTCCTATATTCATGATTTTTGTCGATTTTTAAATGACCGTTTTGCCCCTAGCTGATCTGGTTTTGGCCATAACTTTTGACTAAAAAGGAATTTTGACCTGAAACCACTTCCATTAGATTCGTTTGATGGTTTACCTTTTCGTAGAGTGGTCATAATAGCCAAACGGACTCACCGTTTGGGAGATATGGCTGAAATAAGCTTTGGAAGGTGAAAAACTGCTTAACCGGGCCAAATAGGGTGATTAGTGAATGGGCCCATAACCCATTTCGGGATTAGGGTTATGGGGAGGCTGAAATGAGTTAGGGTTTCATTTCAGTTTTCTAGCCTCCACTTACCTCTTAGAAACCCTAAAAATGGCCTCCAACCGCTAAATCACCTCCAAATCATCTTTTAATCAAGGATTAAGCTTAGCAACATCAAATCAAGGGAGAACTTCACCAAATCAACGCTAGAGCTGCTGTTTAGCATTGGGATCCGCACCAAATCAGAGATTTATTTCAGATCTAAGTTTTATTTGTGGCTAAGGTGAGTGATTTGCATAGTTCCTCACTAATTATGGCTAATTAAGGGTAATTAGTGTTAATTAGCGGATTTAAACATGATAAAATTCTGGAAAATATTTATAAAATTCGAAATGATGTTTTAGACCTCTGATATGAATTTGGGTTAGTTTGGTTAAGTTTTGCTAATCATATCATTAGTTTCACCTAAACACGTTTAAGGGAAAATATGGGATTTTGGCTATGTTTGATCCGTTTTATCCTATCACATTTGTGTTTTGATGTTTGTGAATGATTATACATGTTGCTATGATAGTATGGTATGCTTTGTGATTGCCTAGAAGTGTTAAATTGGTCAAAAATGCCGTCGAATGGCGTAAACAATCGCTGGAAGAGTTGCAGGAAATTGTGCAGGAAACGGATAGCCCCCTGTCCAGCGATCCGATGGAGTCCAGCGATTCGATGGAGTCCAGCGATCCGATGAAGTCCAGCGATCCGATCCAATGGAGGGGGCATGAGCTGACGCTATGGGGCGATCTACGAGTCATGAATTGAACCAGGACTGCATGGTAGCTTGGACGTGAGGCATGGGTTACAAACCAAATGAAGACCGATCCAGAGAAGACCAAAACCCGAGATGCAAATGTAGTCCAAATGGAAGTCAGAGCTCAGGATCCAGTGGGAACCAAGGAGTTCGCTTCATGGTTGGGCTTTGCTGCGGGACGTTTGCTAAGGAGTTGTCGACGTTCATAACTTCGATTCACCACTGAAAATGGATGATGGGCTACTTATCAGTGCAGTAGAGTCACTATGACTCGAGGGGCAAGGTGATGGTAGCAAGACTACGTTATCAGTGCAGTAGAGTCATTATGACTCGAGGGGCAAGGTGATGCGTAGTAAGACTATGAGCCAGTGCAGTGGGATCATTGTGACTCCATGGGGCAGAGTGGACATAGTAAAGGATTAGTGAGGCTATGAGCCAGTGCAGTGGGGTCATTGCGACTCCATGGGGCAAAGTGGACATAGCGAAGGATTAGTGGCTATGTATCAGTGCAGTGAAGTCATTTATGACTTCATGGGGTAAGGTGATCATAGCAAAGTATGTTCGGTGATCGAAGTGGTGAATATCGTATGCTTTACGCATTGAGTGAGAGATGTGAGGATGGTTGCTATGTTTGATTGTTTGCCATCACTATGACATGCACACCCCACCCCCGTTATCTTTACACCATTTGAAATGGCACCTTAGAGTGTTGTACAGTATGTAGTGCTAACTCTTTGGTTGCAGGTCCAGGTTCAGGTATGGTTTAGTCTACCTGTTATTGTTCTGTTTATATGCTTATCGCTCATACCAGGCTTTATGTCTGACCCAGAGTTTTATGTCTCTTCTTATTACTCTGGGTGCTCACACGAGAAGACTAGAGACAAGTTAGCTGGTGATGCGCGAGTAGCTGATTCGGAGGCGAGCAGGAGGCTTCCACATATGATATATAGATATTCTCCCTGTGTCGTTGGTGGTCGCTACTTGGGCATTAGTAGTGTACCTCCTTTATCTTGCTTTTGCTCTTTGAGACAGTTGGAAAAGTTGTAATAATGTTAACTTTGGATCATAAGCTGTACTTGGATTTTCCGCTGCTATGTTAGTTGTTTTCAGCTTATGCACTGTCTCACCTGTTTTATGTCAAGTATGTTGTTATTATATTTTGTTCCATGCGTTGTGAGACATTCTACAGGTTCCTTGTTAGTTCATTTCCTTCTTCCCATTCCTTCTGACGACCGTCCCGCGCTAATTGGACATGTGTACAACGCACCTTTTGAGTAAATGTCGGTTGGTGCAGGGCGGGCCGTCACAATATATATATATATATATATATATATATATATATATATATATAAATCATTAATCGAATATTGATTCTATTTATCAGAATATTTTATATTCGTGTTGTTTAACATCTGTGATGCAGGAAAACAGGTTGGAGTGGTCCAACTAGCCTCCTCAATATTAATAATACTGTTCTGTTCATATATTGTAATATATGATGTGATATAAAATCTATTGTGGATTCTGTGTGTTGAATGATATCGATCACGGTTAATTGGTATTTTAAATATGTAAGAAATACTGGGATGTAGAAAAGGGGATTTTTAAAGTAAATTTTGAAAATAAATTATTATATAAAATTAATGGATTTTATATATAAAAGGAAAAATGATTTTTTAAAAGGAAAATGATTTTTTTTAAAAGGAGATAATTATAAAATCAAAGAGTTGAAAAGGAAAACGATTTGTAAAACAAATATAAAGGAAATTATTTGTAAATCAAAGATAAGGGAATATTTATTTGTTAAACAACTAAAACAGAAAGATGAATATTTGTAAAACATTTACAAATAAAATGGAAAGAGAAATATTTGTAAACCATTTACAAATAGAATCGAAAAGGAATTTATTTATTTGGTAAATAAATAAAGTGAAAAAGGAAATATTTATTTGTAAAATAAATATGATATTGGAAAAAAAGAACTATTTATTTAGATAATAATTAGGATAATTATAAAAGGAAATAAAGGGAAAAGAATTATGTATTTAGAAAATAAATAAAGATAAAAAGGGATTTTTTTGAGAAAATAAATAGAAGTATATAAAGGAAATATTTATATGAAATAAATATAGACAAATGGGAAATGAAGTATTTGTAATCGAATAGAGTTAGTCGATTAGAGTTAACCAGTTAGAATTAATCAGTTAGAGTTAATCAGTTAGAGTTAACTAGTTAGAGTTAAATCGATAGAGTTAATTAAATAGAATTAAAGGATTTATCGAATATTATTTATGCGAATAAATTTAAAAGGAGTTATCAAATATTAGTTATTCGAATAGATTTAAAAGGAGTTATCGAATATTAGTTATTCGAATAGAGTTAAATAGAGTTATCGAAGATTAGTTATTCGAATAGAGATATCGAATATTAGTTAGAGTTAAAAAGAGTAATCGAATATAGTTTATTCGAGAAGAGTAATCGAATATAGTTTATTCGAGAAGAGTAATCGAATATAGTTTATTCGAGAAGAGTAATCGAATATAGTTTATTTGAGAAGAGTTATCGAATATAGTTCATTCGAGGAGAGTTATCGAATATAATTTATTCGAAGAAGAGTTGTCGAATATTGGTTATTCGAAGTGAGTTAATTGAATCTAGTTATTCGAAAGGAGCTATCGAATCTAGTTATTCGAAAGGTGTTAAGTGAAAAGAGTTAATCCAATAGAGTTAATCAAATAGAGTAATCGATTAGAGTTAAATCAAAAGAGTTAATCCAATAAGAGTTAATTGATAAGAGTTAATTGAATAGAGTTAATCGAATATAGTTTATTCAAAGAAAGGTTTTTGAATCTAGTTATTCGTTAGAGAGATTATCGAATATAGTTATTCAAAGGGAGGAGTTATCGAATAGAGATTATTCTAAAGATAGTTACGTAAGGAAGATTGTTAAAGGTTTAAAAGATAAACTTTGACTATTTCGAAGTTAAAACAATGTTCAGTTAAGGTCTGAGAGGTAATTACACCCCAACTTGATTGACTTCCTTCTTAACTAAGGAATGGCAAGGTTTGATAGTGAATGATGGTTAAGTGAATTTAGTAAATGGTTTGAGTTGGCATAGCGATGTTTTATTTAAACATCTGTTTAAATCCAATGAAGGAGCTTTGGAAATGTTTTCCAAATAAAAATCAGAAATGTTTTCTAATATAGAAAACAAGAAATGGAAATGTTTTCCATTGTTAATAGTGTATATTTTCTAAATTTAGAAAATAAGAAATGTTGAATATATGGAAACAGGAGATGAAAAAAATGAATAAGTTAAATAGAGAGATAAATGTTCAATAATGATTGATTGATATAATTTCCATTTGGAAATAATATCGCTGTTTGCACACGTGTTTTTCTTTGATAGTTAACTCACCTACTATCGAAGTTTTTGACCATTTTAATGTTGTTAATATGGGGGAGACCGGTTGGATTTTTATCTGAAGAACCACTCCGTATTGGCATAAGCGTTGCGAATCATATATGCCAGAGATAATTGACGATGGATTAAAGTGCAAGGGCTGTTGTATAAATCTTAGGTAAAGATTGTCTAAGATGGATGTACTGAATAGTGCCTTCGGTTTGTCTAGTCCCAAGAAGACCTGTATGGAAGAATGTCTGACAGAGTATATTTAATAGATCGCATAAGTTGATCTCTTCAAACGTATTTACGTTTGGTGGCGGAGGAATTCGTTTCTCTTAGCTGTATACTCGTGGTATTTTTGGGGAAATCAATTTGTGATTTGGCGAGTATGACGATGTGACATTCAAAGTGAATAAACATGTGATCTATCAAAGATAAGCGTGGCCTCTAGCCTCATAACCGGGAAATGACAAAAATCTGGAAGGCAGCATGGCTATGTAGGTCGCACCTATTAGCGTGTATAATCACCTGATCTAGAGTTTCATTTACTTCTGAAAATCTATTGTGGATGCCGTCCCATTCGGGAACCGGTTGTTGATCCCAACCGTTAGTGATATACATTCGATACACTCAGCGAAATGAGTGGTCGGTCATGTGTGGCCGGGTTGCAAGATGTTCTTGTTGAACCCAGTGTATTCCTCTCTAGAGGTACACTAGCGAAAGGTGCTTTCATATCTTGTCATAGTTGGAAATCCATTACCCAGTACGTGCTTGCGGTTTTGATTGTATACTATATATGTAGAACGTGAGATGAAAGCGTTCTGCTAGATGATTATTATATTGTGGTTGATAGACATTATTATAATATCAAAAGGTTTTTGATATAAAGATAAATTTGGATTCCTATAAGGGAAAAACCCGTTCCGTTATATGGCGTGGTCTTATGAGATATCGTTTACTTGTTCAAACTATATAAACTGTTTTACTCATACCAGTCGCATGACTGACCCGGAGTTTATTTTGTTTTGTTTTCCCTAAACTCTTGGGTGCCCAATTTTGTACGGACAATCAAGTAGTCAGGATTTTACAGATATACTTGGAGAGCTTGGAGTAGGAGGCTTCAGGATCATATAGCTACTGTTTATTTCCACTGTGTTGTAAGTGTTGTACTCTGATAATGTTATTGTATGCATATACTGATTTTATTTCAAGGATATGTTATCTATTATATGTTGTTCATGTCACTATGAGATTCGTATTACTCTGATGTTGTATTTTCTACTTCTTCTTCTATTCTAAGTTTCTATCTTATCTATTCTCACCCTCTAATTTCTTTCATTAACTACCGGTATTTTCGATCCTTGGATGTTCGGTATGTGTTGTATATCGGATAACCAAGATCGACTTTTTCCGAGTCATTACAGAAAGAGGGTTATTTTTAATAATATTTTTATTTTATTTTATTCTTTTAATCCCAAAATTACCGCTTTATTGATAGAAACTCCAAATCGAACCCAACGACAGTCGCCCCTAGCTAAATACCTCCATTCCGAATACAAGGGGATATGTTTTGTAAGCCAATGCTACAGTTTTAATCAGATTTTATCATAATTAAAATATAAATCAATATATATTGAATATAAATGTACATTTTAATTTGCCGAGGCAACATACTTGCTCTAAAAATTTCAGAAAAATGAATCTAGTTATGTTTTGACGAAACGGTTCTATCAAAACTAATTTCGTTTTATTTGGAGACCGTTTGAAAAACGACCATTTTCTGGTCGATCCAATTCAACTAAAATTGACAAAACACGTTTTCTTTTGCCATGCTCACATATTAATTCCAAATATTATGAAAATTGGAATCTAGCAATAATTTGACATTCCAGATCCAACAAAAGTGGTTTCGTCAAAAACAGAGGTCGTTTGCTAAATGGCTATTTTTAAGGTCTATATTTAATTAAAAATATATATAAATTCCATAGCAACTGTTTTAAATTTTAAACTGGACATAACTTTCAATTTATATTATGTAATCTGGAATTTTCACATTCGTTAGAAAGACATAATTAAACAGATACAAATATTTCTGGTTTTACTGAAATCCGATTTATTTTGAATCCTGTACATTCAATTGAAATTGAAAATTGAATTTTCAAACTACCGCACCATTTCAGGCTCGTTTTATAATTAAAATAAATTTATACATTCTAACTTCGATTTAAATAAATGTTTAGTTGTTATTATTTAAAATAAATCATTTTAAATATTCAAAATCCATTAAAATAGCCAAAATAAAAATTTTAAATTGGTTCTGAATATCCGGTTTGTTACAATCTCCCCCACTTAAAATCTTTTCGTCCTCAAAAAGGAACGGTGCTGAAAATTGTTTAATGAACCAACTCAACTTTCATTCTTCAACTTTTCAGTTTCTATGAATTTTCAAATTCTTCAAAAATTTGGCTAACACCCTAAATTTTCAAAAAATTTCGCTATAACTTCCTTTGTAGGGGGAGACCTTTAAAATTGCAACTAGTCTCACAGGGCCCTCATCAATCCAAAACAAAAAAAGCCAAGAGGCTTGCTAATCGGCTCTTAAAATCATCAAACCCAAGAAATACAGTAAATATGTACCTATTTGTCGGGCATATAATTTTATTCCTCTTCTTAGCTTCCTTGCTATGGACTATTCAATTATATACATGTACATGTATGCAATTCCAATCAAATTTAAATACGGTTCAATATTTGATTCGATTTGGCTTAATTCATCTTTCATTCACATATTGGTTTAAATGAATAATCACACAACACAATTATCAATCAGCGATCAATTAGTTGATTAACGTTTCAAACACATAACTTTAATACATAGTCAAAAATCAACTTTTTGAGGCCAAATCACATCAACAAATCCTAGCTAAGTTTTGGTTCTCAAACCAGTCAATTGAAAATATATAGATATCCCACTTTTGAAACTCGAAAATAAATACTGATGATGCCCGGGTATCACTAGAATTATCCCCGCGCGTCTAGAGCGATTTTATATCCATCCAGTATATTTGAGACTTCGTATACATGCTTGTTAGGCGTATATGCAAAATCTTCATATACCCGATAGTCCAAATTCAAAATAAAATTAATATTCAAATACGTACAATAAGGTTTAAATTTTCAAAATTAAATTTGTTTTCAATAAATTATACTCTTCTAACTCATTCTAGGATACTACTAATCCTATCTCTAACGAGTTATTCTTATTGGATATTACTAATCCAATCTTTGATGAATTCTTTCGTTTGGTTCTAATGTGTCTTGTTCTCGAGATCTATAAACCAAAGCTTTAATACCAGGTGTAACGACCCAAACCTCCCCTTTTGGGAAAGCCCGAATTGAGTTGAGAACGCGACAAATCAGCACACAAACAACATAACATTTCATTACTGTTACAACAATTTATATGAAAGTACAAGAATATAACAGCGTATGAATAAATAATATACATCAAAAAGGATATCAGGGGTTAAAATACAAAGCAACGGAAAAATAATACATAACATGACCAAAAAAAAAACACGGATATAGAGCTTTCCGAATATAGCTTCAGCTGTAAATCCAGGATCCTGAAAAAGAAATATCTGCAAAAACCCAACTACTAGCTGCGCAAGTGAAAAATAAGGGCACCCAGAGTTTAGGTTAAAACAATAAACTCCAGGTCAGTCATGTGACTGGTGTGAGAACTAAAACAGTTAATTAAAACTTTACTTTAAAGTTAGGTAAAACAAGGGCTATGCCATAAAACACAGAACGGGTTTTCTCCCAATAATACCAGTACATAAACAAACAGCGCAATGGTTTTTGAAAAATGAAGCTATTGTAAGACTCAGGTCTCATCACATAATGCAACGCAAGACGGAGTATAGAATTTTACCCCAAACATGCTTGTTACGTTTAAAACAAATCATTTTGATATTACTATAAGTATATCGTGTCAAAATCACTTCAAATATAAATGTATCAATCATAGATGGCAGAGTGTGTTATGCTACTATGTCGCCATACTAGGCTCTACAATCAAAACTGAAATGTCATGTATTGGAAGTTGGATTTCCGTCTATGAACCAAGCCAAGGGATCGTCTTTACCGAATTCAACACAATCTAGCACCATATCTCAGGCTCAGAGCTCGAGTGCGCATTGGAGCATCAGGGTCGGTCCTCTCTGACGTTTGAAGATTGGTAATTCCTAAATAATACGTTTCCCTGCCTTATGCGGTGTAAGTCTAGTCAGTATGTCGACCATGTCATCCATCGGCCCCGCAGTGACCGATATATCCGAGGTACCTCGCTATGCAACAAATAATATGCAACATCCACATGAGTAAAATGTATGGGCTCCATACCATGATACCACTCCTAGTTAGAAATAAACGCATGTCCTCCCTGAGGACTTCTCCTGTTTCTAGTTCACATCGGGGTGTGGGGCTCGCGAGTTAATGCTATACACAAAGCTTTGCTTTTTAAAGCCGTGCTTTGATCATCAACCACAAGGCCCTTCTTTTCAACAAAAGCCTTGATCACATGTGTAACGGCTGGAAATTTTCGACTCCTCGAGAGTCGAAAATTCCAAGAACGTTAGTGAAAGAAAGTAGAGGGTGAGGAAGAAAAGATAGAACTAATAGAATAGAAGAAGAAGAAGAACTTACATCATCAGAGTAAACACGAATCTCACAGCGGAACGAATAAAATATAACATAACTTTGAAATACAAATCAGTACTCGTATATACATACCATTTCAAAGTACAACACTTAACAACACAGCGGAATAATAATAGCTATAATCCTGAAGTCTTCTGCTCCAAGCTCTCCAAGTGTATCTGTAAAATCCCGACTACTTGACTGCCCGTACAAATTTAGGCACCCAAGAGTTTAGGGAAAACAAACAAAATAAACTCCGGGTCAGTCATGGGACTGGTGTGAATAAAACTCCAACACTTGGTTAAATAAAGGATATCTTTCTGATATTATAATAATGTCTAAATACAAATAGATATCAATCTAGCAGAACGCTTGCATCTCACGTTCCACATACATAGTATACAAATAAAACCGTGAGCGCTTATTGGAGATTGGATTCCAACAGACAAGGTATGGGAGCACCTTCCGATCAGTGTACTCTAGAGGAGATACACTAGGGTCCAACAAGAACGTCTTGCAACCCGACCACACATGACCGTCCACTCATTTAGCTTGAGTGTGACGAATATATTATCACCGATGGTTGGGATCAGCAACCATCCTTCCCGATAAGGGACAACATTGAAATAGATTATAAAGAAGTACAATTGAATATTCTCTAGATGGTGATAATACACCCTGCTTAGGTATGGCCCAACTAGCCATGCTGCCTAGCCAACTTCTGTTATTGCCCGGTTGTGAGGTTTGAGGTCACATTTATCACTTTGACAGATTATTGCTTCAATTACTTTGAATGCCACATCGTCATACCCGCCAAATCATTATCGATTTCTCAAGGCATCACGGGTATAAAAGCTAAGAGAAACGAATTTCTCCGTCACCAACGTAATACGTTTAAAGAGATCAACATATATGATTCGTTAAGAATACTTTGTCAGACACTCGTCCATATACGTTGTCCTGGGACTGAACAAACCGAAGGCACTATTCAGTGAATCCATCCTACCTAGGCTTTTCACAATAGCCCTTGCACTTTACTCCGTCTTCAATTATCTTCAGCATACTTGATTCGCAACGCTTATGCCAATACGGAGTGGTTCTTCGGATAATAATCCAACCCGTCTCTCCATATTTACAACGTAAATATGGTCAAAACTTAGATAGTCTATGATTCAACTATCAAATGAAAACATGTCGGTGAACAAACAACGATCTTATTTCCAAATGGAAATTCGATCGATCAATCATCATATGTTCATATTTCCTTATTTCATATATTTAGAAAATATATGTTATTAATCATTGGAAAACATTTCCATAGCTTATTTTCACATCACTATTATTTCGCAACTATCAGTCCCTAACTGTAACTAGTATGAGAACAATTCTCTATGTATCAATCCGGAAGGTCGAAACCAACATCAGATCGTCACTTAGAAAACCGTTCAACTTACCCTCTCCAGTCAGTTTCTGAATTTGCTTAACTCTATTTCTTAAATTCTTATCATGAAAACATTTCATTTTCTATGTTTAGAAAACATATCTGACTATATTTGGAAAACGTTTCCAAAACTCATTTACAGAATTCCAATGAACGTTGTATAAAACATCGTTTCGCTTAATCCATTTATCGCTTATTCCTTAACTTTATTCCTAATCAACCTTTTAGATCGAACCACAACTATTCCTTTGTCAATTCTAAAGTCAATCAAGTTGGGGTATAATTACCTCTCAGACCTTAATTGAACAACGTCCTTTACTGTGAAATAGATGAAGCTCATCACTCACTTTTTACAATCATCTGTTTACGCAAATTCTCGGATTCAGGTTACGAATCCACTTCTTATATGACAGCGTTTGATTATAACTATAACGTTATAATTCCTACTTCTGCAATATCTCCTAAATTATAACTTTATCTCCTAACTCGAATAATTTAACAGACACCTAATTTCTAAATCAATAACTAAATCTTGCTTTAAACCCTGGAAAGTAAATAGTACTTTCCTCAATTCGTTATAATCGAATTCGACGTATAACTCTCTTTCGAGTAATCTCTATTCGATTAACTCTCTCTTTTTAATAACTTATATTCGATAAACTCTATTTCGATTAACTCCTATCAAATAACTAATATTCGAATAGCTCTTCTTGGTTGTCTCTATTTCATTAACTCTTATCGAATAACAAATATTCGATTTTCTTAAATGTGTCAATTCTTATCGAATAACTAACATCCGATTTAACTTAAATGGATTCACTCTTATCGAACAACTTATTCGATTAACTCAACTTGATTTTCTTAACTTGATTATCTCAACTCGATTTCTTAACTCGATAACTTAACTTAACCCAAATCGATTAACTCAACTCAAATCGATTAACTTAATTTGATTTACTCCTTCGAATAACTCATTCGAATAACTTAATTGATTAACTCCTTCGAATACTAATTCGAATAACTTACCTTCGAATAACTAATATTCGATTTACTCTAACTCGATTAACTTAATTCTAATCGATTTACTCCATTTCGATTCAACTTAATTCAAATTGATTAACTCCTTTCGAATAACTAAATTCGATTTAACTCTTCTCGAATAACTAAATTCGATTAACTCAAATTGAATAACTAATATTCAATTAATTCTTCGACTAACTCCTTTGGATTAACTAATTTCGAATAACTCCTTCGGATTAGCTAACTTCGAATAACTCCTTTGGATTAACTAACTTCGAATAACTCCTTTGGATTAACTAACTTCGAATAACTCCTTTGGATTAGCTAACTTCGAATAACTCCTTTGGATTAACTAACTTCGAATAACTCCTTTGGATTAACTAACTTCGAATAACTCCTTTGGATTAACTAACTTCGAGTAACTCCTTTGGATTAACTAACTTCGAATAACTCCTTCGGATTAACTAACTCCGAATAACCAATATTCGATAACTCCTCAACGTATAAATAATATTCGATAACTCTTCTCAAATGAATAACATTTGATTTCTCCACTCGAATAAACTATATTCGATAACTCTTCTCAAATGAATAACATTTGATTTCTCCACTCGAACAAACTATATTCGAATACTCTTCTCTCGAATACACTATATTCGATAACTCTACTTCTGATAAGTGATATTTGACAACTCTACTCGATTAACTCTACTTGGATAACTCTAACTGATCAACTCTAACTGGTCAACTCTAACTGGTCAACTCTAACTGGTCAACTCTAACTGGTCAACTCTAACTGGTTAACTCAACTGGTTAACTCAACTGGTTTAACCTAACTGGTTTAACCTAACTGGTTAACTCTATCTGGTTAACTCAACTGGTTAACTCTACTGGTTTAACCTAACTGGTTAACTCGTCTTGATTAACTGAACAAATCCACTTAGTTTAACTTAGCTAATTCACGTTGATTAACTCTAACCGATTCACTTAGTTTAACTCAACTAATTCACTTCGATTAACCACTTAGTTAACTTAACTAATTCACTTCGATTAACCACTTAGTTTAACTTAACTAATTCACTTCGATTAACTCGACCAATTCACTTGGTTAACTCCTATTTATTTAACAAATAAATATCTCCTTTAGTTTAATTCTATTTATTTAATCTCTAAATAAATATCCTTTATATTTCTTTTAACGAATATAATTCCTTTATATTTTGATTAACAAATATATCCCCTTATATTCGATTAACATATATATTCCCTTGTATTTGATTTACAAATATAATTCTTTTATATTTGTTTTACCAACTATATTCCTTTATATTCAGAATCCTTTTTCTTATATATATATATAATCCCTTGATTTTATATAAATAAACTATATTTCAAAATATACTTTGAAAACCCCTCTCCTACATTCTGGTATTTCTCATGGTATTTAACACACCATATAACAACGATAAATATCGTCCCACCACACATAATCACACAGATTATATACATCACATTATATATCACAATATAAAAATCACAGTAAAATAACTGTTGAGGAATCCTGTTGGATTCCTCCAACCTGTTTCCCTGCACCACAGATGTTAGACAACACCAGTAAAATATCCTGATAAACAGAATCAACATATAACTATTTGACGGTTTATATATATATGTACATATGTATATAATCTCTACTAACTGACTAGCAGTTCAATCAAACAGTCCACACACAGTGAAACAGTCAAACAGAAAATATTTTAACAGTTCTAAGAATACAACGTGAAAATAAAACTGTTTAGAGTTTGTGAGATTTACTCACATTGGCGCGTTAACCGTTGAATAACGGTTTGCGTTATTCGACTCAGTCGGACAATTTATTTTGCTATAAATTGTAACAGGCACCAATCCACTTCCAGTCAGCTTCATTGTGAAGCTCTCGTCCATACGGTCCCAACGCAACTTACGGTTCGTCAATTTGACCTCGTACGAAATAGTTATGAATTTTACAAGTTTAGGATTGTTTAAATAAAAACAAAACTAATTTAAATCGCTATTGGGCCTTAACCCTTTACCTTGAGCCCAACTACCTTCTTAAAACCCACTCTATATTTAACCCGTTCTTCCCCCAATTCCTTCAGACCCGACCTCCAGTAAAACATCCAACTTGTTGACCCTTTCTTTGACCTCCTTCCGCCGTTGATTCGGCCACCAACGTCGACCGAGGCCACCACCAATCACATCGCCATCAAAAACCCCACCTGGACAACTCCACCTTGTCAGTCTCGGCACCCCTTGGAGAATCCACCTATAGCCCTAAATCGATATCCACCCTCCGTCGCTTTCAACTCCAGTCAACCGGAGTCCCTCCCATCTCCATCAATACGAAGCGCGCTGCTCCCTGACCTCGGCCACACCCTCAAGCCAACCTCCGGTCGCCTCCAGCTCGACCCATTTCGAACCCTAACTCCACTGTTCAATTCTCGAGTGATAAAAGAGGATGCCGAACCCAATAAAACTTTCGCTAGCGTGAAGAGGATTGTAGCAGGAGTTCAAGGATGCTGGGTTTGCAATTAAAGGAATTTTGTGGGAATTTTGTTTGAATTTTCTTCTTTCGGTTTGTTTGTGGAAAAATGAGAATTTTGTTCTGTTGGATGGGTTTATATAGACTGTTGTGGTTGGTTTCGTTTGTGGTTGAGAGGAGAGGTCGCGTGGCCTGTGTTGGACCTTAGAAAAATAGGAGGGGATATTTTAAATTTGATTTTTATATTTTATTTTATCGATTTTATGCTCTTCTCTGGTCCTTAAAAATCCCTGCGACCACGTATGATACCCAAAAATCACCAAACTGGACATGTAGCTAGAGTTCGACATTACGGTCCCAACGAAACCGGTTTCGTCGAATTCCGACTTTGTCTGCTCACACAGCGTATTTTTAACTCTCGAAATACTGACTGTTCTTCACTCTAAAAATCCGTACGGCCACACAGTAACTCTAAAAATCATGAAACTTGGAATCTAACAAATATTTGACATTGCGGATCCAACAAAACTGGTTTCGTCGAATTCCGACTTCGTTTGCAAAACTGGTTATTTTTAGACCCCTGAATAATCCATTTAAATATATAAATATATTTAAATAAATTAAATTAAATATAAATAAATATATATTATCGTATATATCCACATATGATATCGTACAGCTCCAGAATATCATATCAGAATTTACGGCTTGATATTTCAGATTCTAGATTATCCCGATATTAAGTTTATATCAAAAATCCTTTTATAACGTATATAAAGCGTCGCAAATTATAAAGGAATTCTACAGCGACTTTTCTGAAATTTGATTTGGACATAACTCAAAATCTACACGACGAAATCTCGATTTTTCTCTTCCACTAGAAAGATATACTCCACCAGCTCCACACGTTTCTTGTTTCACAGAAATCCGGCTTAAAATGAATCTTGTATATTCAGTTGAAGTTCAACTCGCCAAATAACGAACTGCTGCGTCGTTACGGCTCGATTATAATTATTATTATAATTTATACGTTCAACTATCGTTTATTTAATATATTCGTTATTTAAATAATTAAATAACTTAATTATTATACCTTACAAAACGCGCCATTACAACATGCCACTCAGCATGCCACACTGTCGCTCCATACCGTTCCACTGATTTCTGCTGATATATAACCTCTAAGCTCATACGTCTTAGAGAAGGGTGTTAAGTAAGAGAATAAATTCTCCACCACCAAATAGATATTTATTTAGCAGAGATCAACGAATACAGTATAAAGGAATACTATGTCAGACATGTTATCCATTCGCAAGTTCATTCTGGGTCTGAACGAAACCGTAGACACCTTATTCCTCGTCCCATATGTCCAATACAGGAGTGAGGTCCTCGCATATCCAGTCGATCTCCAAGTCGTCTGGATGATCACCACTTATTACCTTGACTTGTGATGCCACCCAATCAAGACATCAGTAATCATCCAAACGATGTGAAGATCTTCGGTCTTCAACCATCGTTTTGTTGTCGACTTATCGTCGTATCAATTATTCAAAATGGGATAAACCCGGTCTTTCCGAATAACCCACATACCTTATAAACAAGTGCTATAAAAACACTACATACACCTCATTCCAATCCAGAATATTCTTTTATTCAAATATTCACATCATTAGGGAAAGGTTCCCATTAATTTTAACAAAGATAAATTCTTTAAATTTATTCTTTAATCTTCCTTTGGATATTAATTCAAACCAAATTAAGGTTTATCCAAACTAGTTGGGATTAGCGCACCTTACCGAAGTAATCATTGTTTTATTTCCCAATCCCAACCTGTTCATCCCATAAAGCAAAACTGGTAATACTCCATATCTTACACCACGGTATTATTAGTAAATTTAATTACCATTTCAGGTTCAAATCTAATTAAAGATTTAACTATCGCCTGGAGTAAAACTGGGGGTACTCCATTCTCGATCATTTCCCAAATTTGATAATTTATATTATCACATTTCCATTTCAATCTAATTAAAGATTCATTAAAATTTCACTTAGTTTTAATCTTCAAAAATCATTATATAATGATTATTCAAATTTAGGAAATAAATTCTGTCTTTAACTGGGTTAAGGAACTAATATCATTTAAAACACAGTTTGCGACAACCCAAAATCACATTCAATTAATTATGGAATCTTCACGAAAAACAGATCAATATATATATATATATATAATCGATATAAACTTCCATATCCAACCAATAATATAAATGGAATAACGACAAAGCCTTTTAAATTTCATATATAGTAACAGTCTTCCTCCATAGAAGTTCATTTCGATTATTACCAAATCGAATTCCATTCCATTCCAATTTATTTTATTAAATTGGAGAACTTTTCGTTGGAAAATCCCGTTGAATTTTAATAGAAAGATTTATATATTCCAAATCACATTTCATTGTTAATCTGGTTAAAGAACGAATGTCGTTAAAACACGGTTCACAATAAACCCAATCCACATTCCATTTTATTCCAATTACTAAAAATAATTGGAAACTCCAACAATCTTAATTAAAAGATTTATTCTTTTCACACGGGGTTTAAGAACAGTGTTACTGAAGACACCATTCATGACAAACCCAAAATCCAATTCTTTTATTCAATTCCTATTAAATATTAATTAATTGGAAAACTTCACTAAATCTTAATTAAAAGATTTATTCTTTTCTCAATTGGGTTTAAGAAAAGTGTTATTTAAGACACCGTTCACGACAAACCCAAATACCAATTTAATTTTAAATACAAGGCTCTGAATAGAAATTATATTGGCTTATATTCAATATCAAATTCTGAAACTAACGGATATCGTATTGGGAATAACGATATCTGTATCTTCCAAATTCCAATAACAATATCCGTATAACCACAGAATCAAATATCAACCGAAGATTATTTCTATTCCAATTTATTCATCGGAAAATTCTGGTTATTTTTAAAACCATTTCAAACCCAGTTTATTTCTTTAAAAATATTAGATTATTTTTCTAGTTAATAACTAGTTCATTTTGATAAAAATATATTTTTGTCTTTACAAACGTAGGGTTTTTCATCCAAATTCTTCCCAAATAATTTATTATGATTTTACACAAATTATTGATATTTTTAATAATTTTATCAAGGCCCGTATAGTCGGTTCCGAACTGCATCCACAACGACCTTTTCCAAATTTGATTTAGACGTATCTCCAAATCCAACTGTTAGATTTCAAATCTCTTATATTCATTGGAAAGCTCTTTTCAATACGAATCCAACGGTTCCGGATTTAGGAGAATCCGACGGTTGGATCTCCCGTAATGTCAATTCGAAGTCAATGGTCGAAATTTGCGAACAGTCGCGGCGCGTTCTATTCGGGCCATTAAATATATATTATATATATTTCATCGATTTCCATTTAAAAAGTATTTTATAAATCGTTTACAAATTTTTTTTAAAACGATTCCCAATTCTTTTCAATTTTCAAATCAAAATTGAATATTTCTTAATAAATTCGTTTTAAATTCATTTTAAAACGATTTCTACTTCACTTCAATTTTCAAATAAAAATTGAATATTTCTTAATAAATTCGTTGTAAATTCATTTTAAAACGATTTCTACTTCACTTCAATTTTCAAATCAAAATTGAATATTTCTTAATAAATTCGTTTTAAATTCAATTTAAAACGATTTCTACATCAATTTTCAAATCAAAATTGAATATTTCTTAATAAATTCATTTTAAAACGATTTCTACTTCATTTCAATTTTCAAATCAAAATTGAATATTTCATGTCATTATAATATTAAAATAATAATATTTTCAAAATATCTGATTTTGATTATACACTGGATATTATTTAAAAATATTCGTTAATTTTGAATTGGAATCAGACTCAATCAATTACCATATAATTTCAGTTATATGGATTTCATACATTGTATGTATACAACGATAATGGTAAACAATCATCAAAAATTCATACAACATCCAGAGTGCATTTTACCATTGTATAAGCATTAAAATAAATAAATAATGCTTATACAGTCTGTCAACCCATCGATTGACAAAACACTAATTATTAGGATCAGTGTATGTCAAATATCATTCCAATACCGGTGTGGGGTTTTCAAACAACAAACACAGATTATTATTTGTGCAATTGGGCGATGTGTAAAATATTATCGTCCCAATCGTCATCAGTTAGATATGCATACATAAAACAAACCGTCCGGCTTATAAATGAATATTTATTTTATTTTATTTTCATGATAATTTTAAATACATTTTATATAAATAATTTTATATATAACAATACTAATCAATTATTATCCGCGGTACAATCCACACAAACAATCAACCATGGTTTGTACAAAAAGTAGTGTCAGGGGCTTCTAAGCCCCGTCTGCATCCTAGTATACATTTAACTGTAAAATAATTAGAGTGAGAAGAAGTTCTCACATTTGGTTTCCGCTCCATCATTCATTATTGGACGGTTTGGATTCTGTTCGCTTCCAGTCGGTTCCATCGCAATCTGTTTCACATGGTTTATATTAAAAATCACATTTTTATACAACAACGCTATATAGATAATAAAAATCACATTTTTATACTGCGAATTTATATATAAAACTTCGATTTTAACAATGCTAAATTTATTTTTAAAAACAGTGCTATTTATATTTTTAAAAACCACATTTTTTAAAACAATGGTATATATATTAAAATCATTTTTTTATAACAAAGTCATTTATGTAAAAATCATATTTTTTTATTTTCAAAACTATATATATAAAAATCATAATTTTATTTTCAAAACTATACATTTATATAAATAATATTTTTATAACAAAATCATTTATGTAAAAATTATATGTTTTTACAATGATGTATATATTTTAAAAATCCCATTTTTAAAACAACGATATATAAATTAAAAATCACATTTTTAGTTCAACTCTATAAATAAATATCACATTTTTTCATTTTATGATATTTCATTAAAAAAACACATTTTTATATTCAGAGAAATTTCATTTTAAAAATCTATATTTTAACAACGCTATTAATATTAAAATCTGAAAACAAAAGTCAATGCTTTATATTTTTAAAAACTGATTTTAAACTATGTATTTATATTTTTAAAAACTCGCATTTTTAACAATGTTATTTAAATTAAATTAGTTAAACTAAAATTAATACTAAAAAAACTCATTGTATAAATTTAACTGGTCTGTTCCATGTCGTAGCATTTCCCATTACGAATCCAACAAGCCCAGTTTTGCTGAATTCTGAGCTCGATTGAAAAAGATACACCATTCTAAACTTTGGTTACATAAATTAATTAAATAATTATAATTAACTATAAATAAATACACCGTTGAGGGTTAATACCCTTCCTCCTTCATTCGATTATCTGGAACCAAGCTGCGCCTAAATTGAACCCATCATTCGTTGAGGGCTAGGGCCGACAGATTCCTTTTTTGAGGGTAGAGAGAGAGAGGGGTACTAGAATAATATTTTTATTTTATTCTTTTAATCCCAAAAATACCGCTTTATTGATACGAACTCCAAATCGAACCCAACGACTGTCGCCCCTAGCAAAATACCCCCATTCTGAACACAATGGGATATGTTTCATAAGACAATTCTATTATTTTAATCAGTGTTTATCAAAATTAAAAAATTAAATCAATACATATTGAATTTAAACACACATTTTAATTTACCGGGGCCACATACTGATTCCAAAAATTCCAGAAAAATGAATCTAGCTATGTTTTGACGATACGGTCCTATCAAAACTTGTTTTATCGAATTTGGAGACCGTTTGAAAAATGGCCATTTTCTGGTCGATCCAATTCAACTGAAACTGGCAAAACAACACATCAGGATATGTTTCATTAGACAATTCTATTATTTTAATCAATGTTTATCAAAATTAAAAAATAAATCAATATATATTAATTTTAAACGCACATTTTAATTTACCGGGGCCACATACTGATTCCAAAAATTCCAGAAAAAGGAATCTAGCTATGTTTTGACGATACGGTCCTATCAAAACTAGTTTTATCGAATTTGGAGACCGTTTGAAAAATGGCCATTTTCTGGTCGATCCAATTCAACTGAAATTGACAAAACATGTTTTCTTCTAGTCGATCCAATTCAACTGAAATTGAAAAAACACGTTTTCTTTTGCCACGCTCACATATCAATTCCAAAAATTATGAAAATTGGAATCTATCAATAATTTGACATTCCAGATCCAACAAAAGTTGTTTCATCGAAAACGGAGGTCGTTTGCAAAATGGCTATTTTTAAGGGATATATTTAATTTAAAATATATATAAATTCCATAGCGACTATTTTAAATTTTAAACTGGACATAACTTTCAATTTATATTATGAAATCTGGATTTTTCACATTCGTTAGAAAGATATAATTAATCAAATTCAAAGATTTCTGCTTTTACTGAAATCTGATTTATTTCGAATCATGTACATTCAATTGAAATTTAAAATTGAATTTTCAAATTACCATGCCATTCCAGGCTCGTTTTAAAATTAAAATAAATTTATATGTTCTAACTTCGATTTAAATAAATTTTTAGTCGTTTATTTAAAATAAATTATTTTAAATATTCAAAATCGATTGAAATAACCAAAATAAAAAAATTATATTGGTTTTGAAAATTCGGTTTGTTACAGCTGAGAACAATCAGCAGCCATGTCATGGCCACTGTTAGTTTATACATGTCATTCTATGAAAATCCTTATCCTGGTATAAGCAAAAGGGTGACAATGCAAGAAGATAAAACTAATGGTCATGCATGGCTGCTTGATCCAGTGTACACCGTGAAATTGAACTAAGCTATAGCTTTCACTTTGAGAAATACTCGAATTAACAAAAAAGGAGATTGATTTGCCAAAACATCATTTCAAAATAAGTATAAATTTTACCACATTTGTACATGATGTCTTTTATGGTGCACGTAAAAGAAATAAAACATGGTTTTCAATTTTTTTTGTAAACCTTTTAACAATCGTTTCGACTGTGAATTAAGGACAGTTCTCATACCTCAATAAAGAAAATCTCCCTCCTGCTCGGTTGATAAAATACAAAAACACAAAAACATGTTTGTCTCTTGAATATGTAATGCGTTTGTTTTGTTGAGAACCATGTAGGAAGCGAGCATTTTGATTTGGTCTCTGTTTTGCAGCAAAATCTTGATAAATATGTATATTACACATGTAATGCTCATCATGCTTACATTTTTGGTAACATGTGTACTCTGCATATGTGATGGCTATCATATTTATTAGGCCTCTGTTTGTTATATATATATATATTTCAGATAAGCAAAGAAAATTGAATGAGAAGTGAAAATGGAGAAGTTGCTCCAACTGCAGTCTGTAAGGTATCATTTATTGTTTAAAAAGGAACACGAATGGCTGTATATGTATGATGTAGTTTTTGCTTGTTGTGTGAGGAAAAATCAATTTCGTTTTGAACAAAAGTTAAAACCTTTGTTCTTTTATGTTGTTTGTTCCGTGTCTTACTTCCACGTTCTCCTCTTATTGCTCTGTCTCACTGCATTTTTCAATTCTGGTTTTATCTCCTATTCATATTATTCAATTACATATTCAAGTGAAAAACTGAATAATATATGGGGTTCCAAAGAATGAACATTTTTTTCATTCATGCATTCAGGATATGGATTTTTTTTATCACTCAGTATTTTTCCTATACTGAACATGTCATGCACTAATAAAAAGTATTTCAAGTGTTTTTGTGCAACTTTTTATTTATTTATTTTCAAGACAATGATATTCTTTATGAAGGACTGTTTTAACATTTTTATATTAGCTGGTAAGGAAATAGGACATGACTTTGGTGATGTATTGCGATTACCAATGGAAGGGTGATTTGTCTAGTAGGTTTAGGTCGGGCTGTTTTATCTAGCTGGGTTTGGCTGTTTTGTTTTGTGACTTTTGTGTGTTAACTGAACAATTATACACTATGTTTTGTATTTTGTGTACTCAAGTTGAGTGGGAATTGAGAACATATGTATTGAATTAGATGTTAACTCATGTATTGAATTTCTTTTGTTAGTTGATACTTTATTTGCAATTAGTATATTTTCTGTGTTCATCATTAACTTGTTATGAATATTCATTATTATTATTATTATTAAAATGCATGAGCTATCAAAGATATACGTTATAGCAGTAAACCACCAATATGAATGATCTCAAATTTATTGAGATTTAGATGTATAATCGCGGTAAACCTGAGTTATTGTATTGATGTAGCATAGCGGCAAAAATGAGCTATTGTATTGATTGAGCACAGCGACAAAAATGAGTTGTCAAAGGGGTTAAAAAAACTATAACATGTTTACTAATAGCGTTGAATATCTGTTATTGAACACTTATTTTATAGCGGCAATAATATTTTATAAATATTTTCTCTCTGAATGAGATTTTGATGTATTATAGCGGTCAAAATGAGCTACTGTAATAAAATAACATAGCAGCAAGACATCGCTATCAAAACGGATCTTTAATAACGGCATCGAAAGCATTATAAAAGTTTAGCAGTTTTTTTATAACATGTTCATATACAGCGGTTATGAAACCGCTTTCTTTCTTATTCATAGCGGCTATAGGCCGTTATAAAACAACAGTTCTGTTGTAGTGTGAGTGCATATGTGACTCTACGCTGATAACTATTTGTTTAAACTTCAGTGTAGGCGAGAATCAGCCACTAACATTTAATTTCTTAAATCGATAGAGATTAGATGTTCCTAGCTAGTTCAATTCTTAGCAACAGAGTTCAGACTATTCAGAATCACTAACAATGTTGGAACTGCACACCCGTACCGATTAGCTTCAACAGAGTGTCTCAACCGCCCCCGAAATAGCATACTTCTTGGTACACTTCCCAATGGAAAGGTCACGGCCATTCGCTAGACACAGCTTCGAGATCTCTTTGGACACCGAATACTTGTCTTGATTCAAAGCACGTCATGTTTATTGAAGACATAATTTGGAAGGCAAGTGTTATCTGGCATTTTGGCCGGCTACCAGAAGCAGTCCAAGCCCACACGACTCGGCCCATCGCATGGTTAAACGACTCATAAGTGTTTATAAACACCCAGGAATCAAGCCCAGATGAGGTCATGCAAGTATGATCGCCTTAGCTCATCAAAATTGCTTCCAGATGGCTAAGTGCTTGAGGATCATTATTCTACATTATCCGGGATCGATGCGTATCCTTAAACTCCAGCATAACATCCCAAAAGTTCACCCAATACATTCGAGATCAGGATGGTGAAATCGTATCTCGAGATCGGAATAATCATTTCGTATCTCAGGATACCCCTTCAATTTTCCGTTTCCCCAACTTCAAACCTCCTCATTTCATATCCTGGTCTCTTTAATAACTCGTATCCCCATGAAGAAACTTCTGTGGTCGGTACTCCATCAGCAAACTCCCACTCCAGGACAACTCTCCAATTTCAACACAAACTCCAGCATAACTACTTAAAAATTCACCTAATACATTCGAGATCAGGATTGGTGAACTCGTATCCCGAGATTGGTACAATCAGCAAACTCCGAAACCCTTGGATCGAGAATTGGTATCCCGATATTAGTACAATTGTAACGACCATGGGAAATTCGACTTATATCAGATTTTGCATATTCAATTTAAGTTCAAAACGCATTATTACTAACTACCGCGACACTATAAGCTCGATTTATGAATATAAATTATATATATTCAAACGTTGTTTTACTAACGAATTCCATACAAAATCCATTCATATTTCAATTATAATATTTAAACCAAATTTAAATATTCAAATTTAAATGACCGAAAAATCTGGGTCGTTACAGTTTCCCTCCCCCCTTAAAAGAATTTCGTCCCCGAAATTATTAAGTTAGGAAAAATGCTACAAACCCATTCACTTTTCAAAAATCAAATTATTTTAAATTGAAAACCAATCCATTATTGTTAATAGTTTTTTCAAAAATATCAAAAAATTTCTAACACTTAAATTCCCAGAAAAATTCGGTAGAGTTTCCCCGATACGGAGAGACTTCTGCGATATCGTAGGAATAATAAATTTATATACATCGACCCACACAATCGGAAAACAAAATTCAAAACCCAAAATTATATATTTTCGCATAGGTGTATCTTTCACAAGCTTTATTGAGCATACTTACTCAACTTATTGCGATCTACTCAACCAAAATTAATCCTCATAGTCTTCTAGAACCTGTACTTGACTCAATTCAACATATAAGTAAAAAATACATGAAATTCTAGATAACATTTCATTGATTAAAAAGTATAACTACACAAATTTCCAAAACCAAATATGAAGTATCATTTATCTTAAAAGGTGCATTCTAATTCATATGCGATATCATTTAAATTCATTGTACTAGAATTCATTTCTTTAGTTTTTAATTCATTCAACTTTTATTAAACCATTGATGAATTTATTGAACCAATCTAACAAACAATGCACAACCAACATAACCCATTCAATTTAATTTTTTATTAAAAATTAATATTTATTTTGGTTTAACATACTTTAATTATCAACCGATTAACATCTGATTTATTTCCACTTAATTATTATCTATTTTATTTAATTCTATGTTTATATCCATCTTAATTTAATTTTACTTAACCAGGTTAAGTTCCAACTCCATATTTAATTAACTAAATAATTTCAAAATTAGTTTACTTCCTCTTCAAAATCTAAATTCTGATTTATAAATTTCACATGTGAAATTTTCTTCGGTTATATTGAACCATTCCAATTTTATAATCCAATTTGAATTCCATTCAAATCAATCAAACACACCAATATCAATAATTTGATAAAATTATTTCTTTTCTATATGAAAATATCTTTTGGCAAAATTATTTCATTTACCTCCTTTACAAAACAATATTGCATCAGTTGCTAGTTCAATATTGAACCAATCAAACAAAACAATATAAAACATTTTTATAAAATTGACAAATACTCTCTCTTATATATATACACTCAAACTCAATCTAAGGTAGTACTAGCCCCATCTCTATCGAGTTATGCCACAGAGCCAAGGTTATTACTAAACATTACGCTCTGATACCACTGTAAGGACCCAGGGAAATTCAACTTATATCGAATTCTGTATACTCAATTTAAGTTCAAAACTCAAAATACGAACTACCACGACGTTACGAGCTCGATTTATATAAAATATAAATTATATATATTCAAACGTCGTTATTAACAAATTCCATATAAAAATCCATTAATATTTCAATTATAATATTTAAACCAGATTTAAATATTCGAATTTAAATGATCAAAATATCTGCGTCGTTACAACAATCAGCAAACTTCCAAAACCCCAAGATCAAGAATTCGTTTCCTACTGGGATTGGTATGAAAGCTACTTCATGTGTCGGGATAAAAAATTCGTAAAGAAGTGAGGATTTGAAGCACTCGGTAGTAGAGTAGAAAAAAGCTAAGTACTCCCATATATGATAAAAAGTTTATTCGATTTTGTATTGTAATAGTATTTTCCTAGGTATTTTACTACCATCCTGTATAATTTTTATGTGGTTTATCGTATTAATCAAATCGGTTACTAGTTGTTCGGTACCACTTTTGTTGGCAGCGTTTGGTAATGGTTGGTATGTGGTAATATAGTAAAAATGTCCAGTCCTACTTGTTACTTTGTTTATTGTAACAAGTTCATTTCCCATTCATCAATCTTCTCATCTTAAGTACACCCATAAATCGCATATGTATGCTTATTTTAAGTGATTGATAAGGTAAGTTGAAATCGGTACGTCTTCTATTCTTTAAAAGAAAATATCGATTTTTCGATGTAAAGACTCAAACGAAGATGGCCAAAAGATCAGACTATGGTTGTAGTAAAGGCAAAATCCATTCAAAATATCCATTCAAAGTAGGTTTTACGTAAACTGTGCAAATAATTTTATGGATATATTTTATATTTAGGTCTAAAACGCCATTGTACTGCAGGTGTTACATACAATATTACCACCTATTTTTGGGCTTAGGTCCTCTATCCTATTTTAAACTGTTACATATGTACTACGCATCTACTTTTGATCCATATAAAATAAAATCGAGGAATCAAAGCTACTTTTGAGAATATAGCAAGATATCTGCATTGTCATCACATCCCTTCAGATGAGATCGCATCGCATCTGGAGGGATGCAATGCCACCATATCAGTTTGGATACGGTGACATCGCATCCCGAGGGATATGGCGCCATCACATCTCGTTGGATGAGATGGCATCGCACCCAGTGGGATGCGATGCGGGATAGGCGGATTCCAAATTATGCGAGTCTGAGAGAGGTGGTCGGAGTTAGGCGAGGTGAGCTGGGGCGAGGAGAGGTACATGAGGTGACGTGGGCTGAGACGAGGCAAGGTACATGAGGCGAGGCGAAGCAACGTGAGTGAGGCGATGTGAGGGGTTATGCCACTACTGCTTACTTGGCCTTCTTTCAGTCTTGATCCTTCAATACCTTGGCGAATCTTCGAGCTTTGATAGCACGCAACGTGTTGAGTTGGGCGGTCTTGTGTACTTTTGTTAGTCGGGCAAAAATACCGGTTAAATTAAAGAAAAGATTAATAAGCAAAGATAGTGGAGTCTGTTTCTCCAGTGTGGGGTTAGTTGGGGAAGATAAGTGACTCGTAGTTTAGGTATGTTCCGACGGCATAGGGATGATTAGGGAATATAAGAGGCCTAAAAAAATAATGAAATTCTAGTTTAGGTCCATTCCGGTAGCGTGGGGCTTATTGGGTAACCTAACAAATTAATGAATAGGGACCAAGTCTGGGGATAACTTGTGTCAATTGCATTTTTGGTTGGGAACCTGTATCAGTTAGTATCCTTTGTAATCGTGTAGTCTCACACTACATAGAGGCTAAGTCACGCTTTACTAAGCTGGATAGTAAGAGATTCAAACGAGGTGGGTACGGGTGAGTTTTGGCGAGACGATGAGCATGCATTGTAGTGATAGGGGAAGATAAGCTGATGTTACACTCGTGGTTAAAGGCTATGTCCTTTTAGTTGATGAGATCGGGCTTGATAACCCGGAGTATCATAGCTGACATAGGTTAATCACATTATGGGTATAGGAGCTGATCGATGGGTAGTATTAGAAAATTCCTTCATAATAATTGATTTCGATTCAAAGTTGTAGAAGTGCAAAACGGTCAATCAATTTTAGTATGATCATTACTATCATCATTGTCTTTTGGATACAAATAATTAATTCTTTGTATTAATTCATATCAGTAATCATTCATTTTTAGGTGTGCACAGACACTTACTCTTTTTTGACACTAGAACTACTATTTATCTATTTTCCTTAACTTAATAGTCGTGCTAGTAATCATAGAAGCTCCCAGACTTTATGTCCGACCCATTTCCTTCCTTCATTCCTCTTTTCTTCCCCCTAGGCTTACAGGGAGGAAGTGTATAGTTCAGATTTATTTGTTGATTCTATCGTGAACAAAAATTGAATTACTTCCTGTTTTGTTTCCAAGGTTAGGTTGTATATTTTTGACTATTTTGGGGATAGTATTATTTCGTACTTGTGATGACCGCCCATGACCCCCGGACTAAACAAGAGGAATAATGTGCTGAAGGGTGTGCCAGGCAGCTATGGACGATCATCAGAGTAAGTAAACAACATCGACACATGTCGTAGAACTCACAGCGCAAGGATAAAATATAATAGAACATATACAACAGGTAATAGTAATGAGGCATCATATAGCAAACTTTTGAAAACTTTCTCAACATCATGAAAGGTTATCCAACTAATACCATAGTTGGTACATAAGTCCTTACTACAACACTCGTAGAGCACTCAACAGCGAAGATTGAAATACTAGATAGTAATAAAACTGGTACGCCGGCCTCCTGCTCGCCTCCGCACAGCAGCATCGTCCTCACTAATCACCTGTCTTAGTCTGTCCATCCACAACCGGATGAACAACCCAAGGTAATAAGAGGAGAAATAAAACCTTGAGTTAGACAACAGTCTTAATATGCGATAAAACAACTAACAAACTTCAACAATAAAGTATATGAGCATGGATAGATAAATATACTAATCTACCCACAATACTAGAGAA
The DNA here is from genome assembly GCA_030737875.1 of Allium sativum. Classification (NCBI taxonomy): domain Eukaryota; kingdom Viridiplantae; phylum Streptophyta; class Magnoliopsida; order Asparagales; family Amaryllidaceae; genus Allium; species Allium sativum. The sequence goes on from CM060912.1 coordinate 409,908,321, forward strand.
GAACTCAACCTAATCTTCCCCACATCGGACAGCAATAGCCTTTACAATAAATAAGTCAACCATTCATCCATGGAAACCAGAACATCCATTCAATCATAGTAAGCACTCATAACATCCAGATATATATGTATCTCATGTAGACTATCCCAATCAGATTCAACATCCCTCAAGCACTAGCCCCAGAGGCCTAAACCAATATCAGACAAGCTCCCAAGGAACATCTCCTTCGACGTTGGACAATCCATATGAGACAGTACAAATAGAACAACCAATCATCCATGATTGACTTTGGCTATCACCGCCAATCCTGCTTTGAAACCATCATTAATCGTATGACGACCAACCTTGCCATATGTCAAGGGCTAATGGTAACCCCGGTTCTAGCATAAACCCCATATGCCTTTCAATGATACATATGTATGTCCAACCTTGGCAACTAGGCCTTTCAATGATACCCAAAATACTCGACCTACAACCGGTCTTTTAGGTTCCCCCATCGTACCCCTGCTTTGAGCCTGCTAGAACTTGCGACAACGATAATCTCTCAGCCTTCTCATCTCTAGTCATTCAACTTGACGACTTTTCATGGCCCAAGTAATCTTCTCGAGAAACCATTATCCACCAACTCACAACCTTTGAGTTGTCACCTCATTCATTGTTTAACACCGATCAACGAACACATCCAACACTTCGAATATTCCCACTTGAATTCTCCTCGAAGTTATCACCATCACCAAGCCAAGTTACTCCACTGCACTGTGGCTTGAGTAGGGTTTGAGGGGTTGCCCCGAAAAGTATTTTTTTCAAGCTCTTTTCTTCAAATCCAGGTCGCACCCGAAAAATGTATTTTTTTTCTTCAGAAAATGACCCCACTGAAAACAAACCATAGCATTATCACTATCAACCACAACATTTAAAGCGCTGCTGAAAACATGACCGACCAGGGTATAAGGCTGACCCGACCAGTTCAGCCTAACCCAACCAGCTTCCTTTCCTTTGGGACCGAACCCATCTTTTGAACCTGACCAGAACTCAACAACCGACCCGCTTCTCCGTTGTTTCAAACAGGACCGACCCAACCCAGTTATTTGAGACCGACCCGACCTGCTTGTTCCCAAAACATGGACTTTGCTTCTTCTGGCCGATCAGAATAGGACCGACCCATCCCTTTTGGACTGACCCGACCTGGTACTAGACCGACCCGCTCCTCGTCTTTCGGACCGACCAGACCACCTACCTCCTGAGTGATTCAGACCGACCCAAACCCTGAGTTGCTCCCCAAGCCACAACTTGACCGACCCGACCCGCTTGAGGCCGACCAGAAACCTGCACACCTACATTTCAACTCCGATTTCGACCAAAACTTCGCCAAACGATACATTCGACGAAACCAACTTATCCAACTCACCAAATGCAACCATAAACATGTCATAAGATCGCTAACCACATGAATATGACGATTATCACTAAAATGATATAAATTTCACCAAAAACCATTAAAATGAACATATGATCAAAATGAGAGATTTGACTTGTATAAATATATGAAATAGCTTGGAATTATGGTACAAACTTGATAAGTAAGATCACAGGGTGATTCATATGAAAATGGGCATATAATGGTGTAGACCTATGAGGAAACACTTAAACTTGATGAAAAACATGATATAACATTCATATACTTCATTGAATCCATGTAAGAAATGTAAACCACTAATCGATTATCCCAAACAAGCAAAAATCAAAGGAATATGAATCCTGACAGTAAGCACTTCACACCAAACACCTTGATCCGATGAATTCTTGCCATATTTGATGTAGATCTAGCCTCCAATGGTGTAGATCTATGATTTCCCTCCTTGGATTTTGATTTTTAATGGTGGAAAAGTGTTAGAGGAAGAAGGAGCACAAGACCTCCTAATGAGAGAATGTAAAATTCAAATCCTTTCTCATATCCCTTACCCCCTATTTATAGTTTCCACCAACGCCCTAATGGGTGTAACGACCCGGATTCCGCCCGACCCCAATCGATCGCAAGATCGATCAAGACCGTTCAAAACCCGCGTACGTTAACTTTGGGATAAAACACATTAGAACAACAACACAGACTTTTATAACATCAATAATAAATGTTACATCAGAGTATAGAATATATCAGAGTACATCGATAAATAATACAGCGGAAGATACAGTTGCAATAAATTAAATACATTGCAGCGGAACTAATCTCAGTGGAAAGCCATCAATATTCTGGACCCAGCTCCAGACTTCAATCCAGGATCCTGCTTAACTATATCTGCAAAAAGCTACTCGACTGCCCATGTGAAAAAGGGCACCCAAGTTTGCAAAGTGAAACAAACTACAGGTCAGTCGTGGGGTTGGTGTGAGAGTTCTTAACTTAACTTATCTAATGAGTTGGCTAATCACAGGACCACGCCGCTAACACGGAACGGGTTTACTCCATTGGATTGTCAGTGCATAAATAAAGTAAATCGTCAAATAACGCAATGCTTTTTAGAAAAAAAAACCATTACAAGACCCAGGTCCCATTACACAATGCAACGCACACCAGAGGATAGGGTTTTACCTTATAATGGTCAAAAGATGCTTAATATGTAAAAAAAAACAATATTATTATTAGTGTGTGTGTATATCTAAAACATTTCAATATAAATGTATTAATCTTAGAGGCATAGTACCCCATCCTACTATGTCTCCATACTAGTTATACAATAGAAAACGAGATGTCGTATTGGAAATTGGTTTTCTGTCATGAAATCGAGGCTAGGGATCGTCCTCTTTCAATTCGAGACATCTAGCAAATGCCCCAGGATCCCACGCAGTGAACCCTTGGATCTTCAGGGCTGATCCCAACCTACGATAGTGGATTGGCAATTCCTGAACACACATTTCCCGGTTCCTATGAACCTATAGTATGACCACTTCAGGCCTACCTCAATCCAAATCCACATAAGTAAAATGTCGGGCCGTGCTAAAGCCCAAACACCACTAGCTAGAAAGAAACGTTTGCACTCCCTGCAGTCCTAATCCCGTTTTTGACTCATACCAGGGTGTGAGGCTCGCGAAGTCACGTTATACACAAAGCTATGCCTAAACAGGCTATGCTTTGATCATCAACCACAAGGCCTGCTTTTCAACAAAGCCTTGATCATTTGCATCTTAGCATGTCACATTGTCAGACCCTACCATATTATTGATCATCTACCAATATATATAACCTCTAAGCTCATACGTCTTAGAGAAGGATGATAAGTAAAGAATAAATTCTTCACCACTAAACAAAAATATATAATCAGTAGCGTTCAACAAATACAGTAGAAAGGAATACAATGTTAGACACGCAATCCATTTACAAGTCCGCTCTGGGTCTAAGCGAAACAACATGTCCGTCGATCTCCAAATGCATTTGGACGACCATCACCAAATACCTTGTCTTGGAAGGCCAATCCCAATTCAAGATACTAGTCATCATCATCCCAACGATGTGAAAACCTTCGGTCTTCAATCACCGTCTTCATCTTCGACTCTTGATCGTCGTGATGATTATTCAGAATGGGTTAAACCCGGTTTTTCTGAATAACTCGCGTATTTTGGGATAAGAAAACAAATACTGGAAAATCACACATTTTATCACATTCTAACTCCGAGTATTCTTTTAATAAGATATTCGTTTTAAAAGATTCTCATTAATTTTATCAAGGATAAAATTCTGAAAATAAAATCTATAAATCCATTTCCGAAAATATGGAATTTCATAGAAATCAAATCAATACATAATCGATATAGATTTCTATATCGGACTAATAATATAAATGGAATAACGGCAAAGCCTCTTAAATTCCATATATAATATCAGACTTCTTTTACAGAAGCCCATTTCGATTATTAGCAATTGAATTTCCACTTAATTCCTATTTAATATATTAAATTGGAAAAACTTGATTTTTAGAAAATGCCTTTTTAAATCTATAAAATAGATTTATAAATTCCAAATAATAATTTCAATGTAAATTGGATTTAAGGACAAATGTCGTTTATAACATCGTCCACGATAAATCCACTTCACATCTCAATTTATTTCATATCACAAAATATAATTGCAAATGCTAGTAATCTTTTAAAAACATATTTTAAAATAATCATAAAAATATTCTTTATAATAAGACTCTAAATGAGAAGTATGCCTTATATTACAAATTCTTTATCTTTTACAAATATTCTTTGTCTTAACATATACTTGGATTAAAAATATGTTATGAAAATATATGCACTTTATATAAAAAGGATTTCCAATGTAAAAATATTCTTATTTAAAAGAACATCTAAATCGAAATGCGACTCAAACATTTACCATATAATTTGGATTATATGGATTTCACACATATCGTGTATATAACAATAATAGTATAATCATCAAGTCATCCATTTACATCCATAGTGTAAATTCCACTGTATAAGCGTTAAAATTAAATAATAACGCTCATCGCAGCCTGTCGATCTAATGATCAACATACAACTAAATATTGGGATTAGTGTATATAAATTTTCATCCCAACACCCGTGTGGGGTTTCAACCAAACAAACAAATAATAAACTAATTTGTGCACTTGGGCGATGTGAAAAAAATTATCGACCCAATCACATAAACAAGTCAGGTAACTTGTCTATTTTCTACGTTTTGTTTGCATTGTAGCATGCAAACAAAAATATATATATACATTTTTTAAACAGAAGACTCATCAGAGGTTGGATTAATAATATCCAATAGGAATACTCATTAGAGATAGGATCAGCAGTATCCTAGAATGAGAATATTCATAAGAGATGGGGTTAGTAATGCCCTAGAATGAATCAGAGTGAAGAAGAATCCATAATTAATGTATTGTTATTATATTTATAATTCGATTTTAGAAAATATGATTTTGAATATATAAAAGTTATATATTTTTGAAATTTAATCAACTAATTGATTAATGATTGTGTTGTGTGAATATGAACTCAACTATAAAATGATTAAACAATTAGAGAATGAAAATTAATTAAATTAGTTAAATAAACAAATTTAGCTTCATTTCCTTTTCGAGGACGAAAAAGTTTTAAGTGGGGGATATTGTAACAACCCACAAATTCTGAACCAATTTAAAAATTTTATTTTAGAAAATTTTAATGAATTTTGAGGTTATAATATAATTTATTATTAATAATAATGGCTAGAATTTATTTTTATCGAAGTTAAAACGAATAAATGTAATTTATATATAAAAGGAGTTAGAAATGGCGCGGTAGTTTGAAAATTTGATTTTAAACTTTAACTGAATGTACAGGATTCAAAATAAATCAGAATTGAGTGAAACCAGAAATATTTAAATCTGTTTAACCATATCTTTCTAACGAATCTGAAAAATTGAAATTTCATAGCGGAAATCAAAAGTTATGGCCAATTCAATTTTTAGAAAGGTCGTTGTAGAATTTATATATATAATATATATGGCCCGAAAGGCTGCTTTTCACATATGAAGGAATTTCGACTCGAAACCTCTTCCATTGAGTTCGGAATGACGTTTCTGCAATGAAAAACAGTAAACACTTATATATTTTGAGTTTCAGAATTTATTTGTTAAAAATGTATTTTTTAATATTAAATATATTGGCCTTGAAAATAGTCATTTTTCAAACGACCTCCATTTTCGACGAAACCACTTTTGTTGGTACCGGAATGTCAAATTATAGCTAGGTTTCAATTTTCAGAATTTTTCGAGTTAATATGTGAGCGTGGCAAACGAAAATGTGTTTTGACTATTTCTGTTAAATTTAAACGACTTGAAAATAGCCATTTTTCAAACAGTCTCAGAATTCAACGAAATTAGTCTTGTTAGAACCGTATCGTCATAAGAAAGCTAGAAATAATTTTTCTGTAATTTTCAGAGTCAGTATGTGGCCCGAGAAATTCAAAATGTACGTTTAAATTTAATATATATTGATTTATAATTAAATTTAAAGAAAAACATATCATAACAGCCGAATTAAGTTACGAAACATATTCCATTGTGTCCAGGATGGGGGTTATTAGCTAGGGGCGACACTCGTTGGGTTCGTATTGGAGTTTGTATGAGTTATACGGTATTTTTGGAATTTTAGGAATTTAAAATAAATAAATTAAATCAGAAATACAGTATAAATAATGTTCAGAATACGTAGCCCTAATTATATTCATACAGCCGCCGTATGTATTATTTCAATGGCCATAACCATCCGAATTTGAAATGCTAAAATCTTCCAAGATGCTTCGAATTAAAACCAATGCCATATACCAAATCGAAGGGAATTTCGAGAGCTTTGATTTCATACGGAGATGATTTGAAATCGCTTAGTAATGTGGTCGGATTCGGGCTTGGAAGTGGGCAGTTTGGGGGGGCGGAATCTGGGTCGTTACAATGGGCCTTCCCAATTCAGCCGACTTTGGCTTACCAAACCTGGACAGCTAACTGAAAAACCTTAAAACAACGATTTCTGCTAAACCGCTGAGCCAAATCTTTAATGTAACAACTCTATTGAAAGGCAATCATCAATTCCTTCCCAATGGCACAGGTCTCACCCTCTGGTTCGACCTGAGTCAAAAGTTATGCCATGTACAAGACTGATAGGGGCAAAATGGTCACAAACAAAATTGGTAAAAATTATGGACATGTCTCACATCCCCATAAGAAACATATTAAAAGATGAGAATGATCCAACCCTTAAGGAATAAAATAAAATTATTTTAAAATGCTACAATACGTAAAATGCGGGTTGTTACATTCCCCTTCCCCACCCCCTCCCCCCTCTTCAGAATTTCGCCCCCGAAATTCCAAGTAAACCTAAGCAACCACAACAATTCTACATGCCTATCATCCACGAGAAGCCAATTCTATCATCCAAACTAGCAGCCATCAAGCCATGCATCCATATCCTTACCCAACACGTGGAATTCTATTAAACGACAACAAGATACAACGATATAACGATGATACAATCAAATGGTCCTACCGACGAAGAGTTCTGGTTGAGTCGCTCTTATTCTCTCTTCCGTCTCCCATGTACAATCATCGCCATCTTCACTCCATTGTACCTTGACTAGCTTAATCGTTTTCCTCCTAAGATGTTTCGTATCATTACCCACAACACGAAGTGGCTTACGAGGTCTCGTAACTGCGGTCACTACTTCTAGGTCTTCATACTGCTCTGAAGGTACCACCACATTCGAATCATGCACGAACTTCCGTAGAAAAGACACATGAAACACATTATGCACACCTGACATCTTCTCGGGTAACTCCAGTCTATATGCGAGCTTTCTAGTTCGCTCGACTATGGAAATGGTCCAACGAACCTTGGAGCTAATTTTCCCTTATTTCCGAATCGAACAACATGCTTCAATGGTGAAATCTTTACGAAAACCATGTCACCTACATCGAATTCCAAATCTTTTCGACTCTTATCAGCCTAGCTCTTCTGGCGATCTTGGGCCGCCTTCATTCGTTGTCGAACGATCTCAATACAGTCCGAGGTCTCTCTAATCATCTCTGGCCCAAGTACCAACTTATCTCCAGTTTCTAACTAACAAGCTGGAGAACTGCACGGCCTCCCATACAACGCCTCGTACGGTGCCATCCCAACGCTAGACTAGTAGCTATTATTATATGCAAACTCAACTAGATGTAGATGGTCTTTCCATGATCCCCCGAAGTCTAACATGCAAGCCCGTAAGAGATTTTCCAAAACTCGGTTGACTCTCTCAGTCTGACCATCAGTTTGGGGATGGTAAGTCGTACTTAAATACAACTCGGTTCCCAAAGCTTCTTGAAAACTATTCCAAAATCCACTCATAAATAATGGATCTCGGTCGCTCACTATACACTTTGGGACACCATGGAATCGAACTATTCATTTCACATAAAGTTCGGCCAATTTCGACGCCGTCCTAGTCGATTTAACAGGAATGAATCTCACAATTTTGGTCAAGCGATCCACAATGACCCAAATCCCTTTATTCCTTGCTTTGGTCCTAGGTAGTCCATCGATGAAATCCATCGATATCTGCTCCCATTTCCACATAGGAACTTCCAATGGCTAAAGCAAACACTCGGCTTCTTTTGTTCAGCTTTCACCAACTGACAGTTCATGCGTTTGGAAATGAATTTTCCAATATCTCGTTTCATCCCCTCCTAGTAGAAGAACCTCTTTATGTCCTGATACATCTTATTACCACCGGGATGAACCGTCAACTTCGAGTGATGACATTCTCTCAGAACCTCATCTCTCAGTCCGTGATATCAGGAACAACTAGCTTTCCTTGCTTTCGAAGCCAACCTTTTTAATCGACTTTGAACTCTTTATCTTCCAGTTCCAGCTTCTGGATATACTCGACAAGCTTCACATTTTTCTTTTGGCGCTCGCCAATCCTTTCGATAAGTGTAGGTCGTATCGATAAGCTTGCCAACATTTCGGGTTCCAGCTCACACCTTGGCCTAAAATCAAACCTTTCCAAATACTCAAGGCTCTTCCATTTCGAAAACATCACTCCCAAACTTGCGTGTCTTCAGCTCAACGCCTCTGCCACTGCGTTGACCTTTGCAGGAGCATAGGCTATACCAAAATCATATGACGCCAGAAACTCTAACCATTGTTGTTGCCGAAGTTTCAAATCGTTTTGGGAGAAAAGATACTTCAACGACTTCTGATCCGTAAACAACTCAAATCGAACTCCCAACAGGTAATATCTCCACATCTTCAGAGCAAACACAGTCGCTACCAACTCCAAATCATGAGTTGGGTAATTCCTCTCATGCGGCTTTAGCTGCCGACTCACATATGGCACAACCTTATCCTACTGCATTAGCACTGCTCCAAGTCCAGTACCACATGCATCGGTGTATACCACCATCTCTTTATTCCCACTTGGAATGGTCAACACTATTGCACTCGTCGATCCCTCCTTCAGGATTCCGAACGCTTGTTCACACTTCGCATCCCATGTGAACACTTGGTTCTTCTTCGTCAATCCTGTTAACGGTGCAACTACCTTGGAGAAATCCTTGATAAACCATCGGTAATAACCGGCCAACCAAAGGGAACTTCGAACATCCGTCGCACTCTTAGGTATATCCTAATCCTGGATAGCTGCAACTTTAGCGGGGTCAACCGCTATCCCATTTCCAGAAACTACATGGCCTAAGAATCTCACTTCGTCCTTCCAGAAGTAACACTTCGAGAACTTAGCTTTCAGCTGATGCTTTTGCAAGATCTCTAACACAACTCTCATGTGCGTCTTGTGCTCTTCCTCGTTCCTGGAGTAAACCAGAATATCATCCACAAATACAAGCATGATCTTGTTCAACTGATCTCTGAATACCCTATTCATAAGATCCACGAAATACGTTGGCGCATTGGTCAACCCGAATGGCATCACCAACCATTCGAAGAAACTGGATGGTGTCCTAAAAGCAGTCTTTGGCACACTATCCTTTGCCACCCTCAACTAGTAAAATCCTGTTGCCAAATCCATCTGGGAAAACACTTTGGCTTCGTGAAGCTGATCGAACAAGTCATCAATCCTTGTCAATGGATACTTGTTCTTCTTAGTCACCTTGTTCAGCTCACGATAGTCCACACACAGTCTTAACGAGCCGTCTGCCTTGGTAGCAAACACCACTGGTGCACCCCATTTGGAAACACTCCACCGAATGAATCCTTTTCCCAAAAGGTCTCTAACTTGCACCTCCAATTCTCATTGTTCCTAAGGCGTCATCCGCCTAAATGGCATAACGATTGGTCTAGCACCCTCAACCAAATCGATCCTAAAATCGACCTCACAATGCAACGGCAACCCTTTGACCTCGTCAAAGACATCTACATACTCATTATCGATCAGCACTGATGACAGGCCTTCTTGTGGAATCCCAAGCGAATATAGATAACTCACGAAGACCCCGTCTTCGTGCTTACATCTAATCAACACCTTTTCCCCTTCCACATCCTGGACCCTCACGTATAGTTTCTCGCAATTCACCCTTGTCGCATACCTCTTGAGCCAATCCATGCCCAAGATGATCCCAAATCCAGCGAAGTTAAGAACAAAGCAATCACACACAAAAGAGAAACCATGACTTGACAACACTAGACCACGACATATCATGCACAAACTGGATGAGCCCTTACTGGATTAGTCAAGACTCACAAATCTAGGGTTCCAAACCTAAGCGACATATATGCTCATTGCAAATGAATGAATTTGATGCTCCAGTATTAAAATGCACACGAACTGAAACACCATTAATAGAAAGAGTACCTTGCACCACGACACCCTTTCCCTTTTCCTCTACAGTAGGAGCTCTTGAAGAAGATGGCACGGCTTCCAAAGCATATGCCTTCACAACCTGCTTGCCCTTAGCTGATTCTGGATAGTCTTTCTTCTTATGCTCGGGCTTCCCACACTTGAATCACTTCTTCTCAACTTTAGGATTCTTGCACTCATTCGAGTAATGACCCTTCTGTTGGCAGTTCAAGTAAACTACCTCACTCTTAGGCTTCTTCTGGCCATCCTTTCCCTTCTGTTGTTGTTACTTCCTTTTCTTATTATTACCACCTTGCTGTGGTTTATGAACTTCTTTAGTTGCAGCGACAACATTACCTTCCTTTGGAGACAAGCTCTCATGGCGAACAGCTTTTTCCACAATCTTCTTGAAAGAATCGTCAAGATGATCCACCAACGAGCTTCCAATATAGGTATCCAGACCCATAACAAACTTCTCGTTTTTCTGATAGGGTGTATCAATGTACGAATGAGCATATCTGGACAAGGCCTCAAAATCAGAAACATAGCCAAGCACAGAACGTCCATTTTGTTTTAGCTCTACGTACGAACTTCTTGAACAAAACTGACTTCTGAGCAGTGGAGATAAATTTTGTTTCGAACTTAGCTTGGAATTGGTCCCATGAAATTTATTCCTCTGGAGTCTCAAGCGTGACTGAACTCCACCATTCCATGGCCCTACCTTGTAGTTGCCTTGATGCAAGCTTTCTCTTGGTTGCACCATCCAAACTTAAGTCTCCAAAGATACGGACACAAGAATCCATCCACCTTTGAAACTCTTCAGCTGGCTCAGACCCTTTGAATGGTTTTCCTCCTAGAGATGTATAATCTTTGCATAGCTTCGCAAAGTCCACTACTCTAGGAAACTGAACTCCTACGTCTACCGTAGCTGCCACTGGAGTGGGGACCCTTCGCATCAATGCCTCCATCATGGCTTCAAACATGGCCCGATAATTTGGTTCACCTCCATTTCCCCCTCCAGTATTAGCTCCCCTGGCAACGTCTCTTGTTTCCCGTCTACTCATTCTAAATTTGCAACTTAGAATAATTAGCCACTTCCAAGAAAAACTGCTAAAGGAAAACAACCATTACTACTATATATGCTAATATATATGGTAAGCATCCAACTGAAATCTACAAGTATGTCTCTTATATGTGATTACGTCCTTGAACTTTGGCCAAAATTGTTACCCAGAGCTCTGATAATAAATGTCACGACCGCCCATAACCCCCGCATTAAGCAAGAGGAATAATGCGCTAAAGGGTGTGCCAGGCAGTTATGGACGATCATCAGAGTAGGTAAACAACATCGAAACCTGTCGTAGAACTCACAGCACATGGATAAAATATAATAGAACATATATAACAGGTAATAGTAATGAGGCATCATATAGCAAACTTTTGAAAACTTTCTCAACATCTTGAAAGGTTATCCAACTGATACCGAAGTTTGTACATAAGTCCTCACTACAACACTCATAGAGCACTCAACGGTGGAAATAGAAATACTAGATAGTAATAAAACTGGTACGCCAGCCTCCTGCTCCCCTCCGCACAGCAGCATCGTCCTCACTAATCACCTGTAACCTACTACTTAGTATGTCCAACCACAGCTGGTTGAACAACACAAGGTAATAAGAGGAGACATAAAACCTTGAGTCAGACAACTATCTTAGTGAGCGATAAAATGGCTAACAAACTTCAACAATAAAGTATATGGGTATGGATAGATAAACATACCAATCTACCCACAATACCAGAGAAGAACTCAACCTAACCTTCCCCACATCAGACAGTGATAGCCTTTAAAATAAACAAGTCAACCATTCATCCATGGAAACCATAACATCCATTCAATCATGGTAAGCACTCATAACATATATATATATATATATATATATATATATCATGTAGACTGTCCTAATCGGATTCAACATCCCTCAAGCACAAACCCTAGAGGCCTAAACCAATATCAGATAAAAACCCAAGGAACATCTCCATTGATGTTGGACAGTCTATATGAGACAGTACAAACAGAACAACCAATCATCCATGACTGACTTTGGCTATCACCGCCAATCCTGCTTTGAAACCATCGTTAATCGTATGACGGCCAACCTTGCCATATGTCAAAGGCTAATGGTAACCCCGGTTCTAGCATAAACCCCATACTCCTTTCAACGATACGTATGTATGTCCAACCTTGACAACTAAGCCTTTCAACGATACTCAGGATACTCGACCTACAACGGGTCTTTTGGGTGCCTCCTCGTAACCTTGCTTTGAGCCTGCTAGAACTTACGACAATGATAATCTCTCAGCCTTCTCATCTCTAGTCATTCACTTGACGATTTTTCATAGCCCAAGCAACCTTCTCGAGCAACCACTACCCACCAACTCACAACCTTTGATTTGTCACCTCATTTGTTGTTCTACACCGATTAACGAACACATGCAACACTTCGAATATTCCCACTTGAATTATCCTCAAAGTTATCACCATCACCAAGCCAAGTTACTCCACTACGTTGTGGCTTGAGTAGGCTTCGGGGGGTTGCCCCCGAATAGTATTTTTTTCCAAGCTCTTTACTTCAAATCCAGGTCATACCCGAAAAATGTACTTTTTCAGAAAATAAACCCATTGAAAACAAACCATAGCATTATCACTATCAACCACAGCATTTAAAGCACTGCTGAAAACATGACCGACCAGGGTATGAGGCCGACCCGACCAGTTCAGCCCAACCCGACCAGCTCCCTTTCCTTTAGGACCGAACCCATCTTCTAAACCTGACCAGAACTGTAACACCCCGGATTTTTCCGTTAACAGTAAATTAACAAATTAAAGTATAATTAAATTGTAACAGAAAAATTAAGGGAAACGGACATCACCATTGCGTTCGTCTCGGAATTCTGCTTGAGATAGAGTCCGAGTTTGCGCAAAACGGATAACGTATGAAGAAGATATCTTTAATTTAAATGTTACAGCAAAACATGAAAAAAGAGAAGTAAGGAGAGGACAATAATTATTATTATTCTAAGACTTATTAACAAAAGCCTCTGTAGCTCAGTTGGTTAAGGCATTGGATTTGTAGCATGGAGGTCGGGGGTTCGAACCCCGGCGGCGACATAATTTTTATCTCTGTTTTAGAGAGGGCCAACTGAGCATGCAAATACATGTACGTATACAAATTCAAATTTTGAAAGGATAAGAACGTACATATAAGGAAATAAAGAAAATATATGTATATATATGAGAATATATATATATGCAAAAATATATGTATACAATAGATAAAATTCAAATAGACTAAAACAGCTCAATTTAAAGTTTAATTTTTGAAAATCGAACCCAGTCCCTCCTGGCTGGCCTGGTCTGTGTTTGGTCGAATTTCTGTGGGTTGCTTTGTCATTAGGGCTAGGTGGCAAGTTTTAATTGGTCTCTCTATCTAATGAATGGCTACGATCTAACCTAGCAACATCAATGGTTCTAATCAATTCCTAACCTCTATATAAACAACCCTAGACTAAACCCTAATCTATTCATTCAAATTAAGAGCATAGCCGCCATGTTGCTGAGGAACGACTAAGAGTAGCCGCCATCTAGAGAGAGAGGATTAGGGAGAAAGTTCTAAAGCCTAAAGCAATTCAAGCAACCTAAAGCTAATCAATTCAACAAAGGAATCATATCTCTTAATTAGAGAATTTGCCGCAACCATTGTAAGTAGAGTATTACTTTGGTATGAACAAATGATTGTGTAGATATGTATGCTTGAATTGTGGCAATGAAATTCGTATTTGTGCGATTTATATACTTTTGGATATTCTGAATTATGTCATTCAATTATAAAGAACTACATGCGGTAGTTCTATGCAAATATACGTTTGGAATATTGCGCAAATTATGTAGTCTATGTTGAAGCTACATGTATGTAGTTGATTGAAATTCATGCAAGTTTGGGGCTTTGTTATTATGCCATCATGATGTCTATTTTGTGCATAAATCATTTTGCAAGTAATTGAGACAAGTTTGGTTGTTATAGTTCATATGAAACTATGTTGGAATTTTGACACCATAATCCATGTATTAAGTCATGCTTTTGCGAAACTTATGAATATGGCTAGGCTATGAATGATATTGGGCATAATTGAAATTCATGATTAAGTCTATCTTGTTTAAAAGAATTATATGATGACATATGTGAGACATGGCTAAGTTAGACACAAAAATCCCTTTTTTGCAAGTTAAAAGCAAACACCATGATTAGGAATATTTATGCATAAGTATACCATCGTTATGTGATTAAATTTAATTAAGTTGAACTATGCTTTTGTGTTAGTAACAAATATCCTCTTTGTAAACATGTAGAAACCTTATGAACATGACTTGTTTATATTTATGCCATGAACAAATTTAACTATACCTATGCCATGTTTATGCTAGAAGTATTTATGCCATGCTTATGTTTGATATTATGCCATGTTTATGCTAGAAGTATTTATGCCATGCTTATGTTTGACATTATGCCATGTTTATGCTAGAAGTATTTATGCCATGCTTATGTTTGACATTATGCCATGTTTATGCTAGAAGTATTTATGCCATGCTTATGTTTGACATTATGCCATGTTTATGCTAGAAGTATTTATGCCATGCTTATGTTTGACATTATGCCATGTTTATGCTAGAAGTATTTATGCCATGCTTATGTTTGACATTATGCCATGTTTATGCTAGAAGTATTTATGCCATGTTTGACATTATGCCATGTTTATGCTAAAAGTATGTATGCCATGCTTATGTTTGACATTATGCCTAAGTAAAAATATAGGTTCATGGGTCAATAATGATATCTCAATTACAAGTTCACATGCTTTGATTCATGTCACCTATGTTACCACTATGCAAGTACACCAGTTTCTATTATGTATTTCCAACGTCATATGCAAGTTCATGCGCTCACCTTCCCCTCTTTGTGTATGTAATCACGCTTTAAGCCTCCCCTTTTCGCATGGTTAAATTGGGCTTTAAAAGGCTAAGCCCAATATATATAAACGGACGTGTAAAACGGGGGAAAATAATGTTGGGTTAAAATTACTAATGAATGAAAACTAAAGTAGAAGGGCCCAAATTCAAGTATGGGTTGGGCCCATGATTGGTGTAACCTTTACACCATTAACTTAATAATGGGCCGCAAATATTTACATATAAGAAATAAAGAAGAATGACAATATATATAAATGTAGAAAATACGATATGTTTAACCCGAGGTTGGATTGAGTTGTGATGTAAACCTGCCCGGAACCGCCCGGCTGTCCAGTAGTCACAACAATACCTATCCAATGTGGGAGGTTAAACATGGAGCCCAATAAGGACCCGAGGTTAGACTGAGTTGTGGCGTAAGACTGCCCGGAACCAACCGGCAACAGGCAGCCACAGCAATACCTGTCTAATGTGAGAGGTTAGGGCCTTAATAAGACAATTAAGGCTGAATCAGGATTGTTAGGATTAAGTGGACTAAGACTTAATCAAAATGGAACATGCTAAACTAAACGGACTGGTGGGGTTAGGTTAGAAAACACTTAACCAACTTAGCATGTTGGCTAGAGATAAAAAACCTAGTAACGGGGGACCCTTTTCAGCAGTAACCCTACACGGTGTATCATGATACCCTGAAACTAGGCAGGGTGGGGCACGATTACTGGGCTGATTGTAAGAGGTCAAAAATCGACGGCGGTGGTGTAGCAGTGTAGGTTCTAACGGAGTGCGGGCGTGCACACACTCCGGCGCAGAAAAATAAGGCACTGGACACCAGTAGCATACCTGTGCACTCTAAGGTTGTGTCGGGTTGCCACTATGGGACTTGATACACCCCATGGTGGGACCAGCATAGGTAACTACGACATCGGGGGCCGTAAGACACATGTAACTATGCGAGTAGGAGCCGATCATCATAGAATGGATTACATCACCCTGATTATGGGGTGCCAGTGGGAAACTAGTTTATATGGGTTCAGAGATTAACATGGGGTACGATAGTATATTCGACCCTAGACAACTTAACCAAGTTTATAGTGCATGCCCATTTCTTGTTTATACTTATCATACCCAGTTCTTTATTCATAGACAAAATAGTACTAGACTTACTCAGGCTTTATGTCTGACTCTATTTTTCTTTCGTCTTCTTTCTTCCGTTTCCCCCCCCCCCCAGGTCCTTAGGGAGGGAACACAGCAGCTTGACCTACCTCAACATCCAGCTTGAAGAAGAGAAATGTATTGCTTGGACTTTCCTGTTTTGAACTATGGCTTTGGACAATCCACTATGGGGCTTTTGCAGTTTATCTACGTTTTATTTATGCTTCTTTAAATAATGTACTCAAGACAGATTATGAAAGTGTTATGTTATGTTTTTGGAAAGGATGTTGTTGTAACACGTATTTGACTTTATGAAATAAAAGTTTGTTGTTCTTCCGCTGTTTACAAATATGTGTTCTTATATCTGTCTTGTATATCTGTGACTTGTACTTATAAACCTCCACCAAAATTAGGGCATTCCCTTTGAGAGTGACCCTAACGGAGGTGGGGTGTTTCACTTGGTATCAGAGCATAGGTTTACCAGATAAGATAAAAAGTTTTGAAAATTTATTTTCAAAAAAGAAATTTAAAGAAGCATTTTTAAAAGAAAAATATTATTTTATTTTCAAAAAAAAAAGGCAAAGTCCCCCCAAAGCCATAGGTACTATCTCTTATCCTTCGTTTTGAATCTATCCTTTTTGTTTCAGCATGTCCGAAGAACTTAACTTGCCAGAGGGTGTACCAATACCTGGTTGGTTTAGACGGTTCTTAGAAGCAAAGGCCACTCAGCCAGGTCCTACCGTTCCTCCTCCCCCAGCTGCAGGAAATCATCCAGCTGCAGCAGCACCTCTACCTCCACCTCCTCCACGGGGAAACACGTTTGCTAAGATATGTAAAGATTTTAAAGCTATGGGAGGAAAGGATTTTCATGGAACCGAGTCCTTCGTGGCAGCTAGAAATTGGCTGAAAGAAACCGAGGACTTATTCATCATCTTTGAGGTAGAAGATAGACAGAAAGTACAACTGGCAGTATGGCTACTAAAGGGTGAGGCTTCCTACTGGTGGGAAGTCACTAATGCAGAAAGACCGGTGGAAACATGGGAGGACTTTAGGGCAAGGTTTGAGGCTAAATTTCTCTCGGAAGCTGAAAGGAGTCTTCAGTTGGAAAAATTCTTATTTCTTAAGCAAGGGAATATGACAGTCAAAGAGTATGTTAATCAATTCGATGAGCTGGCTAGGTTTGGGCTGGACCTAGTCAACACCCCGCACAAGAAGGCTCTCCGCTTTGTCATAGGATTGAATGAGCCATTACACAGTTTGGCCATGACCCATATACCCATGGGAGCTACGTACGAAAGGTTGGTGCAGATGGCATTGCTGAACGAGGAAGATAAGGACAAGAAGGAAACAGAGGCAGAAAACTCTCAAGGGAAGAAAGAGGTCAAGCCCAACGATTCTAAGAATAAGAAGGTAGACCCCGAGAAAGGAGGCAAGAACAACAACTCACGTGATAAAAGGAAATGCAATTACTGTGGTACGGAAGGGCACATAGCCAAGGATTGTAGAAAGAGGAAGAGAAAGCAAGGTGAATGTTTTCATTGTGGGAAGACTGGACACATCAGCAAAGACTGCCCTGAGAAGCAGACCGGACCTTCTGGCGGTACATCGTTAACTTATTCTAGATGCTTTGTTTTATCCTATTTCTCTCCTCGATCCTATCTTGAGAACCATAGGTAGAATCTTTTTGGATGTAAACATGTAGTTGAAACATGTTATGGATGATGGTTGCAAGTGGTTGCAAGTGATTGCTAGTGGTTGCTCGTGGTTGCATATACACACACAATCTAGGTTTTAGATCGGCTCAGTCACTTCATATTGCATATGCATATATGTTTGCATTAGTATATGGTTGAACTTTAATGTGTTGTCATATGGATGTTGCATTTGTATGAATGACTGTGCACTCATGTAGAATCATGAATAGGAAAAATTTGCATACATAATGGATTCATGGCACTCACATAATTCGCATTAAGGAGGTCAACTGAATCAGTAGACCGCCTGATTTTGCATTAGATAAGTACATGTACACACACACACTTCGCATATGATCATGAAGCATTAGAAGTCTTTTAAGGACAATGGATGCTCGTGTTTGATGGATGAGTAGATGGATGATTGAATGTTAGGATTTACATTCTTCCTAAACTTGAAGATTTCGGGGACGAAATCCTTTTAAGTGGGGGAGAATGTAACACCCCGGATTTTTCCGTTAACAGTAAATTAACAAATTAAAGTATAATTAAATTGTAACAGAAAAATTAAGGGAAACGGACATCACCATTGCGTTCGTCTCGGAATTCTGCTTGAGATAGAGTCCGAGTTTGCGCAAAACGGATAACGTATGAAGAAGATATCTTTAATTTAAATGTTACAGCAAAACATGAAAAAAGAGAAGTAAGGAGAGGACAATAATTATTATTATTCTAAGACTTATTAACAAAAGCCTCTGTAGCTCAGTTGGTTAAGGCATTGGATTTGTAGCATGGAGGTCGGGGGTTCGAACCCCGGCGGCGACATAATTTTTATCTCTGTTTTAGAGAGGGCCAACTGAGCATGCAAATACATGTACGTATACAAATTCAAATTTTGAAAGGATAAGAACGTACATATAAGGAAATAAAGAAAATATATGTATATATATGAGAATATATATATATATATATGCAAAAATATATGTATACAATAGATAAAATTCAAATAGACTAAAACAGCTCAATTTAAAGTTTAATTTTTGAAAATCGAACCCAGTCCCTCCTGGCTGGCCTGGTCTGTGTTTGGTCGAATTTCTGTGGGTTGCTTTGTCATTAGGGCTAGGTGGCAAGTTTTAATTGGTCTCTCTATCTAATGAATGGCTACGATCTAACCTAGCAACATCAATGGTTCTAATCAATTCCTAACCTCTATATAAACAACCCTAGACTAAACCCTAATCTATTCATTCAAATTAAGAGCATAGCCGCCATGTTGCTGAGGAACGACTAAGAGTAGCCGCCATCTAGAGAGAGAGGATTAGGGAGAAAGTTCTAAAGCCTAAAGCAATTCAAGCAACCTAAAGCTAATCAATTCAACAAAGGAATCATATCTCTTAATTAGAGAATTTGCCGCAACCATTGTAAGTAGAGTATTACTTTGGTATGAACAAATGATTGTGTAGATATGTATGCTTGAATTGTGGCAATGAAATTCGTATTTGTGCGATTTATATACTTTTGGATATTCTGAATTATGTCATTCAATTATAAAGAACTACATGCGGTAGTTCTATGCAAATATACGTTTGGAATATTGCGCAAATTATGTAGTCTATGTTGAAGCTACATGTATGTAGTTGATTGAAATTCATGCAAGTTTGGGGCTTTGTTATTATGCCATCATGATGTCTATTTTGTGCATAAATCATTTTGCAAGTAATTGAGACAAGTTTGGTTGTTATAGTTCATATGAAACTATGTTGGAATTTTGACACCATAATCCATGTATTAAGTCATGCTTTTGCAAAACTTATGAATATGGCTAGGCTATGAATGATATTGGGCATAATTGAAATTCATGATTAAGTCTATCTTGTTTAAAAGAATTATATGATGACATATGTGAGACATGGCTAAGTTAGACACAAAAATCCCTTTTTTGCAAGTTAAAAGCAAACACCATGATTAGGAATATTTATGCATAAGTATACCATTGTTATGTGATTAAATTTAATTAAGTTGAACTATGCTTTTGTGTTAGTAACAAATATCCTCTTTGTAAACATGTAGAAACCTTATGAACATGACTTGTTTATATTTATGCCATGAACAAATTTAACTATACCTATGCCATGTTTATGCTAGAAGTATTTATGCCATGCTTATGTTTGACATTATGCCATGTTTATGCTAGAAGTATTTATGCCATGCTTATGTTTGACATTATGCCATGTTTATGATAGAAGTATTTATGCCATGCTTATGTTTGACATTATGCCATGTTTATGCTAGAAGTATTTATGTCATGCTTATGTTTGACATTATGCCATGTTTATGCTAGAAGTATTTATGCCATGCTTATGTTTGACATTATGCCATGTTTATGCTAGAAGTATTTATGCCATGCTTATGTTTGACATTATGCCATGTTTATGCTAGAAGTATTTATGCCATGCTTATGTTTGACATTATGCCATGTTTATGCTAGAAGTATTTATGCCATGTTTGACATTATGCCATGTTTATGCTAAAAGTATGTATGCCATGCTTATGTTTGACATTATGCCTAAGTAAAAATATAGGTTCATGGGTCAATAATGATATCTCAATTACAAGTTCACATGCTTTGATTCATGTCACCTATGTTACCACTATGCAAGTACACCAGTTTCTATTATGTATTTCCAACGTCATATGCAAGTTCATGCGCTCACCTTCCCCTCTTTGTGTATGTAATCACGCTTTAAGCCTCCCCTTTTCGCATGGCTAAATTGGGCTTTAAAAGGCTAAGCCCAATATATATAAACGGACGTGTAAAACGGGGGAAAATAATGTTGGGTTAAAATTACTAATGAATGAAAACTAAAGTAGAAGGGCCCAAATTCAAGTATGGGTTGGGCCCATGATTGGTGTAACCTTTACACCATTAACTTAATAATGGGCCGCAAATATTTACATATAAGAAATAAAGAAGAATGACAAGATATATAAATGTAGAAAATACGATATGTTTAACCCGAGGTTGGATTGAGTTGTGATGTAAACCTGCCCGGAACCGCCTGGCTGTCCAGTAGTCACAACAATACCTATCCAATGTGGGAGGTTAAACATGGAGCCCAATAAGGACCCGAGGTTAGACTGAGTTGTGGCGTAAGACTGCCCGGAACCAACCGGCAACAGGCAGCCACAGCAATACCTGTCTAATGTGAGAGGTTAGGGCCTTAATAAGACAATTAAGGCTGAATCAGGATTGTTAGGATTAAGTGGACTAAGACTTAATCAAAATGGAACATGCTAAACTAAACGGACTGGTGGGGTTAGGTTAGAAAACACTTAACCAACTTAGCATGTTGGCTAGAGATAGAAAACCTAGTAACGGGGGACCCTTTTCAGCAGTAACCCTACACGATGTATCATGATACCCTGAAACTAGGCAGGGTGGGGCACGATTACTGGGCTGATTGTAAGAGGTCAAAAATCGACGGCGGTGGTGTAGCAGTGTAGGTTCTAACGGAGTGCGGGCGTGCACACACTCCGGCGCAGAAAAATAAGGCACTGGACACCAGTAGCATACCTGTGCACTCTAAGGTTGTGTCGGGTTGCCACTATGGGACTTGATACACCCCATGGTGGGACCAGCATAGGTAACTACGACATCGGGGGCCGTAAGACACATGTAACTATGCGAGTAGGAGCCGATCATCATAGAATGGATCACATCACCCTGATTATGGGGTGCCAGTGGGAAACTAGTTTATATAGGTTCAGAGATTAACATGGGGTACGATAGTATATTCGACCCTAGACAACTTAACCAAGTTTATAGTGCATGCCCATTTCTTGTTTATACTTATCATACCCAGTTCTTTATTCATAGACAAAATAGTACTAGACTTACTCAGGCTTTATGTCTGACTCTATTTTTCTTTCGTCTTCTTTCTTCCGTTCCCCCCCCCCCCCAGGTCCTTAGGGAGGGAACACAGCAGCTTGACCTACCTCAACATCCAGCTTGAAGAAGAGAAATGTATTGCTTGGACTTTCCTGTTTTGAACTATGGCTTTGGACAATCCACTATGGGGCTTTTGCAGTTTATCTACGTTTTATTTATGCTTCTTTAAATAATGTACTCAAGACAGATTATGAAAGTGTTATGTTATGTTTTTGGAAAGGATGTTGTTGTAACACGTATTTGACTTTATGAAATAAAAGTTTGTTGTTCTTCCGCTGTTTACAAATATGTGTTCTTATATCTGTCTTGTATATCTGTGACTTGTACTTATAAACCTCCATCAAAATTAGGGCATTCCCTTTGAGAGTGACCCTAACGGAGGTGGGGTGTTTCGAGAACTCAACAACGGGCCATCTCCTTTGTTGTTTCAAACAGGACCAACCCAACCTAGTTATTTGAGACCGACCCGACTTGCTTATTTCCCAAAACATGGACTCTGCTTCTTATGGCCGACCAGAATAGGACTGACCCATCCCTTTTGGACCGACCCGACCCAGTACTAGACTGACCCACTCCTCATCTTTCGGACTGACTAGACCACCAACCTCATGAGTGATTCAGACCAACCTAAACCCTGACTTGCTCCCCAAGCCACAACTTGACCGACCCGACCAGCTTGAGGCCGACCAGAAACTTGCACACCTCTATTTCAACTTCGATTTCGACCAAAACTTCACCAAACGATACATTCGACGAAACCAACTCACCAAATGCAATCATAAACATGTCATAAGATCGCTAACAGCATGAGTATGAGGAATATCACTAAAATGATATAAATTTCACCAAAAACCATTAAAATGAACATATGATCAAAATGAGAGATTAAACTTGCAGAAACATATGAAATAACATGGAATTATGGTACAAACTTGCTAAGTAAGATCATAGGGTGATTCATATGAAAATGGTCATATAATGGTGTAGACCTATGAGCAAACACTTGAACTTGATGAAAAACATGATCTAACATTCATATACTTCATTGAATCCATGTGGGAGATGTAAATCACTCACCGATTATCCCAAACAAGCAAAAATCAAAGGAATATGAATCTGGACAGCAAGCACTTTGCATCGAGCACCATGATCCGATGAATTCTTGTCTCATTTGATGTAGATCTAGCCTCCAATGGTCTAGATCTATGTTTTCCCTCCTTGGATTTTGATTATTAATGGTAGAAAAGTGTTAGAGGAAGAAGGAGCACAAGACCTCCCAATGAGAGAATGGAAAATTCAAACCCTTTCTCATATCCCTTACCCTTCCTATTTATAGTTTCCACCAACACCCTAATGGGCCATCCCAATTCAGCCCACTTTGGCTTACCAAACCTGGACAGCCAACTGAAGAACCTTAAAATAACGATTTCTCCCAAACTGCTGATCCAAATCTTTAATGTGACACCTCTACATAAAGGTAATCATTAGTTCCTTTCCAATGGCACAGGTCTCGCCCTCTGATTCAGCCTAAGTCAAAAGTTATGCCCTATACAGACTAACAGGGTCAAAATGGTCACAAATAAAATCGGTAAAAATTATGGAAATGTCTCACATCCCATAAACATATTAAAAGATGAGAATGATCCAACCCTCAGGGAATAAAATAAAAATATTTTACGATCCTCCGATATGTAAAATGCGGGTTGTTACATTACTCTAATGTTGTTTTGACTGACATTTTGAGACATGACAATTTGTAACTATTTGTTTAATTGAAATAAAGATGGTTTTCTATTTAAAATGAAATTGTCTTCTTTCGTTATATATTTACTTATTTTATGTCTTCTGAAATTTTAGTCTCTGAGATATTTTATGTCTTTATACCTATAATGCTTCATATTTTCTCAGTGAAATCCTCATATGGGTGACATTAAGTAATGTAGGGTATTACATTTGGTATTAAAGCCTAAGATTACAAGATCACTAAAATTTTGTTTTAAAAGGAAGTATTGTCAAAAGAAAGCAAAAGTTTCAAAAACTAAAAGTTACTTTTGAAAATAAAAATATTCCGTTAGTCAGTTTCAACTTTCCTTTGACTCTTTCGAATTCTAAATCTTTATCTTTTTAGTTGAGTTATAAGGCAACATATCTAAGATCTTCTTTATAGGTTGAAAATTTAATTAGTAGATAAACCCATTTAGCTCAGTAGTTGGAAAAGTCTATGTTAGAAAGGGACTTGCTGCTTGACAAATATTAAAAAGGAGTTAATCATGGATGAAACAACCTTATTAGTTTAGTAATAAAAGGATAGTTTGGAAGCTAAGAATAACATAAATTGATTGGTTAAGAAAAAGGGACGTATTTCCATAATTTGGTTTGAAATTTACGTAGAAAACATCATTGCAAGAATGAATGGATTGGTGCAGAATACACATTTAACTGTGTTGCATACTACCCGTTAACTTAGTGTAGTGACCCGAAAATCTGGGGGAATTTGAGCTGACTAAATAACACAAGTCCAACCCCAAATTACCCTGGAAATTCAAGAAACTAATAGAAAGAAGATAGAGGGTGAGGATAGATAAGATAGAAAATTAGAATAGAAGAAGAAGAAGAACATCATCATCAGGGTAAACACGAATCTCACAGCGGAACGAATAAAATATAATATAACATAACTTTTGAAATACAAACAACATATGTACACAATAACATTTCAGAGTACAACACTTACAACACAGCGGAAATAATAATAGCTATAGAATCCTGAAGCCCCCTGCTCCAAGCTCTCCAAGTATATCTGTACAATCCCGACTACTTGACTGCCCGTACAAATTAGGCACCCAAGAGTTTAGGGAAACAAACAAATAAACTCCGGGCCAGTCATGGGACTGGTATGAGTAAAACAGTTTAAAAACAGCTTGAACAAGTAAACGATATCTCATAAGACCACGCCGTATAACTGAACGGGTTTTTTTCTTATGAGAATCCAAAATATCTTTATATCAAAAACATTTTTGATATTATAATAATGTCTATCAACCAAAATATAATAGTCATCTAGCAGAAACGCTTTCATCTCACGTTCTACATATATATTATACAATCAAAACCGCAAGCACGTATTGGGTAATGGATTTCCAACTATGACAAGGTATGGAACCACCTTCCGATCATTGTACTCTAGGAACGATACACTAGAGTTCAACAAGAACATTTTGCAACTCAGCTACACATGACCGACCACTCATTTCGCTTGAGTGTATCGAATGTACATCACCAACGGTTGGGATCAGCAACCGTTCCCGTATATATATGGGATAACATTGATAGATTAAAGAAGCAAATGAATATTCTCTAGATAGGTGATTATACACCCTACTTCGGTGCGACCGACTTAGCCATGCTGCCTGCCCGATTTTTTGTCATTTACCGGATGTGAGGCTAGAAGCTACGCTTACTTTCCATTCATTTATTACACGATCACTTTGAATGCCACATTATCAGATCCGTTAATCATTAGTTGGTTTATACAAATATCCTGGATGTTATGCTAAGGGATAAATCCGTTGCAACCATATATATTTATACAGACCAACCCATTCGATCATTGGAAATACTCTGTCAGACACTCGTCCATTTACGTTCGTTCTGGGACTGAACGAAACCGAAGGCACTATTCAGTACATCCATCTTAGGCACTGTTATCTAAGACTTATACAATAGCCCTTGCACTTTACTCCGTCTTCAATATATTCAGCATATATGATTCGCAATGCTTATTCCAATACGGAGTGGTTCTTCGGATAATAATCCAACCGGCCTCTCCATATTAACAACGTAAATATGGTCAAAACTTGATAGTCTGTAATTTAACTATCAATGAAAACATGTCGGTGTACAAACAACGATCTTATTTCCAAATGGAATTATCGATCAAATCACCCAACGTATATATATATAAATATATATATATATATATATTTCCTTATTTTCTATAATTAGCAAATATACGTTATTTACATTGGAAAACATTTCCAATCCTCATTCACGCATCACTATCATTCCACAACTGTTAGTCCCTAATTGTAAACTAGTAAGAGAACAATTCTCTAAGTGTAAACCCCGAAGGCCGAAACCAATATCAGATCGATACTCAGAAAACTATTCAACTTGCTAATCTCTAGTCAGTTTCTAATTTTTGTTTAACTTCACTTCTTAATTTCTATATTCGATTAACCCCTTTTGATAAACTACGTTTGACTAACTCCTTTTGATAAACTACGTTTGATTAACTCCTTTTGATAAACTATGTTTGATTAACTCCTTTTGATAAACTACGTTATCCGTTACAACTATTTCCCTTTTGTAACGTTAACTTACCGTTACAAATATTTCCTATTTACAACTTCTATTTACCGTTACAAATATTTCCTATTTATAACTTCTATTTACCGTTACAAATATTTCCTATTTACAACTTCTATTTACCGTTACAAATATTTTCTATTTACAACTTCTATTTACCGTTACAAATATTTCCTATTTATAACGGTTTATTTATCTTCTAAATAAATATTTCTTTATTCTATTTATTTTCTAAATAAATATTCTCCTTTTCAATTCTATTTATTTTCTAAATAAATATCCCTTTTATAAAACTCTATTTGTTTTATAAATAATTTCCTTTTATAAAACCGTGTTCGATTTATAAATAATTTCCTTTTATAAAACCGTGTTCGTTTTATAAATAATTTCCTTTTATAAAATCCTGTGACTTTATAAAATTTCGTTATTTCAATATACATTGAAGTATTCCTTTTTACAACTCAGGGTTTCTTATGATATTTAAAATATCGAACAACGATGATCAATATCGTTCTAACATCCATAATCTATAACAGATTTTAAATCACAACATATATCACAATATATTAAAACAGTAAAATAATTGTTGAGGAACCCAGTCGGATTCCTCCAACCTGTTTCCCTGCATCCACAGATGTTACACAGTATAATATACATCAATTTCATTTCAATATGAAATATTCTACTGGACAGAAACAATATTTAGTTAATGATATAATATATGACTATATCTACGTTTTCAAACAAATCTATTTAACAGTCCAGTTTAACAATCAATATACAGTAGTCAACAAAATAAAGTACAATTTATATTAAAATATAAATTGAGGAGATTAGTGAGTTTTACTCACATTGTCCGTAATCTTTAACCAACGATTTACGGTTTGAAGATTCGGATCCTACAATTTATTTTGCTAAAAATTGTAGTGAGCTCCAGCAGATTTCAAACTAGTTCCAGTGTTGAGTATCCGTCCATCCGATCCCGTCGGATCTAGTCTTGATGATTTCCGGCAACGTATGACACATATATAAATTTTTTGCAAGTTAATACATATTTAGAATTAAATAAAAACTCAACTTAATTATTATTTGGGCTCATTAGCCTTTTTATTTTTAGCCTACTTCAATTCTTTCGAGATCCGGCCCAACTCCTTAAAAGCCCAAACTCTTCTTCCCCTGTATGAACTATCGGAACCTGAAGCATACTCCTGCTCTTCACACTCCATTGCCAACTATACCTTCAGCTCATACTCCTTATCCCAATCCCCTCTCGCATTTACAATTACCCCTTCCCGGACGATAGAAACATCAACCGATGCTCTGTAAAATCCTTCACCGTTCACTTGCAAATTCTACCCTTCATTCTCCAAACAACTCGTACTGTGTTTCAGTGCAACATAAAGTCTTCACTCTCTCTGCTTGAACGTTGCCTCAAAATCCATGCACATGTTCGTGCATCCCCCCTCCTGTTCAAAGGCATGAACAACCCCCAGCTCCTTGCAAAGATCGAACTCCACTGTTTCGGAATCACGGCTACATGGATCCCCGACCAACTTCAAAATCTCGCCTCCCAACTATTGAAAACGCGGAAACCTTAAGGTGCCAGTCAATGACCACAACATCCCTTAACCACCGCTTCCATTGATTTAAATCCCATCAACCACTCAGATCCTCCATACAGATACCCACCGGACCACTTCACCACCGCGTCACCCAAGCCTATCGCCAAATCGATGCGCCTTGGTCCCCTGGTCACTGCACTCCGCTCCTTTCCCCTGCCGTCATGATGGAATTCGTCATCACTGCTTCCGAGCTCGCGCTTTGTAAAACTCGTGTAGAAATGAAGCTGTAAAGCCATCGGCTTTTATACACAAGTTCTGCAATTTTATACATTGAACGATTTCTTTGTTTGAGAGTATTTAGTGGCGGCACAAAATGTTCTTGCTGAGCGAATGGATAATTAGGTCTTAAGGGGAGGGGACTATTTATAGGAAAAGAGATGGAGATATTTTTCTTATTTTATTATATTTAAATAGGTCGGCATGTTTAATCACATAGGAGGCTACGTGGGATTTGATCGGCTATTCATTTTAGAGTGGCTGCCGTGATGTGAATGTTACCTGTGTTCGAAAGTGATGGGAGCGTACAAGACTTAGCAATGAAGAAACCAAATTATATATAGACACACACACGTTAGATATTAGGGTACCCTACCATATTAAACTCCGTTCGCGTATGAACTGCTACGAACAGAAAACAAATTACGGTTGTGTCCAACGAGGTGTCGCGATCCCAAAAATATAATAATACCGGTAGATTGACTCATATTGTGAAACCCCAAAATCGCTGATTAAGGGTGCAAAATACTCCAAATAAAAAGATGCAAATTTAATTAATTAAAAATTACAGTAAAATTTTAAAAATTAAATTATCACTATGTCTCAAAAGAACCATGTCTAAATTCACAACCGATATCTAGTTATGTCAAATAAACCGTTACGGTCGATAAACGATTCTATAGCGACTATTTTAAAATTTGATTTCGACATAAATCAAAATCTACACGACTAAATCTCGATTTTTCTCTTCCACTAGAAAAATATAGCTTAACAGATTCCAACGTTTCTTGTTTCACAGAAATCCGACTTATAACGGATTCTGTATATTCAGTTGAAGTTCAACTCGCCAAATAATGAACTGTCGCGACGTTACGGGCTCGATTATAATAATTATTATAATTTATACGTTCAACTGTCGTTTATTTAATATATTCGTTATTTAAATAGTTAAATAACTTCATTATTCGACCGTTCAAAATATGGGTCATTACACTTAGAGATAATCAAAAAGAAATATCTTGCAATTATGGATCTCTATAAATTAGATTGTCTTATACCATGGAAATAGATCTTTGTACATTTTCTGTAACCGATCAATTAGGAATGAGCAGAGCTTCCTAAAAGGTAAATTTAAGGATGACAAGTGAAAGATCAACATAAGTATATTAATGTCGAAAGGATTAAGAGGAAAGGTGGTGATCAAAAGTGATCTAGGCATGGGAAAAGGCAAGGGTTGGTGAAAAAAAGAATGTTATCTATCTTTAGTTCTTTCTAGTTTTCCTATTTGTTTTAGGAACATTTTGTCCCTTTACCTTTGATGTGTTGACTAAGGTGGCTGGTGGGGCCATGGCCATGTTAAGATGAGTTGTGTCATGTGGAAGGAAAGCCAAAATACCGTGTGGAAAACCCGGTATTCATACCTGTAGTTTCTTATATGCTTTGGAAGCACCATAAGAAAACTTGGAAACGTTAGAGGTAGTCAAAGACTTTTCTGACGTATTTGAAGAGGTTAAGAGTCTACCCCCTCATCGTGGAATAGAATTCCAAATAGGCTTAATTCCTGGAGCGAGACCAATCGTTCAACCAAAAATGCAAATGGAACCAAAGGAAGTGATGGAGCTAAAGAAACAAACACAAGATTTGCGAATAGAGGATTGATAAGACCAAGCTTTTCAAGCTGGGGTTCGACGGTAGCTTTTGTAGTTAAATCTGATGGTTCACTTAGGTGTGTGTAGACTATCGCGAATTAAACAAGGTAACCATTAGAAATAAACACTCTTTACCCCCCATCGATGACCTTTTTGATCAACTTCATAGAGCAATGGTGTTTTCTCAAATGGACCTGGCAACGGGATTTCACCAATTAAGAATTGCAGAAGATAGTATTCCTTTAACTGCTTTTAAAGGACCGGATTTCTTCTATGAATGGTTGGTTATGCCTTTCGGGCTAACAATGCACCAGCTTATTTCATAGACTTGATGAATCGAGTATTTAGGAAAATCCTCAATAAGTTTGTCCTAATTTTTATTGACGATGTCCTAATTTATTCAAAAAGGGAGGAAGAACATCGATACCATTTAAAGGTAGTATTGGAGACCCTACGTAATCATGTGCTAAAGGCAAAATTTTCTAAATGTCATTTCTGGTAATCAGAAGTTAGATTCCTAGGACATATTGTGAGTAGGGAAGGTATATCTGTTGATCCAATCAAAGTGGAAGCTGTACAACAATGGAAGAAACCACAGACTCCGACAAAAGTTCGTAGTTTCCTGGGATTAGCAGGATACTACAGGGGATTTATTCAGGATTATTCCAAGATATCCTCTCACCTGACGAAGTTGACTAAGAAGGGTGAGAAATTCAAGTGGACCCCCAAGTGTGAAGAAGCTTTCCAGGAGCTAAAGGAAAGATTAACCAGTGCATCCATTCTAGCAGTTCCTAATGGGAAGAATGGATTTGTTGTCTATACAGATGCTTGTGGAGTGGGAGTAGGAGCAGTATTAATGCAAAATGGAAGGTTCATTGCGTATGCTAGTAGAAAACTCAAGCAACATGAGAAAAACTATGCAACGCATGATCTGGAGTTATTGGTTTTGGTATTTGCATTTAAGATGTGGAGGCATTATCTGTTAGGTGGAAAATTTGAGCTTTTTACCGATCATAAACCCCTTTAATATCTCTTTTCTCAAAAAGATCTGAACTTGAGACAACAAAGGTGGCTGGAATTTATGGCATTATATGACTTAGATATTATATACACGCAGGGAAAGCCAATGTTGTAGCTGATGCATTAAGCAGGAATGCGGTTTTATCTCTTTTGGAAGCTGAACCGACTCTTCAGGAGAGAATTATGTGCAATCAACAAAGGGATAAGAAGTTGGTGGAGCATATCCAGGGAACCCAAGAAGTTCGTTATTCATATTTTGATGTTGACGAACAGGGTGTTCTAAGCGTGAATGGTCGATTATGTGTTCCTAATGTGGATGGTTTAAGAATGGAAATCCTTCAACAATGTCATAAGTATAAATTAAGTATTCATCCTGGAATCCATAAAATGTATAAAGATATGAGAAGAACTTTTTGGTAGCTAGGAATGAAGAAGGATATTTCTAATTTTGTCAGCAAGTGTACAAATTGCCAACAAGTGAAAGGAGGGCATCAGAAGATTGCTGGACTACTACAACCTTTGGAAGTACCTAAGTGGAAGTGGGAGATGATTTCAATGGATTTTATTGACGGTTTGCCCAAAACCAGAAAAGGAAATGAAGGGATTTGGGTTATCGTCGATAGATTGACAAAATTGGCAAGATTCATTCTAGTGAAATCAACCAGAACAGCTGTTTCTTTTGTGGAAATTTTTATAAGAGAAATAGTCTGACTGCATGGAGTTCAAGAATGAAGAAGGATATTTCTACGTTCGTCAGCAAGTGTACAAATTGCCAACAAGTGAAATAAGAGCATCAGAAAATTTCTGGACTACTACAACCTTTGGAAGTACCCAAGTGGAAGTGGGAGATGATTTTAATGGATTTAATTGACGGTTTGCCCAAAACCAGAAAAGGAATTGAAGGGATTTAGGTTATCGTCGATAGATTGACAAAAGTGGCAAGATTCATTCCAGTGAAATCAACTAGAACAGTTGTTTCTCTTGCAAAAAATTTTATGAGAGAAATAGTCTAACTGCATGGAGTTCCTATTAGCATTGTCAGTGATCGAGATCCAATTTTCACCAGCAAATTTTAGGAAGCTTTATAGACAACATTGGGTATGAGATTGGATTTAAGCACAGCTTATCATCCACAAATGGATGGTCAAACTGAAAGAGTAAGTCGTATCCTGGAAGACATGTTAAGAGCTTGCATCTTGGATTTCAGAGGTCATGGGAGGATTATCTGCATTTGGTAGAATTTTCTTATAACAATAGTTACCGATCAAGCACAGAAATGGCACCCTATGAAGCTATTTATGGAAGACCTTGCAGATCCCCAATTTGTTGGATTGAATATGGCGACAAATTTGTGCTTGGACCAGGTTAATCCAAAAAAGCAATAGAATAAGTAACCCTTATTAGGGAATGAATGAAGGAAGCCCAGAGTCGACAGAAAAGCTACGCAGATATGAGGTTAAGGGACTTTGAATTTGAAATAGGGGATCTCTTGTTTGTGAAGATTTCACCAATTAAAGGATCAGTGAGATTTGGGAAATCAAGAAAGTTGGCCCCAAGATATATTGGTCCATTTTTCATTTTGGAAAAGATTGGATCATTAGATTATAAAGTGGATCTGCCAGAGAGATTGGCTGGCATTCACAATGTATTCCATGTCTCTCAACTAAGAAAGTATGTTCACTATCCGTCATCAATAATTGAGCCAATAATTTAGGAGGATTTGGAGATAAGACCGGATTTGACGGTTAATCGGGATCAGGTAAAGACTTTGGACCGAGATGAGAAGAAGCTCCGCAACAAGATAGTCAGACTAGTGAAAGTTCAGTGGAGTGACAATCCTAATGACTGCACTTGGGAGACTGAAGAGCACATAAGGAAGATTTACCCAAACTTTGTATCTGTTTAGGTGTTGGATGTATTGTATGTTTTGACTTTAATGTTGGTTGTATGTTTTGACTTGGATGATAGTTGTATTGTATGTTTGACTAGTGTTTGAGTAATGAATGAAATTGTGTTTTTTTTTAGAAAAAGAATGAGTTTCATTTGCTAATCATCAGTATATGATTGATAAGGATTGATTTATTATTAGGACTTATGAACTCTTTAGTTTTATCCTAGCTTATGCTGAGACATGTTGTTTATCTATTAACCAGATGGCACCTATACTATGACGGACCGCTAGGAAAAGGCTTCCCCACTAAAGCAGATTAGATTACTGCATGGTACAGGAAGACCAGAAGTCATTAACCCACCCATTATGATAGGAAGTGGTGAGGGAGGAGAATCTAGCCAGACCAGGGAACCCTCTGAGGACTTAGGATTACATGTAGCATCAGATGATAATTTGGACATAAAACCGGGAGTGCATGGCTTGTTAGACAGGATGAGGATATGGACATCGATGATGAGTACGATGAAGATGAGGAGGAACAAGAGGGTGATGGATATCCCGATGACAACGGCGATGAAGATGGGGACAACAATGACGATGATGATGAAGATGAGGAGTATGAGGAGGAGAAAGAGGAGGTAGTAGAGGAAGAGGATGAGTCAGAGCAGGAGATTGATATTATGGATGTCGCACAAATGACAGAGGCCCAGCAGGTTGATCTAGTACCTAAGATATTTCCCTATTACCCCCACATTTGAGACTTTTCCTTTGGATCCAACACTAGAGACATTTCCTTTCGACCTAGCTTTCGAGATAGATCATCCTTTTAACTCGACATTAGAGCCAGCTCCATATGACTTGTTTTATGGACCATATCCAATTGATCCGATCGAGGAATCTCAGCAGACCCCTTTAGTGGATGAGGCACAATAGGAAAATCAAGTGATGGAGGAATTTCAGGCTGAGCCAGTGATATGGAATGAGCAGTTAGAGATGAATGGGAACCTCCTTGACCTTGAGCAGATCATTCATGAGTTTGAGGAAGCTGTTGGTTATGTAGAGACTTTTACCGACTTGAATTTTCAGTATCCCTCGCTAATGATTTATCCGCCCTCACCAGAGATTATCTATATATCAGATGACGAGGAGGATGGAGAAGACAAAGTTGTAGAAGTGATAGTTATTTCAGATGATGATATGTAGAGTCCTAGGCAGTGTGACTTAGTGGTTTACTTAGTAGATTGACTATGTGTATGTGTACATATATAACTCGACCTATTTAAGTATATCTATTTGTGACTACTATATATGGTTTTGGATGGTATAATATGATATGACTGACGATTTTTTTGACCAATCTATCTTCTTTATCTATTTATTCCTCAATTTCGAGGAAAACAATTCTTTTTAAGGGGGGTAGAATATAATGATCTGGTTTTTAATTGACTTCATAAACAACGGATTATAAATCTAAATTCATAAATAACACTTTGATAAGTTAAGATATGAGCATATTTTAAGCAACAAACATTTCGAACTTCAAATTTTAATGTAACTTGTGAATTTTACTTTTTATAACAAAACAAATTAGACGTTAGCTCTTCATGAAATTCCTTTGGTATATCATGTATTTAGCAAAGAAAGATAACCTATACAAATTAAAGATTTAATATAAAACCTGTAAAAGGTCACATAAAAGGCAAGCAAGTAGTATGAAATAAAATATGTCCATGCAGGTAATTATGCAATCTGATTGTATAACAACCCAAAAAATCCGAACCAATTTAAATTTTTTATTTTGGCTATTTCATTAAATTCTGAATAGTTAAAATAATTTATTTTAATTAATAATGATTGAAAATTTATTTTAATTGAAGTTAGAGCAAAAGTATTCATTTTGATTTCTAAAGAAATTAGAAATAGTACGGTAGTTTGAAAAGTCAAACCTGTATTTTGACCAAATGTACCAGATTCAAGATCTAACGGATTTTAGTGAAACCAAAAATATCTAAATCTGTTTGAAAATATCTTTCCAACGAATCTGAAAAATCAAAATTTCATAGCGTGAATCAAAAGATATGGCCAGTTGAATATTCGAAATGGTCGCTATAGTATAATTTATAGCCCGTATAAAAGGCCATTTTCCACACGACCTCCATTTCCGACGAAACCACTTTCATTGGATTCGGAATGTCAAATTATTGCTAGATTTCAATTTTCATAACTTTTTGAATTAATATGTGAGCGTGGCAAACAAAAATGTGTTTTTCAATTTTAGTCAAATCTGATCGACTTGAAAATAGTCATTTTTCGAACAGTCTCAGAATTCAATGAAATTAATTTTGTTAGGATCGTATCGCCAAAAAAAGCCAGAAATAATTTTTCTGTATTTTTCTGAGATCGTATGTGGCCCCGGTGAATTTAAATATACGATCAAATTAATTATTTAAATGATTTAAATATTAAATTAAGGATTTTAGGCCACAAACAGTCGTTTGGGCTGACGAGACGGATCCAAAACAGGGGGTATTGGGTAGGGTCAACTTTGGTTGGACTGAAATCGGATTAGTTTATGATGTAGGGATTTATTTGTAAAAATTACATTTTAATATTATAAATAATACAAATTAAACCCTAATCACTATTCACCTTCTTCATAGCCGCCGCCACCATGTTTTCAATGGCTAAAAACCTCCTGACTTCAACCACTAATATCCACCGATCATCTCAATAAAACTCCTCACTACAATTCAAACTTTCAAAGAGATTTTTCCTCCTCTTTGATTCTGTACGGTTGGATCGTAAAACCATCAAGTTTTCGTTGAGTTTCAGCACCTCCAACGCCAAGTATTTGCGTCGCCGCCGTGGTCCAGGGTCACCATCGAGTGGGCCCCCCTTGTCGCCGATTGTGCGCCTCCCCTAGCCGGTCGAGGTGTCATCTCCTGATCGTTTTCCAACTGCTTGAGGTGTTCCGAAAAATCAGACCTAGAATTGAAGCTAATAGCAAAAACCCACGACCGTAATATTGATAAAGGAGTAAAAAGAGTATGTCACTTTTTTTTTTATTATTTTATTAATTTAAAAATGTTACAATTTAAAATAAATCGTAACTAACGCATACGATATCGAAATTAAACGATTTCAGATCCTATTCAATCGTGAAGCTGAGATCTACGCTGATGTCCAGACTAGATCCAATTCCGTGCAGTTCAAATTTTGGACCAACTTGCGTTACAACAGTGAGATTTCTTCTTTTTATACAATTAATTAATTAATTAATTTGTTTTGTGACGATTGAATGTGTATGATTCAGATCTGTTATGTAATGATATTGTGGATGATTTATCTGTTTGTTGGTGATGTATAAACACAGATTCGTACGTGTTCCATAAAAATAATCATTTTTATTAGATTATTGATTTGGATTAGAATTTCCATTTCAATAAAAATAAATCATACTGTTTATTTATTGATTTGGATTAGAATTTCCATTTCAATAAAAATAAATCATATTGTTTATTTATTGACGTAGATTAAAATTTCCCTTTCAATAAAAACAAATTATTTTGATTATTTTTGTTGAATTGAATTAGATTGTCAATTCAACATTAAAACATTATTTTGATTATTTTTGTTGAATTGAATTAGATTGTCAATTCAACATTAAAACATTATTTTGATTATTTTTGATGAATGCATTAGATTGACAATTCTACATAAAAACATCATTTTGACCATTTTGTTGAATTGAATTAGATTGTCAATTCAAAATAAAAAACATTATTTGGATTATTTTGTTGAATTGAAATAGAATTATCAATTCCATAAAAAACATTATTTCACCATTTTATTTAATTGAAATAGAATTGTAAATTCAATGTAAAATATTATTTTGTCATTTTATTAGATTTAATGGAATGGTCAATATAATTGAAAATATACATTGAAAATAAGATTGTTCTTTTATTTGCATTCTCCAATGCAAATATACACTGAAAATAAGATTGTTCTTTTATTTGCATTCTCCAATGCAAGTTAACATTGAAAATAAGATTGTTCTTTTATTTGCATTCTCTAATGCAAATATACATTGAAAATAAGATTGTTCTTTTATTTGCATTCTCCAATGCAAATATACATTGAACTTAAGATTGCTCTTTTATTTGCATTCTCCAATGCAAATATACATCGAATCTAAGATTGTTCTTTTATTTGCATTCTCCAATGCAAATATACATTGAAAATAAGATTGTTCTTTTATTTGCATTCTCCAATGCAAATATACATTGAAAATAAGATTGTTCTTTTATTTGCATTCTCCAATGCAAATATACATTGAAAATAAGATTGTTCTTTTATTTGCCTTCGCCAATGCAAATATACATTGAAAATAAGATTGTTCTTTTACTTGCATTCTCCAATGCAAATATACATTGAAAATAAGATTGTTCTTTTATTTGCCTTCGCCAATGCAAATATACATTGAAAATAAGATTGTTCTTTTACTTGCATTCTCCAATGCAAATATACATTGAAAATAAGATTGTTCTTTTATTTGCATTCTCCAATGCAAATATACATTGAAAATAAGATTGATCTATATTTGAAAATAAGATTGTTCTTTTATTTGCATTCTCCAATGCAAATATACATTGAAAATAAGATTGTTCTTTTATTTGCATCCTCCAATGCAAATATACATTGAAAATAAGATTGTTCTTTTATTTGCATTCTCCAATTTATTCCAATGAAAATATACATTGTAACAAAAAATGTCCTTTTATTTGCATTCTTTGATGTAAATAAACATTTAATTAAAAGTTATTATTTTATTTGCATTCTTTGATGCAAATAAAACATAATTTTGAAAGGGCCACATTTTTGTTTGCAATTTTAGATGCAGACAAAACATTAGAATTAAAATTACATTTTTGTTTGCAATTTTAGATGCAAAAAAAGCACTATAATTAAAATTACATTTTTGTTTGCAATTTTAGATGCAAACAAAACATTAGAATTAAAATTACATTTTTTGTTTGCAATTTTAGATGCAAACAAAACACTAGAATTAAAATTACATTTTTGTCTGCGATTTTAGATGCAGACAAAACATTAGAATTAAAATCACATTTTTGCTTGCAATTTTAGATACAAACAAAACATTAGAATTTAAATTACATTTTTATTTGCAATTTTAGATGCAAACAAAACATTAGAATTTAAATTACATTTTTGTTTGCAATTTTAGATGCAAACAAAACATTAGAATTAAAATTACGTTTTTGTTTGCAATTTTAGATGCAAACAAAACATTAGAATTAAAATTACATTTTTGTTTGCAATTTTAGATGCAAACAAAACATTAGAGTTAAAATTAAAAGGTTACATTTTATTTGCAATTTTAAAATAGATGAAAACATAACATAAAAAGGTCGTATTTTTATTTACATTTTAAATGTAAATAAAAAGAATGGAATTCAAAAGTCACATTTTTATCGACATTTCATATGAAATAAAAGAATTGATTTATATGTTAAAATGTTTATTGTTACTTTAGATACAACAAAAATAGTAGGAATCGCCAAGTGATTTATATTTATATTTATCTATAAATATAAATTAAAATTTAAACGACTCGCGCGCGGTAGTTCGCGTTTCGGCAATCGTAACTTCAAACGATTATACCATAAGACACAACCGTCGGATTTTCTCAAAACTGGAACCATTAGGACCGTTTTGGGAAGATATTTCCGATGATATAAACTTTATCAAGATCCAATGGTTAGATTTTAAGATATGTGTAAAACAAATTTTGGTAAAAACAGCGCCAAGGCCGCCCATTGACTCGAAGCATCGTTTAATTATATTGAGCTATTTTTAAATAAATAAAAATAGCGATAAGTTGTTATATATTAATATTAACGATATTAAATGGTTTAAATGATAATAATTCGAAAAATTATTTGAAAAGACCAAGTTCAACTCATTTCAAATAATTTTACGGTGATTTAAAATTGAAGATTTCGAAGACGGCGATTGAAAACCGGCAATCTTCACATCGAAAGGATAACTACTGATGCCTGGCATTGGCTAGCTACCAATAAAGGGTTAAAGTGGTAGTTGTCCGGACGCACTTGTTGATCGTCCGGATACGCGAGCACCTAGGTGACTCCGGTTTCGTTCAGACCCAGAACGGACTTGTAAATGGATGCATGTCCAACATTGAATTTCATGCCATGTAATTTAATTGATATTTATTAATATATTTCTGAGGTGGCGGAGGACTTATCCTCTTGCTAAACACCCTTCTTTGAGACGCACGAGCTCGAAGGTTATATATTGGTAGTTATCGATCGCATGGTATGGACTGTCAATATGACATGCCAAGATGCAATTGATCGGGGTTTTTGTTGAAAAGCAGAGCCCTGTGGATGATGATCAAAGCATAGCCTATTTAGGCATAGCTTTGTGTATTTCATTACCTCTCGAGCCTCACACTTCGGTAGAGCCGAAAATGGGACAAGGAAACGCAGGGAGTGCACACGTTTCTTTCTAGCTAGAAGTGGCTTTTGGGTTTTTACATGGACCGGCATTTTTACTTATGTGGTTGATGGAATGAGGCGCCTTGGATTTTTATTGGTTGCCAATGGCCAATTTATAGGTCCAATAGGATCGAGAAGCGTGTGTTCAGGCATAACTATTCCACTAAAGTATTTGTGGACCGGCCCTGCAGGATCCAAGGGTTCGCCAGTGTCCGAATACTGAGACATTGCTAGAGTGTCTCGAATCGGCTAGGAGATCGTCCCTAGCCTTGACTCATAATGGAAATCAACCTCCAATACGACATTACGGTGTGTTGCGTTGTGTGATGGGACCTGAGTCTTATAATGATTTCATTTTCTAAAAAGCATTGCATTGTTTTTGATTAAAATTTATAAAACTTATGCACTGGCAATCTGATGGAATTAAACCCGTTCCGCATTAGCGGCGTGGTGCAGTGATTAGCCATATTATTAGTTTAGTAAGATTTCTTGTACCAGTCTCATGACAGACTCATAGTTTGTTTCACTTTGCAAACTCGTGTGCCCTCTTTCCACACGAGCAGCCAATTGACAGGTTTTAGGTAGGGAAGTTTTCTTGACTAGAGCTTGCTGATGGAGATGTTGGAAGATCTTTTCTTTTATCTTTATTTTCTTCTTGAGTTTATGAGACAGTATTGGATATTGATGTATTTTGGGAGATTGAGACTTTATTTCTTTCTCTGTTTTAGACATCTGTATTCCTAAATGTATCCTGTACTGCGTACTCTGATGTTCTGTGATAATGCTTGTGATGACATTTCCTCTCCGCTGCAAATGATTTATATGTTCTGCTATGTAACGGTTATCTGTTATTGTTTTAATTCTGTTATACTCCTATGATTATCCTTACTTTCGTTCTACGGATGTTTGGGTCATCACAGATTGTCCCTTGTATATTAAACCAAATATATTAAGTATGAAAAAGATAACCAATTAAATTAATGTTAACACCTTAGTATATTACAACATATTACGTAGTCGAATATCATTAACATGTAAGCGACAAAAGCAGAGCCACAATTATTTTAAAAACAGAGTGCCACCAAGAGATAAAAAGTTTATAATATTTTTCTCAGTTCAAATGAGACAAATAAAAATGGAAAATATCTGAATATGCATAGGAGCATCTGCAGAGTGTTTGCAGAATATTTTAGATATACATTTTTGGTTGAAAGCAACCATTTCTCCAATAAGTAGCTTAGAGGCCTGCACAACATTTAATAAGGTAAGAACAATAGCCAATCATGTATAACTTGAATTCCTTAAAAACAAAAGAATCCACCTGTACAATAAGTAAACAAGGCCAAATAGTTTAGGTAAATGTGAACAGGGGTGGCCGCAATATTGGACTGAACAGAGCATATTTGAGTTCAGTGGAAAACATGTGCAAACATTATGTAATTAGTAAATATTCAGTCTTAACCCGAATTTCATTGGAACATCAAAGATAATCTGAAATCTTGAACATTTAATAACCTGTACAGAATGATTTATTCCATTTCAATCAAAGTTAATATTGTCTTTTCCCTTTTATGTGCTTGCCAAGGAGATTAGATGCAATTAGCCTATAAATAGACCATTTATTTTAAGGGAAAGGTCTGTTGGAATCATAAATTAATATAAAATGGC
Source organism: Allium sativum (assembly GCA_030737875.1). Classification (NCBI taxonomy): domain Eukaryota; kingdom Viridiplantae; phylum Streptophyta; class Magnoliopsida; order Asparagales; family Amaryllidaceae; genus Allium; species Allium sativum. The sequence continues at coordinate 409,949,448 of CM060912.1, forward strand.
TGATACCAGGGAATACAAGCCGTAAGTAAAACACCCTGTTTTCTTTACTGTCCTATTTCTAACACATTCAAATTCAGTTGTGTATTATAGACCTATCTTATTTGGTGCGAAACAGTGAAGTTGTTTACAGGTTTAACTTTTTGAAGACATGATTTGTTTGTTGAATAACTTGTTTGCAAATAGAATAAACACTATGTACAGACATTAACTTGTCTCTTTCAAAAAAATGGATTCCAATACTAGTTCCAAATATATGTTTCTAGTGATTGATACTAATTATATAACTTCTTTTATATCTATTATTTATGTCAACTGAACCCCTAAGAAAAATGTTTAAATAGAATTGTTATGTTGAGTTGAAGACTGGTGGCGTCTATATGTTTATTGTCACCATATGGTTCTTTGAACAAATAAATATACATACAAAACTTAAGCCATTTTCGTTTTTCCCTATATGAGTCAAGCCGGTTAATTTGAGAAGAACCTGTTTACATTAAAAAAACCGCAACTAGTAGCAGGATAAGGTGGAATTTTGGACAAGTTGTATATCTGCATGAAGGAATGCAGTAAGGGGAGGCGCATGGCTCTTGAGTGGACTGGTGGCTTGTATTAGCCTAAACGAATATATATATATATATATATATATATATATATATATATATATATATATATATATAATAAACACGTGCAAAGTTAGAGCCGGCCATGTGTTCATAAAAACGTATGAATACCAGATTCCTTAAATCTTGGCAAGGCCATATATATATATATATATATATATATATATATATATATATATATATATATATATATATATATATATAATAAACACGTGCACAGTTAGAGCCGGCCATGTGTTCATGACGATGTATGAATGCCAGATTCCTTAAATCTTGGCAAGGCCACGTTCTGAGATGAAAAGGGAGTATGGTGCATGAAGTTCCAAGAGTTATGTGTGGAGGAAATGGTTGTTTAAGGCATGGTTTCACTAGAAATGAGAAGAGTTTGGTGCATGCATGGGTTCACAAGCATGTGGACACAAGAGTTGTTGTGTGCTGAAAATGTGGTGTAGTATTGCATGAAAATGGCACATTTTGTTGACTAGAAACATATATATATATATATATATATATATATATAATAATAATAATAAATGAAACTAAACCATTCTTAGTTCATAGTTGCCAGGTTCTCAAAAACCATGAAAACAATAGAATCTCCACCTGGTGCATTGGATGAATAGTAAACTGGGAAGGCTACAAAGTGTAGGACGCATGGACTAGTACACTTGAAAGGGTATACATTGGGCAACATGAAACATGTTCCCTTTCCTGCACATGTTGCGTTTTATGCCTTGGTAGAAGTAAGTATAAAACAATATGGGTTAGTGCATAGGAGTGTTGCATCAAACCAGTGCTGAAGGGAATGGAGAGGGGAACGCATCAGGTAGCCATAGTTGTATAGGATAAGCAAAACAATCTTTACTGAGGCAGCTGTTGAGCGAAATCATGGGTAAATTTATGGTTTGAGCATGTAAAGGAAACTGTGTTTTATCACTAAGTATAGAAAAAAAATATTATTTAATAACAACAACAACAACAATAATAATAAATGGAAAGGCTCGGGGTGAACTGATGGCGCTGTTGCATGTTGATGAAGAGAAGGGAAGAGCAATGGTGACGGAGTCAAGTTCGCCGAAGACGAATGCGGTGCACATGCACGGTGCAAGTATGTGCACTGTGAAAGTGAAACTGCATAATAAAATATAAAAATAAAATAAAATAAATAAATAAATAAACAAAAAGTGTTGACATATTTAAACGATGTAAAAAGTTTATATTGAATTATTGACTTGAATAATAAATGTTGACATATTCTCTTGTATCGACTACAGTTCTAAAATAAAGAGCAGACTGAAGGAATATATACATACATAATTAAATGGACAGGTCATGACATTTATTTTAGAATAAATAAATGTATTTATTCTAGAATACAACTTGACCGTAAATGTTATTAATGTTCATCGTTCAAAGAAACCGGGCTCGGTTTTCAAAATGAAATATGAATACCACTTTGATTCGATTTAGGCGCTCGTTAAAATGGAAGTCAAGATGAAGATATTGAAGAGCAAGGGCTACCGCTACTAATCTTGAGGGCGACTCCAAACGGACGTTGTAGAGTTAGTGCCTTCGTTTTCGTTAAATCCCAGAACGAACAAATATAGATGAATATCTGAAAGAATATTTCCAAATAATCATGTACACCGATTTTCTCAAACATACCAAGTGTGGTGGCAGAGAGTACATATTCTTTTGCTTAACACCCCGAGTATAGTTTGTGGATGTCAATAAATAAGTTAACGGATCTGATGTTGTGGCGTTCAAAGGGAACGATGAAGTGATATTCCAAAAAGATAATCGTACCCTCAAGCCTCATCAACCGAAAAATGACTAAAATTGGGCAAGCAGCAGGGCTAAGTGGGTCATACCCATCAAGGTATATCATCACTGGTCTAGAGAAATCAATTATATATATGCTTCGAAATGAATTCGGTTGGCTCGCTACCAACTGTGGTGATGATATATTCGATACACTCAAGTAAAACGAGTGGTCAGTTCTGTGTGGTCGGGTTGCAAGATGTTCCTGTTGTACCCCAGTGTTTCATCTCTAGAGAACACTAATCGAAAGGTGGTCCTATACCTAGTCATGTTGGAAATCAAATCTCCAGTACGAGCCATACGGTTTTATTGTAAACCAACTACGTCAGAAAGTGGGATGCAAGCTTTTTGGCTATATTCCTATTTATTTGTAAATTGATAGACATTATTATAATATTACTGAAGTTGATATAAAAATTATTTGGCTATCTAAGGTAAAAACACGTACCATATTTATTGGTGGTCGTGTCATACGAGAATCCAGTTCTTTCAAAATAGTATTTTCTGAAGTTAAACAAGTCACTCTACTATGCAACATGCTTTATAAGACTGCTTGTCTCCTCATCTAATTTAAATAAAATTTGTTTACTCATACCAGGCTTATGTCTGACCCAGAGTTTATTTTTCTTGTTTTCCTAAGCTCTTGGGTACTCATAATAATTATTATGGTAGCTAAGTGACCAGGTTCTGAATCGCAATCTATGGAGAAGTTTAGCAGGACCCTAGAATAACAAATATGCTAGTACTTACATATGCTTCATTATGTTATATTATGGGGTGTAATATGGACAGGTCATGAGACCATAAGTATGCATTATCTGTATGCCGTGAAACTCTGATGTATAATTATTATGATATCTATAAATTATGTGTGGTATTATGTTTATTTTGTTCCGCTGTGAGATTCTGATATTCTATTTCCTATCTCTTTCTTTTATTTCTTATTTAATGACTCAACTTTCGAAGTGTACGAAAGTTGGGCCGTTACACGGTTAGTTCCCTTGGTTTAGCAGTAGTCAAAAGTGAATTGTGTGGAAATGAACATTTCTGTTAATTCGTGTGGATGGTCGTTATGGAATGATTATGAGCTGGATTTTCTCTATGGTTAGATTTCTCTGCTTGGAATTTTCGATAAAGGTTTGAATAGTGGTAAAACAAATATAGTAACAAATGGTGCTCGCAAAACGTCCAATGGATTTTTTTTTGAAATAGTTGTCTTACCTTTTTGGATAGCTTGTATCTAAGCCTAGTTATTGACTTGTGTAGCAATACAATTGGTAAAGTTTGCATTGGTGACATGTTGGTCTAAGGCGAAATGGGAAAACCTTTTTCAGATTAAAGCTTTCGTACAAGTTCTATTAAAGTAACATTGGTAAGACAACTAGTAAGTGCAGTTATCTCGGATTAACTACCATTAGTTTGTTATGAGAGAGGGACCATTACCTACTATGAGAGAAGTCTGATTTTTCAGTAACCATAGATTGTTGGTTAGTTGTTTCCTTACTAGGAATTAGGGCTTTAAGACAAGGAAAATATATCGAATTTAAGTATATGATGATTTTTAAAGATAACCTTGAAAATATATATATAATAAGGATGTAGTTAACCATTTTTGGCTATTTGGAAGTTTAGGGGTTCATGTAATATCGATAGGAATATTATGTAGCCCGAAAGATTTAACCCGAGATTGTATCTTAAGATTGGATAAGAATTCACCATTTGTTAAGATATATTATTGAGATTTGATGCTTATCAGGATTTTGTAGTTGGACAAAAGAGGTGGATTTTAGGAGTTCCAACTAAACCTTTATATGACAACAGAACTGAGGCAGTAACAAGTTTGGTTAATGGATAGGTGAATAGAGAAAATATAGAGATTTCAAACGGATAATTGTGTTCCAAGACAAGAGTGTAACAAGGCGCTTTATGGAAATTTGTGTAACCACTTTGATTCAAAACCCGATACGCATAAAGTTTTAAGAAATGGAATTTTTGAAGGACTAATGTATTTTGATATGAATTTTGTATTTTGGGAATTTCATAAAAGAAGCTATATATATCTCAAAAAAGGAAATGGCCTAGGCTCAGATAGACAGAAGTAGATATGAGATGAAAATAGGGCTAATTACAGAACTGCAATAAAATTTTATATAAAGAACAAAGGTATATATAACATAAATAAACTGTAGTAATGGATTTACTGAAATAGGCAAAAGGGAAGAACATGAACAAAAATTAGACGTAAAAGAATCATTTATAGAGAAAAGAATTAGAGATAGTTGGATCTATAATTAAACCATAGATAAACTAGATCTGTGTACAACTATAGGAAGATTCAGATCTGAAACCACTGTAACAACTATTGTATCAATTTTAACCTCAACTTGGAAGAAATCTCATAATCATCGAAAGTACTCACCTAAAATTTGAGCAAATCTAGTAAGCCCTGACAGATCCTTTCTATCTATATATATATCCTGCAGAAATATGTATAGAACGAAGCCTCAATACTCCATTAAAATTATATTTGAGAAGAGGGTTATTTGGGAGAGGCAGAGAAATGGAGTAGTGAGGATTAGGTTAGGCTTTGAAGGCTATTTATAATAGATTTAGGATATTCAGGTTCGTTGGATTTTATATTTAGATATTAGGCCACTAGATTAAAAGAAGGATCTGGAAGTAAAACCCTAAAACATAGCCCAATCGGTCGAAATTGTTCCTGACAAACAACGTTGCCAGGTCATGACCTAGGTCGACCCACCCCCTATGTGGGTCGACATAACCCACTTGGGTCCTAGATCGACCCAGTAGTCGACCCGGTAGGGACTGGGTCATCCCATTTCCATCGTATATATATTTTTAATTCTTTTAATTCATGATTTTAGTTTAATCTTCAAACAACAATAATTTCTTTGTTTTAAGTCCGATTTTAGCAAACCAAATGTCAGACTTTACCAGAATTTCGAAACAGACCCAATGGTGTAACCCTCATTTCCCAATTCTCAATATATTTGTGGTTATTATTTATTTTCTCAACCTACTCCTTAATTAATTAATTTTTATTGTTAAAAATTCGGGTTGTTACACTAGAATAGCAATAAATTATAGAGAACTAAACAATTATGCAGAATTTGATGGATATTTTATACCTTTTTTGAAAATTTAATTAAACAGATATAAGAAGCAAAATTCTATAGCAAATTCGATGCTAAATCTGGTTTTTGGCAAATAAAACTTTTAGATAAGAATCAATCGAATTAACAGCTTTTAGCAATCATCAAAGGCATTTTGAATTGCTGATTATGCCTTTTGGATTAAAAATGCACATCAAACATTTCAAAAATTGACGAACTCAAAGTTTAGGCATCTACCATTTATTGTTGTATATATTGGTGATTTACAGTATTTTCAAATTCAGCAAAAGAACACAAACAATATTCATAATAGTAATAAAAATATTATTCGAAAATGGGTTTATCCTAAGCCTTAAAAAATAGACTTGTTTAGAGAAAAATAGACTTTCTTCTCTTCCGCGGAGCATAGCCCGGTTGGTAAGGCCGCTTGGCAATCATGGAACAAAGTTCCTGGAGGTTGTTGGTTTGAATCTTAATTGTTGTGCTCTCCTTTAAGGCATGGAGCAGTTATCCCTTTAGATTCCTGTAACGGGCTAGGGATTGATACTCCTGCTAGGCTGACATCAATTGGGGAACCACGCGGAGGACAGTGGTATACCTCGATTTCATCAAGTAGTTTTTATAAAAATTAGACTTTCTTGAAAAAATAATCAAAAAAGGACAAACTGATTTACAACATAATTATACAAAAATAAATAATTTTTCCAAAATCTTTTTTTACTCTTAAAGATCTTTAAAGTTTTTTAAGATTATTAAATTATGGAGGAAATTCTGTACCAAATTTATCATCGAAAGTTGAGAACATACAAGACAACTTGCTAAGAAGCAAATAAAATATAAGCGATCAAATGGTGAACAACCAAGAAGGTAGAACACAACAAAATTCCAATAACTTTACAAGAACGAGAAGAAGAATAAATTAGAAAAATATAGGATACGGTCAAAGAACAAAAAATTATTTATTTTCCTTCTGATGATGAATTTGTTACTTTACAAATAGATGCTTCAGAAAATTTCTGAGCCGAAGTATTAGTTTGTAACAACCCGGAAAATCTGAACCAATTTAAAATTTTCTATTTTAGTGGATTTTAAATATTTAAAATAAATTATTTTAAATAATAATGACGAAAAAACTATTTGAATCGATGTTTGAAAATAAATATATTTATTTTAATTATAAACAAGGCCTGAAATGGCGCGACAGTTTCAAAATTTGAATTCAAACTTTGACTGACTGTACCGGGTGCAAAATAAAACAGATTTTAGTGAAACCAAAAATATTTAAATCTATTTACGATTATCTTTCTAAAGAATCTGAAAAATCGAAATTTCATAGCGGGAATCAAAAGTTATGGCCAAATGAATTTTCAGAAAGGTCGCTATAGAGTATATATAGCCCTTGAAAATAGACATTTTGCAAACGACCTATATTTTCGACGAAACCACTTTTGTTGGATCCGGGATGTCAAATTATTGCTAGGTTTCAAATTCCATAATTTTTGAAGTTAATATGTGAGCGTAGCGAAGAAAAATGTGTTTGGTTAATTTCAATTAAATTGGATTGACCAGAAAATGGTCATTTTTCAAACGGTCTCAGAATTCGACGAAACTAGTTTTTTGGGACCGTATCTTCCGCTCAATGAAATCACGAAATTCTTGAATCATTTTGAAGATCTGAATCTCCTCTTTAAATCCATCTAAGCTTCATCAGTTATCGTGTAGTGTGCCTCGAGTTAGGAGCCCCGAAAGTCAGAGACTTTCGATCGCCGCCGCAGCTTATATTTGCCACCGAACTAAACGAGACCACCGGCTCCGGGAGGCTGCTTCTAAGCTCTACAACGCTGTACCATTCGATCGTCGTATAACTTCACGGTTTGTGCTGAAAATCAAGACCTAATTCTGAATAGTTCAAAAAGGGGTACGACTGTTTTTATTTTGAATGATTTCAACACTATAAACCTTCGCAAAACTATGAATAACTTCTAAAAATAGTATCTTTTTGCTATGTGGTCGAAATCCAGTGAAACAAGAGACGCCGGGACCATGTGGACGCTCTCTACATTTTAGAAGAGACCAGATATTTTTCTAGGCCTTTTACAATTTTTGGAGGAGTGGAAACCAAGGTGAGATTTCTAAACTGAAATGTGAATGAAAATGCATTGTATAAGTTATACAAGCGAAGTATAAATTATATACGCGTTGTATACCTCATGCATATGTGTTGTATAAGCTATATGATCGATGTATAAATTATACAAACATTGTATGAAACATATATGCGTTGAAAATGAGTTGGAATGGAAATGAAATATATATATATATATATATATATATATATATATATATATATATACTCCCCTCGTCCACAAACCATGGACGATATTTATTGATTGTGAATTGGCGTGAAAATTTTGGTGACTAATGCGAATGATTGATAGAATTATTTGTGGTTTGAGATTGTTGGTTTGTGGTTGAAAAATACCCGTTTGTGGTTGAAACAAAACTAGAATAGGTTGTGGAAAAAAAAACATACTCGTCTGCGTACGAACTAGATGTATGAAATCCCCACTGTCAAAAGCTACGAGGCTTTAAGGTAGAGCGAGGAGCCGTACTCGAGATGGTGCCGGTTTTAAATACCCTGCCGTTATGCTGCCGAAATTTTCAATAATATTCACGTGTTAGAATTATTTTCATGTGTTGAAACTATATTCATGTGTTGAAACCATATTCACATGTTGAAAATTTTACATGTATAGATTAAATTCAATAAACGATAAAAATAACATTTTTGACATAAGTATGAAATAAATAAAATTCATGTGTTGAGAAATTCATGTGTTGAATAGAAATTCATGTGTTGAATAAAATTCATGTGTTGAATGACATTCATGTATTGAATAAATTCTTTGAAAGATAAAAATAACAATTTTATCATATATATATAGACTATATAAAATATTAGTGTTTTAAACAAATTGTTTTAACACCAAAAATAACATTTTTAACTTATGTATGAACTATATAAAATAATCGTGTTCTGAAATAAATTGTTTTACAATAAAAATCACATTTTTATCATATATGTGAAGTATATAAAATAATCGTGTTTTGAAATAAATTGTTTGACAATAAAAATCACATTTTTATTATATATATATATATGAATTGTTAAAAATAGAGATGTGTTGAAATAAATATCTGTTGGATAAAAATATCATTTTTACCAAATATATGAAATGAATATGGTTTTTGAAATCGAAGAACAAATTATTTTTATATATTTAAATATAATTAAAATAAATCGAAAAAAAATGAAGCTGCAGTTCGTATTTTGAAACCGTGATTTTAAACGATTATTGCAGGAGATCCGACCATCGGAAAACCGAAACCGTTGGGTTCGCTTTGGAAATATCTTTCCAATGACACCAACTTTGTAATAATCCAACGGTTGGATTGTCTGGAATGATTAATTCAAATCTGAATGAAAACAGTGCTAGAATCGATAATATATATATATATAATTAAAATAAATCGAATAATGACGTTGTAGTTCGTATTTTGAAATCGTGACTTCAAACAATTGTACAGGGAGATCTGACCGTCGGATTTTCCCAAAACTGGAACTGTTTGATTTATTTTGAAAAGATATTTCTAATGATATAAAATTTGTAAAGATCCAATGGTTGGATTTTCAGATATGTGTAAATCAAATCTAAAGAAAAACAGCGCCATGGTCGCCATATGGCCTGAAGCATCGTTTAAATCAAATGGGCTATTTTTAATTAAATAAAAATAGCGAAAAAATCGTTATAAAATATTATTAACGATATGGAATGGAAATGAACTGAATTTACTCTGTTTATTGGATATTCTGATGGTTGAATGTGTTTGGCATGAAATTTATATTAATGAACTGAACCTGGATGTCGAATAACTTAACCATGAAATGAATTGATTTAAATTATAAATATACGTGAATTATTTGAAAAGACTGAGTTTAATCTCATTTCAAATAATTGATCGACGATAAGAAGTCGATGATGAAGATGGTGGTCGAAGACTGGAGAGCTTCACGTCGTTTGGATGATTACTGATGTCTTGATTGGGAGGCATCCTAAGATATAGATAATAAGTGGTGATCGTCCAGATGTACTTGGAGATCGACCGGATATATGAGAAATAAGGTGCCTCTGGTTTCGTTCAGACCCAGAATGGACTTGCAAATGGACTGTCTGTATGACATTGGATTTCATTCTGTGTGATTGACAGACGTCAGTTGCATGGCATGAATTGCCTGTGTGGCATGCTGAGATGCAGTGATCAAGCCTTTTGTTGAAAAGCAGAGTCTTGTGGTAGATGATCAAAGCACCGCCTGTGTGGCATAGCTTTGTGTATAACGTTAATTTGCGAGCCTCACACCATGGTATGAACCAGAAACGGGAGAGGACCTCAGGGAGGACATGCGTTTCCTTCTAGCTAGGGTGGTGTCAGTGACCTACCAGCCCTGACAGTTATATTATTTTCACTTGTGTGGTTGTTGGATTGCGAGGCGCCTCAGGTATATCGGTGACTATGTGGAGCTGATGGAGTCATAGGACTCATTTATGCCCCAAAGGGCAGGAAAACGCAGTGTTCAGGCATAATAATCCACATCGAGTGGACCGGCCCTGACGATCTAAGGCTTGCTTGCTCGCTTGCCTGAGGGGAGGGCTAGAGCGTCTCGAATTCGGTAAGGACTATCTTTTGCCTTGGTTCATGACGGAAATCCAATTTCCAAATACGACATCGTGCGGTTTTGATTGTATACCTATATATGACGACATGATATATGGTACCCATGCCGTCTATGATTGATACTTATGATTGAAATTGTTTTTGAAATAAATAAACACTAGTAATAATATCAAATGATTTGTTTTATTCGTATCAAGCATATTTTGGCAATTATAAGGTAAAACTCTATCCTCCGGTTTGCGTTGCATTGTGTGATGGGAACCGAGTCTTATAGTGGCTTCATTTTTATAAAAAAGCATTGCGATGTTTTAAGAGATTTAACTGTTTAAACACTGACAATCCAATGGAGTAAACCCGTTCTGTGTTAGCGGCGTGGTCATGTGATTGGCCTTATTGTAAAGTATGTTAATTAGATTTCTCATGCCACTCCCATGACTGACTCGTAGTTTGTTTCACTTGCAAACTCTGGTGCCCATATTTCTACGTGGACAGCCCTGTATTCAGGTTTTAGCAGGCTCTTTCTGGATAGCTGGAGTTGAAGTTGGATTCTATCCCTTCTTTCTTTTATGTTGTTCAGGTCCTATTACATATTATGTTTTGATTCCGCTGTAGACATTTATGTAAAGTTGAACTGTATTTTTTACTAAATATGATCTTGTATACTGTTTAACTCTAATGTTTATATTTATCCATTGTATTCTGTTATACATTATCTGGCGTATTTATTTATTTCTTTTCTGTTGTTATTTGTTTATGTGTTATATTCCAAAGATTACCCTTGCCACCGTCGTACGGGGGTTTGGGGTCGTCTCAACATGGTATCAGAGCTTTGGTTAATCTTAGCTCAGGAGTATAACATATTAACGAACTCGTCATAAATAGAACCAGTTTTGTTCTTGGACGAATAACTCATTACAGATAGGATCGGTAAGGTCCTAGTATGAGTATAGCAGAATAAAATACACCCCAATTGATGCATCTACATTCAAGTATATGTCTCTATGCTTTACAATATCCTTTCTGTTGACCTGACACTTTTTCTGCTATTTGCAGATGTACAAAAAAATGAGTGGCAGAAACAGAAGAAGGAATACCGAAACAGATATTGAAGCTATAGTAAAGAGGTATCGAAATCTGGGTGGATCACCATTCTAGGGCAAGGAATCCATTATGGAAACACAAGCTTGGATTCGTTCTGTTGAGAAAATCTTTGAAGGTTTAAAGCTGAGTGATGACCAAAAAAGATTACTGGCATCTTGGGCACTCAAAGAAGAAGCTTTGTTCTGATGGGATTCGATTATAAAGGATAATCCAGAAGGTAGTATTACCTGGGATAGATTTAAAGAGATTTTCAGTGAAAGATTTATTCCTCCAGAAGTAACTGAGCGGTTATGTGACGAATTCTATTATCTGATACAAGGAGATATGACCATTCCAGAATATCATAAGAAATTCAATGAACTTTCTCATTATTCCTGTCATCTAATTCAAAATCCGAAGAGGAAGAATCTGAGGTTTATTAACGGGCTTCAAAGAAAGTACCAAAGTAGTGTAATGGGGCATGTGAAGCTTCCTTTTTCTGAAATGATATACATGGCTTGTTAGTATGAAGATCTCCATAAGAAAGGTCTTTTGAACGACGAAGAGGAAGACAGTTCTAGTAACAAAAAGAAGTTTGAAACCGATAGCCCAGAGACAAGTACGCAGCATGAGGCAAGTACAAATTCTGAAGTCAGTAGGAGGCCTAGAGCCAAGAGGAAAAGGGCAAGATCTGGGAAAGAACAAATAACGACTGCCACATGCTCAGGCTGCAATAGGTAAGGACATTTGGTGGTAAGTTGCAAATCTTGGAACAAACGAAAGAAGGATGAATCTAAATCCAAGAACAAGTTTCAAATGACCCGAGATGCAATCTTTGTCATCAGGTTGGTCATATAAAGCGAGATTGATGGCTTTTGAAAGAGACCAATGGGGCTCAAGTTAATAACCCCGCAGAAACTCCAAGACCCTCAGCTAGTCAGGGAAAGCCTGATGTTTTGGAAGGCATGCTTACTGTCAAAGATATACCAGTTAAAGTACTGTTTGATACAAGCGCGTCGCGAAGCTTTATTGCAAGGAATGTAGTTAAAAGTTGGATTTGAATTTGAAAAGGCTCAAAGAACCCATCACTGTCCATAATCTGGTTGGGGGGTCTCTCGATCTTAGTTGGATTTGTGGGGTGCCTGTATCTTTTTCCCGATATCGTTTCCCTACCATCTCTATCGTCATGAATTTTACCGAATTTGATCTTATTTTGGGATTGGATAAGTTAACCAAGTTTGAAGCTGAGGTTAAATGCGCCGAGAGAGTGGTTAAGGCAAAGATTAAATCAGGGGATTATATAACCATACCATGTGAAGGTCCGAATTTAGATAGAAAATACTTTTGGTCAGCTCTTGATGTTTCTCCTGCTCAAATAGAAAATATTCCTATTGTCACAGAGAATATTTCGGACATCATAAAAGATATCGTCAAGAATTATGCGGATGTGTTCGAAGAAGTTGTTAGCTTGCCTCCGCAGAGAGAAATTGATTTCAAGATTGCTTTAATTCCGAATGCAAGGCCAGTAGTGCACGCTATTCGGAGAATGACTCTAAAGGAGAAAGAAGAATTAGACAATCAAACACGACAGCTTGTATGGAAGGGTATGATCATGCCTAGCTTCTCTGATTGGGGAGCAGCAATGGTGTTTGTCCCAAAGTCAGACGGTACTCTTCGACTATATGTGGATTATCGTGACTTGAATAAACAGACATTAAAGAACAAATATCGTCGATTGAATGGTCCACAAGTATTTTCAAGGATGGACCTAGCTACAGGCTTCCATCAGCTTTGTATTGCTGAAGAGTGTGTTCCCATGACAGCATTCAGAGTTCCCGATTTGTTCTATGAGTGGTTAGTAATGTCATTCGGCTTATGTAATGCTCCAGCGTATTTTGCCGATCTGATGAACATGGTATTCAGAGAAGTCTTGTATAAATTTGTTTTCGTTTTCATTGATGACATATTGATCTTCTCTAAGTCATAAAGCGAGCATGCGAAACATTTGGAATAAGTATTGGAAATTCTCAAAAAGAATGTCTTGAAGGCTAAACATTCCAGATGTATATTCTGGCAAGAAGAAGTCAAGTTTCTTGGCCATGTTGTATCAAAAGAAGGAATTTCTATGGATCCCGGTAAAATCACCGCTATTCAAAATTGGAAGTAGCCTAGTACTCCCACGGAAGTACGAAGTTTTCTGGGATTGGCTACTTATTATCGGAAGTTCGTTAAAGATTTACTGAAGATATCTAGTTCCTTAAGAAAGCTTACAAAGAAACACGCAAGATTCAAATGGACTCCCGAATGTGAGGAGGCCTTTCAGAGGCTAAAATTAAGATTAACAACTGCTCCAGTGTTAACGATTATCGATGGCAATCAAGACTTGAAAGTCTGGACAGATGCCTCTAGAGAAGGCCTTGGTGCAGTATTAATGCAAAGAGGTCAAGTGGTTGCTTATGCTAGCCGTCAGCTGAAACCGCATGAGAAAAATTACGTTACTCATGATCTTGAGTTGTTAGCCATCGTATTTGCTTTGAAAATATGGAGGCACTATCTTTTGGGTGAGAAATTCGAACTGTATACAGACCATCAGTCATTGAAGTATTTGTTCACCCAAAAAGACTTGAATCTGAGGCAGCAACGTTGGCTAGAATTTCTTGCAGCATACGATTTTGACATTTTGTACACTCCAGGGAAAGCCAATGTTGTAGTTGATTCGCTAAGTTGAAAGAATGTAATAATCACCAGTTTTGTTATTACGACTTCATTAGTTGATAAAATATCTGCTCTTCAGAAGGAAGATCACTTCATTCAGAGGATCAGAGAAAGAATACAGAAAGGCGAACCCTTGAGCTTCCGGATCGATAACCAAGGGGTTCTAAGGCTAAAAGGTCGAATTTTTGTTCCTAACATTTCTGAGCTCCGGAGGGAAGTACTGGATGAATGCCACAAGTCAAAGCTTAGTATCCATCGAGGAGTGAGAAAAATGTATAATGATATTAAGCGTACATTCTGGTGGAGATCGATGAAGAGAGACATTTCATTATATGTTTGCAGGTGCTCTACTTGCCAACTAGTCAAAAGTGACCAACAGAAACTTGCCGGATTGTTGCAACCATTGGACATTCCAGGTTGGAAGTGGGAACATATTTCCATGGACTTCATAGATGGGTTGCCCAGAACCAGAAAAGGGAAAGAAAGTATTTGGGTGATCGTAGATCGCTTCACGAAGACTGCCCATTTCATACCTGTCAGATCAAATAGAAATGCTCAGAGTCTGGCATAGGTTTATTTCAAAGAAATTGTTAAGCTACATGGAGTGCCGATCAGTATAGTTAGTGATAGAGATCCAATATTTACTAGAAAATTCTGGGAGGCATTTCAAGTATAATTGGGGACAAAGCTGAATCTAAGCACCGCTTATCATCCTCAGACAGATGGTCAGACTGAGAGGGTGAATCGCATACTAGAAGATTTATTGCGGGCTTGTATTATTGATTTTGGCGGATCATGGGAAGACCATTTGCATTTGGCCGAATTCTCATACAACAATGGCTATCAAGCGAGTCTGACAATGTCACCATTCGAAGCATTGTATGGTAGACCGTGCCGATCTCTTGCTTGTTGGGTAGAACCTGGAAATAGACTCGTATTGGGATCCGATATGATTCGCAAAGCTGCGGACAAAGTTGATTTCATTAAGAAACGATTACTAGCCGCTCAAAGCTGATAGAAGAGCTATGCAGATAAGAGAAGAAGAGATTTATCATTCACTGTTGGTGAACACGTGTATTTGAAGGTATCTCCGATGAGAGGAGTAATCCGGTTCGGTAAAACAGGGAAATTGAAGCCCAAGTTCATTGGTCCGTTCCTATTCTAGAACAGATTGGAACTCTTGCTTATAGGGTTCAATTGCCAGATTGGTTGCCTGGAGTGCATGATATATTTCATGTATCTCAACTTCGAAAGCATGTTCATGATCCAGATTTGATCGTGGAGGAAGCCGCACAATGGGATATAGAAATTACTCTAGAATTGGCTCTAAGAAGAGAGCCGATCAATATTATTGGCAAAGAAACCAAAGAGCTGAGGAACAAAAAGGTTCACTTAGTCAAAGTGCAATGGAGTGGAGATCCGCGAGATTGTACTTAGGAAACTGAGGAAAGCATTAATAAAGCCTACCCCAAGTGCAGGGTGGATATCTCTGATTGACTCTGGTGCAAGGTATATTTACCATATTTTGCATTTCCATTTTGTTCTCTACTTTATTATTGTTTCTTTGCATGGATGTAAACTTTTTAATTATATAGTCTGATTATTTTAAAAGAGTATATGAATTAAATGGGCAAATTTTTGAAAAGTTAAAAACAAATTGATTGTTGTTTGTGTGGTGTGATTGTGAATTTGATTAAACAAATTATTAGAATGATAGTTAATTTAATCAATAAGAAAATGATGGTAAATTTATGCAATTAAATCAAGTATTGAACTGATTTTAAAATAGATAGAAATATATACATGTGCATTATGTATGTTTGGACAGGTAAATGGATTAGCTACTGAGTAAAGAATTTATTTGCGTGCCCGAGAAGTAGGTAAACCTTAATGAGTTGGATGCGCAATTTTATTCTTATATCAACTCCTGTGAATGCCATTGGATGCGTAGTGCTGGTTGTTCTGTGTGTAATAATAAATGTCGCCATAGGATAGTAACAATTAATTTCGAACTACACTACATGGCATACTTCTTGAAGATGGCATACTTCATCATATACCACATAAGCATTTGGAGCTTGTGTGACGAGGTTAAAGATTTACCATACGAGCGAGAGGCTTGTGTGGCGTTGACTATATATTACAAGTTGAATTGATGACTGATATGGACTATATAAAATGTAACGGTAAATTGCAAGATTAATAAAAAAACCCACACAGGTCTGGAGATGACAATAAACACGTCTCTCTAGTCATTAAGGCACAGAAACCATTTATATGGTGACGAGAATTTATTCTCTGGAGTTATGATCTATACACACTCACCTGTGGACACCGGAATATATCACTATAAATATATGTATGCTTGTTAGGATTTATTGGGTACCTAACATGGCACAATAAATTTCCAAACCCCTCCCCGTACAAAGGAGGTTATGGCGAAATGTTTCGAAAATTTAGGGTGTTAGCCAAATTTTTGAAGAATTGGGAAATTCCTAGAAACTGAAAAGTTGAAGAATGGTAGCCAAAATGAAAGTTGAGTTGGTTTATTAAACAACTTTCGACTTCGTTCCTTTTCAGGGACGAAAAGATTTTAAGTGTGGGAGATTGTAACAACCCGGAAAATCTGAACTAATTAAAAATTTTAATTTGGCTATTTTAGTGGATTTTAAATATTTAAAATAAATTATTTTAAATAATAACGACGAAAAATCTATTTGAATCGATGAATGAAAATAAATATATTTATTTTAATTATAAACAAGGCCTGAGATGGCGCGACAGTTTCAAAATTTGAATTCAAACTTTGACTGACTGTACCGGGTGCAAAATAAAATGAATTTTAGTGAAACCAAAATTATTTAAATCTGTTTATGATTATCTTTCTAACGAATCTGAAAAATTGAAATTTCGTAGCGGGAATCAAAAGTTATGGCCAAATGAATTTTCAGAAAGGTCCCTATAGAGTATATATAGCCCTTGAAAATAGATATTTTGCAAACGACCTCTGTTTTCGACGAAACCACTTTTGTTGGATCCGGGATGTCAAATTATTGCTAGGTTTCAAATTCCATAATTTTTGAAGTCAATATGTGAGCGTGGCGAAGGAAAATGTGTTTGTTTGATTTCAGTTAAATTGGATCGATCAGAAAATGGCCATTTTTCAAACGGTCTCAGAATTCGACGAAACTAGTTTTGTTGGGAAGTATCATTAAAACATAGATAGATTTATTTTTTTGGAATCTTAGGGATTAGTATGTGGCCCTGGCAAATCGAAATGTACGTTCAAATCAAATATTGAATGTTTTATACTTTAATTTGAAGAATAACTGACTAAAACAGTCGAGTGGGCTCACGAAACATATCCCATTGTATTCGGAATGTGGGTATTTAGCTAGGGGCGATAGTCGTTGGGTTTGAATTGAAGTTCGTATGGATAAGAGGGTATTTTCCAGGTTAACTGAATTAAAAATAATTATAAAATAGTGGCCCAATCAGAATTCGACGTTCACTTTTCTCTCTCCCCGACAATCCTCCAAGCGAATGACGGAACAGCCTGCAAACCATCTCTCTTCGATTTCTCTTCATCCACTCAATGAAATCATGAAATTCTTGAATCATTTTGAAGATTGAATCTCCTCTTTAAATCCATCTAAGCTTCATCGGTTATCGTGTAGTGTGCCTCGAGTTAGGAGCCCCGAAAGTCAGAGACTTTCGATCGCCGTCGCCGCTTATATTGGCCACCGAACTAAACAAGACCACCGGCGCCGGGAGGCTGCTTCCAAGCTCTACAACGTTGTACCACTCGATCGTCGTACAACTTCACGGTTTATGCTGAAAATCGAGACCTAGTTCTAAACAGTTCAACAAGGGGGTACGACTATTTTTATTTTGAATGATTTCAACACTATAAACCGTCGCAAAACTATGAATAACTTCTAAAAATAGTATCTTTTTGCTATGTGGTCGAAATCCAGTGAAACAAGAGACGCCGGGACCGTGTGGATGCTCTCTACATTCTAGAAGAGACTGGATATTTTTCTGAGCCTTCTACAATTTTTGGAAGAGTGGAAACCAAGGTGAGATTTCTAAACTGAAATGTGAATGGAAATGCATTGTATAAGTTATTTAAGCGAAGTATAAATTATATACGCGTTGTATACCTCATGTACATGTGTTGTATAAGTTATATGAGTGATGTATAAATTATACAAGCGTTGTATGAAACATATATGCGTTGAAAATGAGTTGGAATGGATACGAAATATATTTATATATGAATATATATATATATATATATATATATATATACGCACACACTCCCCTCGTCCACAAACCATGGACGATATTTATTGACTGTGAATTGGCATGAAAATTTTGGTGAATAATGCGAATGGTTGATAGAGTTGTTTGTGGTTTGAGATTGTTGGTTTGTGGTGAAAAATACCCGTTTGTGGTTGAAACAAAATTAGAATAGGTTTTGGAAAAAAGAAAGAAAAACATACTCGTCTGCATACGAACTAGATGTATGAAATCCCCACTGTCAAAAGCTGCAAGGCTTTATGGTAGAGCGAGGAGTCGTACTCATGATGGTGCCGGTTTTAAATACCCTGCCGTTATGCTGCCGAAATTTTCAATAATATTCATGTGTTAGAATTATTTTCATGTTTTGGAACTATATTCATGTGTTGAAACCATATTCACGTGTTCAAAAATATGCATGTATAGAATAAATTCAATAAACGATAAAAATAACATTTTTAACATATGTATGAAATAAATAAAATTCATGTGTTAAGAAATTCATGTGTTGAGAAATTCATGTGTTGAGAAATTCATGTTTTGAATAGAAATTCATGTGTTGAATAAAATTCATGTGTTGAATGACATTCATGTATTGAATAAATTCTTTGAAAGATAAAAATAACATTTTTTATCATATATATATAGACTATATAAAATATTAGTGTTTTAAATAAATTGTTTTAACACCAAAAATATCATTTTTACCTTATGTATGAACTATATAAAATAATCATGTTTTGAAATAAATTGTTTTACAATAAAAATCACATTTTTATCATCTATGTGAAGTATATAAAATAATCGTGTTTTGAAATAAATTGTTTGACAATAAAAATCACATTTTTATTATATATATAAATTGTTAAAAATATTGATGTGCTGAAATAAATATCTGTTGGATAAAAATATTTTTTTATCAAATATATGAAATGAATATGGTTTTTGAAATCGAAGAAAGAATTATATTTATATATATAAATATAATTAAAATAAATCGGAAAAAAATGAAGTTGTAGTTCGTATTTTGAAACCGTGATTTCAAACGATTATTGCGGGAGATCCGACCATCGGATTTTCCCGAAACCGAAACCGTTGGGTTTGCTTTGGAAATATCTTTCCAACGACACCAACCTTGTAATGATCCAACGGTTAGATTGTCTGGAATGATTAATTCAAATCTAAATGAAAACAGTGCCATAATCGGTTTTATATATATATATATATATATAATTAAAATAAATCGAATAACGATGCTGCAGTTCGTATTTTGAAATCGTAACTTCAAACGATTGTACCGGGAGATCCGACCGTCGGATTTTCCCAAAACTGGAATGGAAATGAACTGAATTTACTCTGTTTATTGGATATTCTAATGGTTGAATGTGTTTGGCATGAAATTTATATTAATGAACTGAACCTGGATGTCGAATAACTTAACCGTGAAATGAATTGATTTAAATTCTAAATATACTTGTATTATTTGAAAAGGCCGAGTTAAATGTCATTTCAAATAATTGATCGACGATAAGAAGTCGATGATGAAGATGGTGGTCGAAGACCGGAGAACATCACATCATTTGGATGATTACTGATGTCTTGATTGGGAGGCATCCCAAGATATAGATAATAAGTGGTGATCGTCCAGACGTACTTGGAGATCGACCGGATATACGAGGAATAAGGTTCCTCCGGTTTCGTTCAGACCCAGAACGGACTTGCAAATGGACTGTGTATCTGACATTTGATTTCATTCTGTGTGATTGACAGACGTCAGTTGCATGGCATGAATTGCCTGTATGGCATACTGAGATGCAGTGATCAAGGCTTTTGTTGAAAAGCAGAGCCTTGTGGTAGATGATCAAAGCATCGCCTGTGTGGCATAGCTTTATGTATAACGTTAATTCGCGAGCCCCACACCCCGGTATGAACCAGAAACGGGAGAGGAACTCAGGGAGGACATGTGTTTCCTTCTAGCTAGGGTGGTGTCAGTGACCTACTAGCCCTGACATTTATATTATTTTCACCTGTGCGGTTGTTGGATTGCGAGGCGCCTCGGATATATCGATGACTATGTGGAGCCGATGGAGTCATAGGACTCATTTACGCCCCAAAGGGAAGGGAAACGCAGTATTCAGGCATAATAATCCACATCGAGTGGACCGGCCCTGACGATCCAAGGCTTGCCTACGCGCTTGCCTGAGGGGCGGGCTAGAGCGTCTCGAATTCGGTAAGGACTATCTTTTGCTTTGGTTCATGACGGAAATCCAATTTCCAAATACGACATCGTGTGGTTTTAATTGTATACCTATATATGGCGACATGATATATGGTACCTATGTCGTCTACGATTGATACTTATGATTGAAATTGTTTTTGAAATATATAAACACTAGTAATAATATCAAATGATTTGTTTTATTCGTATCAAGCATATTTTGGCCATTATAAGGTAAAGCTCTATCCTATGGTTTGCGTTGCATTGTATGATGGGAACTGAGTATTATAATGGCTTCATTTTTATACAAAGCATTGCGATGTTTTAAAAGATTTAATTGTTTAAAGCACTGGCAATCCAATGGAGTAAACCCATTCCGTATTAGCGGCGTGCTCCTGTGATTGGCCTTATTGTAAAGTATGTTAAATAGATGTAAGTAGATTTCTCATACCAGTCCCATGACTGACTCGTAGTTTGTTTCACTTGCAAACTCGGGTTCCCCTATTTCTACACGGGCAGCCTTGTATTCAGGTTTTAGCAGTTCTTTTTGGATAGCTGGAGTTGAAGCTGGATTCTATCCCTTCTTTCTTTTATGTTGTTCAGCTCCTATTGTACATATTATGTTTTGATTCCGCTGTAGACATTATGTAAAGCTGAACTATATTCTGTACTAAGTATGATCTGTATACTGTGTAACTCTGATATTTATATTTATCCAGTGTATTCTGTTGTACATTATTTGGTGTATTTATTTATTTCTGTTCTACTGTTATTTGTTTATGTGTTATATTCCAAAGATTACCCTTGCCACCGTCGTACGAGGGTTTGGGGTCGTCTCTGTGACGATCCCAAAACCCCATGACACGGTGTTAAGTATAATCATTGGAATATAACACATTAATCATCATTAGCGTATCACAGATAATAGCATAAACAGAAAATGGAATAATTTACACACATATGACAGCGGAATCATATAGATATCACCACATCAGAGAGCACAGTGCAGGATACAACTTAGTGCATATGATACATAATCAGTCACCATCGCTTGAGGCGGAATCATACATAAAGATTACACAAAATAAATATCAGTCTACATCGCCAATGGAGGAATCATAATATAGATACAATAATGGCGGAGAAAATCAAAGTCAGCACGGTGTAGTCAAGCCTCGCCATGAGCCAAAAGTGCGCCAGAAACCTGTAACTAGGCTGCCCGTGTGAAAATGAGGGCACCAGAGTTTGCAAAGTGAAACAAACTACGAGTCAGTCATGGGACTAGTATGAGAAATCTACCAAACTTATTAACAACAATAATAAGGCAAATCAAAGGACCACGCCACTTTCGCGGAACGGGTTTACTCCAATGAGTGCTAGTGCATGAAATAAAGTAAATGATTAAATCATCGCAATGCTTTTTATAAAATGAAGCCATTATAAGACTCAGGTCCCATCACAAAATGCAATGCAAGCCGGAGGATAGAGTTTTACCTTATAATGGCCAAAAATGCGTCATACGTATAAAACAAAAGTGTTTGTTATTATTACTAGTGCATATATGTTTCAAAATCAAATTCAATCATAAATATCAATCCTAGGCGGCATAGTTACCATCTACTATGTTGCCATACTAGTAATACAATCATGTCCGCATATTTCGTATTGGAATTGGATTCCTTCATGAGTCGAGGTAAGGGGCAAGCTCCTCTCCGATTCGAGACACTCTAGCAAATGCCCCAGGACCCCACTATGATCCTTGGATCTTCAGGGCCGATCCTCTCTTACTTTTGAGGATTTGTTATTCCTGAACACACGTTTCCCGGTCCTTACAGAACTATATCGAGGCACCTCATATTCCAACAACCACACAGGTGAAAAGTATATATAATGTCCGGGCTGGTAGGTCACTGACACCACCTTAGCTAGAAAGAAACGTCGTGCTCTCCCTGCAGTCACTCTCCCGTTTCTGACTCATACCGAGGTGTGAGGCTCGCGAATTCACGTTATACACAAAGCTACGTCACACAGACCATGCTTTGATCATCGACCACAAGACTTTGCTTTGCAACAGAAGCCTTGATCATATGCCACTTAGGCGTGTCACACAGGCAATCCACTCCATGCGACTGATTTCTGTCAATACATAACCTCTGAGCTCGTACGTCTCAGAGAAGGGCGTTAAGCAAGAGAATAAATTCTCCGCCGCCAAACAGATATATATTTAACAGAGATCAATCAGCACAGAACAAAATCCAATGTCAGACACACAGTCCATTTACAAGTCCGTTCTGGGTCTGAACGAAACCGGAGGCACCAATTCCTCGCATATCCGTACAATCAACAGTGTGTTTGGACGGCTACTACTTCAGCTCCTTCACGGTAGCTACTCCAATCACGAGCATCAGTAGCGCCCATCCATCCAATGTGAAGATCGTCTGTCTTCAACCGTCTTCGACTCTTCGACTTCTCAACGTCGATCGATTATTTGAAATGAGATGAACTCGGCCTTTTCAAATAACCCACGTATATTTAGATTTTCAAATCAATTAATAACATGGTTGGACTATTCAACATTCACATTTTAGTTCTTTAGTTGTAATTTTCATGTTAAATACATTCAACCGTCACATATCAAGCAAACACAGCGAAATTGGTTTATTTCCACTCTATATCGTCCATAGTATTTTAGAATGATATATCACCATTTTTATTTATTTAAAACGGCCATATTTAAGTAAACGACGATTCAGCTCATGCTGATGCACTGGCGCTGTTTTTCACTAATTTTGTTTTACACATATCTGAAAATCTAACCGTTGGATCTTCACAAATTTATATCATTAGGAAGGTCATTTTAAAACGAATCCAACGGTTTCAGTTTTGGGAAAATCCGACGGTCGGATCTTCCACACTAGTCATTTGAAGTTACGATTTCAATTTACGAACTGCAGCGTCGTTATTCGATTTAATTTAATTATAAATATATATATATTAATATAATGGTTTCTGGCGCTGTTTTTCTTCAGATTTGAATTAAACATTCCAGACAATCCAACCGTCAGATCTTCACAAAGTTGGTGCCGTTGGAAAGATATTTCCAAGGCGAGCCCAACGGTTGCGGATTCGGGAAAATCCAATGGTCGGATTTCCCGCACTAGTCGTTTGAAATCACGGTTTAAAAACACGAACTGCACGGCCACGTTTCGTTTTAATTTTATTTATATTTATATATTTATATAAATATAGTTCATTCAAAAATTCCTATATCGTTTTCACTTCAATTATTTCACTAACGCCTTTAAATTTTGGAAAATTTCGCCATAACCTCCTTTGTACGGGAGGGGCTGGGAAAATTCCCAAATAGCCACACGGGCGTCTCATGTCAAAAAGAAAAAGAAAAAGCCAAGCGGCTAGCCAACAGGCTCATAAAATCATCACCCAAACAAAACAGTAAATGTGTACCTATTTGTCGGCCACAAAATTTTATTCCTCTTCTCTAGCCCTTTTGCTATAACCTGTTCAATAAATATGCATGTACATATATGCAATTCTCATCACTTATCATTTTCCATTCAACTTCATATTTGATTTACTTCGGTTTAAAAACACCATTCATTCTAATGTTGCATGCATAGGCAAAAAAAAAATCATATCATTAGCTAATTAATGTATATTTCAACTCATGCATATTTATTTGAACTAGTGGCTATTTTTAACACTTCACATTTCAAAGATGATAATTTTGGCGAACTATAATACATTTCAACACATGACTATTTTATTTAGTTCATATGCATGTTAAAAATAATATTTCTTTCACAAATATTTATTTCAACGCTCGCATATCTTTAGCATATCACATACATGATAAAAATGATATTTTTATCATTTAAAATATTTATTCGACAAATGAATGTTTTCAACACTTCATAGTTTCAATAAAAATGTAATTTTTATTGTTCGATCTTTTTATTCAACACATGAACTTTTCAAATACACACACTTCTCAACACATGGGCATTTCCACACATGGATATTTTATATATGTTGTTCATATAAGAAAGATGAAATTTTTATTGTTGAAACTATTTATATATAAGGCGAATATTTTGCATACTTCCTATATATTATAAAAATGTGATTTTTATTGTTTAAACACTTCATTCACTCATAAATGAATTTAATTTTCACACATCACTTTTCAACACATGAACATTTCCACACATGGTTATAGTTTCAACATATGACTTTAATTTCAACGCATGAAGATAATTTCAACATATGAAAATAATTCTAACACATGAATATTATTCAAAATTTCGGCAGCATAACGGCAGGGTAGTTAAAACCGGCACCGTCCCTAGTACGGCTCCTCGCTCTACCTTAAAACCTCGCAGTTTTTGACAATGGGGATTCATGCATCTAATTCGCACGAAGGCGGCATGTTTTATTTTTATTTCCACAATTATTTCCAATTCATTTCAATCACCAATGGGTATTTTTCAACCACAACCAAACAATATCAACCACAAACAATTATTCAACCATTTGCATTTTTCATCCAATATTTCACACCAATTCACAACAATAAATATCGTCCATGGTTTGTGGACGAGGGGAGTGTGTGTGTGTATATATATATATATATATTATTGCTATATTTCACTTGCATTTCAACACATATATCAATTACTCTATGCATGTATAATTCATACTTTGCTTATACATCTTACACCACGCATGTACATGAGGTATACAACACATGTGTAATTTATATTTCGCTTATATAATTTATACACGACATTTTCCGTTCAAATTCATTTAATTTAGATTTCTCACATTAGTTTTCGGAGTGCTAAAAATCGTAGATGTCTCAGAAAAATCTGCGGCTTCTTCTATGTGGTAGAGAGCTTCCTTGCGGTCCCGATGTTTCCTGTTTCATCGAATTTTGTCAACACACTATAAAGATATGATTTTTCAACGTGTAAACTTCAAAAAGAACTCACCTTTCTAAGTGGTTTGAAACTAGGGTTGCGGTTTCCGCGAAAATCGAGGCACGAGGGGATGATCGGAGGTGCTGACGTGGAAGTCGAAGGAGAGGGGAGTCGATCGGTGGCGGTTTGGGGTGGTCAGTGGCGATCAGGGCGGCGCTGGGAAGTCGACGACTTCCTGGGCTCGATTCTCGACGCTGGCTTGACGAGAGGTGGTGAGAGTTCGTCAGATTTGAAGAGGAGGAGGAGGCGGTTCAATTCTGGGTGGTGGCGCGGGGTATCGTCGCCTGTGGCGGCTGTGATCGGTCCGGGAAGATTAGAACGGGTTTCGCCGTTCGCTTCAGAGGAGCAAGGTTTTTTTTTATTTTAATTTATGAAAGAAAAATTCTGATTGGCCTAGGGTTTTATTAAATTTTTAAATAGTGTTTTCTCCAACGAACTCCTTTTCAAGTCCAACGACTGTCGTCCGTAGCTAAATACCCCCATCCCGGACACAATGGGATATGTTTCGTTGGCCAATTCGGCTGTTACAGTCAGTTATTTTTCAAATTAAAGTATAAAACATTTAATTTTTTACTCTGAACGTACATTTCAATTTGCCAGGGCCACAAACTGATTCGAAAAATTCCATAAAAATAAATCTAGCTATGTTTTGACTCTACGGTCCCAACAAAACTAGTTTCGTCGAATTCTGAGATCATTTGAAAAATGGTCATTTTCTGGTCGATCCAATTTAACTAAAATTGACCAAACACATTTTCTTCTGCCACGCTTACATACTAGCTTCAAAAATTATGAAATTTGAAACCTAGCAATAATTTGACATCCCGGACCCAACAAAAGTGGTTTTGTCGAATTCCGAGGTTGTTTGCAAAATATCAATTTTCCAGGGCTATATATTCTTTATAGCGACCTTTCTGAAAATTCATTCGGCCATAACTTTTAATTCCCGTTATGAAACTTCGATTTTTCATTTTCGTTAGAAAGGTATTGATAAACATATTTAAATATTTTTGGTTTCGCTAAAATTCGTTATATTTTCACCCTGCACAGTCAGTCAAAGTTTGAATTCAAATTTTCAAACTGACTCACTATTTCTAATTCACTATTTTATTGAAATATTCTATTTCAATTGTTCAAATTCCTTTTAAATGTCCAATTTAAAAATTTTAAATTGGCTCATATTTTCCGGGTTGTTACAATCTCCCCCACTTAAAACTTTTCGTTCTCGAAAAGGAAACAACAGTAAAGTAGGAAACAAAATGTAAATGCAAAGTATTGTAAAGGTGCCTTGCACCGGAGTTAGTCAGAGATGTCCACTCTGCATTTGGGGTAAGCTTGCTTAATGCTTTCCTCAGTCTCCCAAGTACAGTCTCTAGGATCACTGCTCCACTGCACTTTAACTAAATGAACCTT
This sequence comes from Allium sativum, assembly GCA_030737875.1. NCBI lineage: Eukaryota > Viridiplantae > Streptophyta > Magnoliopsida > Asparagales > Amaryllidaceae > Allium > Allium sativum. Next base: position 409,976,482 of record CM060912.1, read on the forward strand.
TTTGCTTCCTAGTTCTCTAGTTTCTTTGCCAACAATCTTTAATGGCTCTCTTCTGACTGCTAATTCTGGAGTTATGTCTATATCCTGTTGCGCTGCTTCTTCTACAACAAGATCTGGATCATGCACATGTCTTCTAAGTTGTGATACGTGAAATACATTATGCACTCCAGGCAACCAATCTGGTAATTGAACCCTACAAGCAAAAGTTCCAATTCGTTTGAGTATAGGAAAGGGACCAATAAACCTCGGTGCCAACTTCCCAGTCTTGCCAAATCTGATTACTCCTCTCATCGGAGAAACTTTCAAATAAACATGATCACCAACAGCAAATGTCAAATCTCTTCTTCTAGAATCTGCATAACTTTTCTGTCGGCTTTGGGCAGTTATCAGTCGCTTTTTGATGAAGTCGACTTTATCAGACGCTTCTCTTATCATATGAGGTCCTAACACAAGTCTGTTGCCAGGTTCTACCCAACATGCCGGAGATCTGCAAGGTCTGCCATATAATGCTTCAAATGGCGACATTCTCAAACTCGCTTGATAGCTATTGTTATATGAGAATTTTGCCAAATGCAAGTGATCTTCCCATTACCCACCAAAATCAATTATACAAGCCCGCAATAAATCTTTCAGAATTCTATTCACCCGCTCAGTCTGGCCATCTGCTTGAGGGTGATAAGCAGTGCTCATATTCAATTTCGTTCCCAATTCTGTCTGGAAAGCCTCCCAGAATTTGCTAGCAAATATTGGGTCTCTATCACAGACTATGCTGATGGGAATTCCATGCAGCTTAACGATTTCTTTGAAATATATCTGTGCTAGACTTTGAGCGGTTCTATTGGATCTGACAGGTATAAAATGGGCAGTCTTCGTGAAGCGATCTACGATTACCCAAATGCTGTCATTACCTTTCCTGGTTCGCGGCAAGCCATCTATGAAATCCATGGAAATATGTTCCCATTTCCACCCTGGGACTTCCAACGGTTGCAGCAGTCCAGCTAGCTTCTGTTGGTCTCTCTTGACCAATTGACAAGTACGGCATCTGCTAACATACAAAGAAATATCCCTCTTCGTTGCCTTCAACCAAAAAGTGCGTTTGATATCGTTGTACATTTTACTCACACCAGGATGAATGCAAAATTTGGATTTATGGCATTCGTCTAGCACTTCTCTTCGAAGGCCTGAAATATTTGGAATGCAAATTCTACCATTTAACCTGAGAACCCCCTTATCGTCAATACGAAAACTTGTGGTTTCACCTTCCTTGACCCTCTGATTGATTCTCTGAATGAATTCATCGTCTTTTTGAAGGGCTGAAATCTTATCAATCAATCCAGGCGTAATTATAAGATTAGCAACGATTGCAGTTTTTCTACTAAGCGCATCCGCTACAATGTTAGCCTTCCCCGGCATGTACAGGATATCAAGATCATACGCTGCAAGAAATTCTAGCCAACGCTGTTGTCTCAAATTCAGATCTTTCTGGGTGTATAAATACTTCAATGATTGATGTTCTATGTACAACACAAATTTCTCGCCCAATAAATAATGCCTCCAGATTTTCAACGCAAAAACGATGGCTAGCAACTCAAGATCATGAGTTACATAATTCTTCTCATGCGGTTTCAGTTGGCGACTTGCATAAGCGACTATTTGGCCACTTTGCATTAACACTGCACCAAGACCTCTAATAGAAGCATCTGTCCAAACCGTTAAATCCTGATTGCCATCAATAATGGTTAACACTGAAGCAGTCGTCAGTTTCGATTTCAATTCCTGGAAAGCTTCTTCACAGTCGGAAGTCCACTTAAACTTCTCATGCTTCGTCGTGAGCTTCGTTAATGGACCGGATATCTTCGAAAAATCCTTAACGAACTTTTGATAATAACTAGCCAACCCCATAAAACTTCTAACTTCTGTGGGAGTAGCGGGTTGTTTCCAGTCTTGAATCGCTGTTATTTTGCTTGGGTCTACAGAAATCCCTTTCTCTGACACGACATGGCCAAGAAACTTCACTTCTTCTTGCCAGAAGACACATTTAGAGAATTTGGCTTTGAAGACGTTCTTTCTTAGAATCTCCAATACTTGTTCTAAGTGTTTTTCATGCTCGGGTTTTGATTTGGAGTAGATTAAAATATCATCGATGAATACGAGGACAAATTTATTCAGAACTCCCCTGAACACTCTATTCATTAGATCGACAAAGTATGCTGGAGCATTGCACAGGCCGAACGGCATTACTAACCATTCATAAAATATGTCCAGACCTCTGAAAGCTGTCAAAGGAACACACTCTTCTGCTATTCTCAATTGATGAAAACCTGTAGTTAGGTCCAATCGGGAAAATACTTTCGCCCATTTAACTGGTCTAGCAGATCATCGATGCGGGGTAATGGATATTTGTTTTTGAGCGTCTATTTGTTGAGGTCTCGGTAATCAACGCATAATCGAAGAGTACCGTCTGACTTTGGGACAAACACAACAGCTGCACCCCAATTAGAAAAGCTAGGTCTGATTAGACCCTTCCACAACAGTTGACGAGTTTGATCGCCTAATTCTTCTTTTTCCTTTGGAGTCATTCTGCGAATTGGATATACCACTGGTCTGGCATTGGGAATTAGATCGATTCGGAATTCTATTTCTCTTTGCGGAGGTAAGTTTTCAACTTCTTCAAACACATCCGCATAGTTTCTAACAATCGGAATCGTTTCCAAGGAAGTGGGGATAAGTTCTAATGCCGACCAAAATTCTTCTCTTTTCGGATTTGAACCATGACAGAGTACCGTAATATATCCAAGCTTCGTTCGAATTTTAACGATTCTTTCCGCACGATTCACTTCGGCTTCGTATTTCGTTAACCAATCAAGCCCGAGAATGATATCGAATTCGGGGAAATCCATGATGATTAAATTGAAAGAAAATTTGTAGGAAGAATAAGAGATTGGTACTCTACAACATGAACTGAGAATAAGAGATCCTCCTATCGGGTTATGTACATCAACCGAATCTTTGAGCTTTCTCTGTCTTAACTTTAATTTGCGAATTGTGTTACTAGCGATAAAACTACGCGACTTACCCATGTCAAACAATACAGAAACAGGAATATTTTTAATTGTAAGGGTACCTCCCAAAACATCGGGTTTACCTGCTCCATCGGAAGCAGTTGGCGGGCTCGACCCGTTATACACGTGAGCTACTGCGGCCTTCTTCAGCAAAGGACAGTCTTTGACTAGATGATCTGTCTTGCGGCAATTAAAGCAGGAGCGAGGGTTTTGAGAACCCTGGCTTGAACCTTGTGAATTTGTCTTCTGCCTCTTCGGGGCTGTGCACACATTAGAGAAGTGCCCATTTTGCCACAGTTATAGCAGCTTCCTCTTGGCGGCTTGCCAGTCTGAGGTTTCGAGGATGCTGCTTGGCTTGACTCGGCTTGATTCACAGCAGGCTTGCGTTTGTTCCCGGCTTGGCTTCTAGCGCGATCCTGCTCCAGATGCCTTTGGTCAAGGTCTTCGTAGTTGCATGTCATTTCCACCAATTCATTAAATTCCAGCTTGACATGGGCCATGGCTCTATCATGATACTGTCGCTTTAGCCCGTGGATAAACCTCTTATTTTTGGACTTTGCAGTGGCGACGAGCTCCGGAGCATAGGGTGACAACTGTGTAAATTTATTCAGATAATCCTGCACTGAAAGATCCCCCTGCTGGAGGTTGGCGAAGTCATCGTGCATTCGTTCAAGTGCTTGTTCCGGGACATATTTCTCTTTTGAAGAGTTCTTTGAATCCATCCCATGTTCTTCCGGCTTCTCTATTCCCGGCGGTGAGAGATTCCCACCATAGTTCAGCTTGTTCCTACATAAGCCAGGCGCCCATAATAGCTTTATCTCTGTCTCCAAGCCTTAGACCTTCTAGAATTTTCTCGCATGTTTTGAGCCATGCAAGAGCCTCTATTACTGTGCCAGTTCCCGAGAAGGTCTTGCCTCCTAGGTTTTTGTATCTCTTAGCTACGCGGTCCAGCTCGAAGTATTGAGCGGTCGGGGGTTGTATCAAAGGTCCTTCTTCAACTGGGGCTTCTCCCCGTCCTCTGCCACGGCCGACATGGCCTCCTCTAGCGGCGGCTGCTCTGGTAGCCATTTTTCAAGTTCTGTATAAGCAAGAAAAGAGTTAGCTTACAGAAACGATAATTTATTGCATAGTTAAGCAGAAACTTTAAGGAAAGATAACGATGGACTGATCAAATTGTTTTTGCTATTCTGCTAGGCTCATTCTAGGACTTTACAAGTCCTATCTCTAATGAGCTACTCACCTTAGAATACTACTGATTCTATTTTGACGAAGTTTTTAATGTGTTAGACTCCAGAACTAAGGTTAACCAAAGCTCTGATACCAGTTGTGACGATCCCGAAACCCCGTGACACGGTGTTAAGGATAATCATTAGAATATAACACATTAATCATCATTAGCAGATCACAGATAATAGCATAAACATAAAATGGAATAATTTACACACATATGACAGCGGAATCATATAGATATCACCACATCAGAGAGCACAGTGCAGGATACAACTTAGTGCATATGATACATAATCAGTCACCATCGCCTGAGGCAGAATCATACATAAAGAGTACACAAAATAAATATCAGTCTACATCGCCAATGGCGGAATCATAATATAGATACAATAATGGCGGAGAAAATCAAAGTCAGCACGGTGTAGTCAAGCCTCGCCATGAGCCAAAAGTGCGCCAGAAACCTGTAACTAGGCTGCCCGTGTGAAAATGAGGGCACCCGAGTTTGCAAGGTGAAACAAACTACGAGTCAGTCATGGGATTGGTATGAGAAATCTACCTAACTTATTAACAACAGTAATAAGGCAAATCGAAGGACCACGCCACTTTCGCGGAACGGGTTTACTCCAATGAGTGCTAGTGCATGAAATAAAGTAAATGATTAAATCATCGCAATGCTTTTTTATAAAATGAAGCCATTATAAGACTCAGGTCCCATCACACAATGCAACGCAAGCCGAAGGATAGAGTTTTACCTTATAATGGCCAAAAATGCTTCATACGTATAAAACAAAAGTGTTTGATATTATTACTAGTGCATATATGTTTCAAAATCAAGTTCAATCATAAATATCAATCCTAGGCGGCATAGCTACCATCTACTATGTCGCCATACTAGTAATACAATCACGTCCGCATATTTCGTATTGGAAATTGGATTCGTTCATGACTCGAGGCAAGGGGCAAGCTCCTCTCCAATTCGAGACACTCTAGCAAATGTCCCAGGACCCCACTATGATCCTTGGATCTTCAGGGCCGGTCCTCTCTTACTTTTGAGGATTAGTTATTCCTGAACACACGTTTCCCGGTCCTTATAGACCTATATCGAGGAGCCTCATATTCCAACAACCACACAGGTGAAAAGTATATATAATTTCAGGGCTAGTAGGTCACTGACACCACCTTAGCTAGAAAGAAACGTCGGGCTCTCCCTGCAGTCACTCTCCCGTTTTTGACTCATACCGAGGTGTGAGGCTCGCGAATTCACGTTATACACAAAGCTACGTCACACAGACCATGCTTTGATCATCAACCACAAGACTTTGCTTTGCAACAGAAGCCTTGATCATATGCCACTTAGGCGTGCCACACAGGCAATCCACTCCATGCGACTGATTTCTGTCAATACATAACCTCTGAGCTCGTACGTCTCAGAGAAGGGCGTTAAGCAAGAGAATTAATTCTCCGCCGCCAAACAGATATATATCTAACAGAGATCAATCAGCATAGAACAAAATCCAATGTCAGACACACAGTCCATTTACAAGTCCGTTATGGGTCTGAATGAAACCGGAGGCACCAATTCGTCGCATATCCGTACAATCAACAGTATGTTTGGACGGCTAGTACTTCAGCTCCTTCACGGTAGCTACTCCAATCACGAGCATCAGTAGCGCCCATCCATCCAATGTGAAGATCGTCGGTCTTCAACCGTCTTCGACTCTTTGACTTCTCAACGTCGATCGATTATTTGAAATGAGATGAACTCGGCCTTTTCAAATAACCCATGTATATTTAGATTTTCAAATCAATTAATCACATGGTTAGACTATTCAACATTCACATTTCAGTTCTTTAGTTATAATTTTCATGTTAAATACATTCAACCGTCACATATCAAGCAAACACAACGAAATTGGTTTATTTCCACTCTATATCGTCTATAGTATTTTAGAATGATATATCGCCATTTTTATTTATTTAAAACGGCCATATTTAATTAAACGACGATTCAGCTCGTGCCGATGCATTAGCGCTGTTTTTTACTAATTTTGTTTTACACATATCTGAAAATCTAACCGTTGATCTTCACAAATTTTTATATCATTAGGAGGTCATTTCAAAACGAATCCAACGGTTTCAGTTTTGGGAAAATCCGATGGTCGGATCTTCCAAACTAGTCATTTGAAGTTACGATTTCAATTTATGAGCTGCAGCATCGTTATTCGATTTAATTTAATTGTATTTATATATATATATATATAAATATAATCGTTTCTGGCGCTGTTTTTCTTCAGATTTGAATTAAACATTCCAGACAATCCAACCGTCGGATCTTCACAAAGTTGGTGCCGTTGGAAAGATATTTCCAAGGCGAACCCAACGGTTGCGGTTTCGGGAAAATCCAATGGTCGGATTTCCCGCACTAGTCGTTTGAAATCACGGTTTCAAAACACGAACTGCACGACCACGTTTCGTTTTAATTTTATTTATATTTATATATTTATATAAATATAGTTCATTCAAAAATTCCTATATCGTTTTCACTTCAATTATTTCACTAACGCCTTTAAATTTTGGAAAATTTCGCCATAACCTCCTTTCTACGGGAGGGGCTGGGAAAATTCTCAAATAGCCACACGGGCGTCTCATGTCAAAAAGAAAAAGAAAAAGCCAAGCGGCTAGCCAACAGGCTCATAAAATCATCACCCAAACAAAACAGTAAATGTACCTATTTGTCGGCCACAAAATTTTATTCCTCTTCTCTAGCCCTTTTGCTATAACCTGTTCAATAAATATGCATGTACATATATGCAATTCTCATCACTTATCATTTTCCATTCAACTTCATATTTGATTTACTTCGGTTTAAAAACACCATTCATTCTAATGTTGCATGCATAGGCAAAAAAAATCATATCATTAGCTAATTAATGTATATTTCAACTCATGCATATTTATTTGAACAAGTGGCTATTTTTAACACTTCACCTTTCAAAGATGATAATTTTGGCGAACTAAAATACATTTCAACACATGACTATTTTATTTAGTTCATATGCATGTTAAAAATAATATTTCTTTCACAAATATTTATTTCAACGCTCGCATATCACATACATGATAAAAATGATATTTTTATCATTTAAAATATTTATTCGACAAATGAATGTTTTCAACACTTCATAGTTTCAATAAAAATGTAATTTTTATTTTCGATCTTTTTATTCAACACATGAACTTTTCAAATACACACACTTCTCAACACATGAGCATTTCCACACATGGATATTTTATATATGTTGTTCATATAAGAAAGATGAAATTTTTATTGTTGAAACTATTTATATATAAGGCGAATATTTTGCATACTTCCTATATATTATAAAAATGTGATTTTTATTGTTTAAACACTTTATTCACTCACAAATGAATTTAATTTTCACATATCACTTTTCAACACATGAACATTTCCACACATGGATATAGTTTCAACATATGACTTTATTTTCAACGCATGAAGATAATTTCAACATATGAAAATAATTCTAACACATGAATATTGTTCAAAATTTCGGCAGCATAACGGCAGGGTAGTTAAAACCGGCAACGTCCCTAGTACGGCTCCTCGCTCTACCTTAAAACCTCGCGGTTTTTGACAATGGGGATTCATGCATCTAATTCGCACGCAGGCGGCATGTTTTATTTTTATTTCCACAATTATTTCCAGTTCATTTCAATCACCAATGGGAATTTTTCAACCACAACCAAACAATATCAACCACAAACAATTATTCAACCATTTGCATTTTTCATCCAATATTTCACACCAATTCACAACAATAAATATCGTCCATGGTTTGTGGATGAGGGGAGTGTGTGTATATATATATATATATATATATATTATTGCTATATCTCACTTGCATTTCAACACATATATCAATTATTCTATGCATGTATAATTCATACTTCGCTTATATAGCTTACACCACGCATGTACATGTGGTATACAACACATGTGTAATTTATATTTCGCTTATATAATTTATACACGACATTTTCCATTCAAATTCATTTAATTTAGATTTCTCACATTGGTTTTCGGAGTGCTAAAAATCATAGATGACTCAGAAAAATCCGCGGCTTCTTCTATGTGGTAGAGAGCTTCCTTGCAGTCCCGATGTTTCCTGTTTCATCGAATTTCGTCAACACACCATAAAGATATGATTTTTCAAAGTGCAAACTTCAAAAAGAACTCACCTTTCTAAGTGGTTCGAAACTAGGGTTGCGGTTTCCGCGAAAATCGAGGCACGAGGGGATGATCGGAGGTGCTGACGTGGAAGAGGAAGGAGAGGGGAGTCGATCGGTGGCGGTTTGGGGTGGCTCGGTGGTAGGTGGTGATCAGGGCGGCGCTGGGAAGTCGACGACTTCCTGGGCTCGATTCTCGACGCTGGCTTGACGAGAGGTGGTGAGAGTTGGTCGGATTTGAAGAGGAGGAGGAGGCGGTTCGATTTTGGGTGGTGGCGCGGTGTATCGTCGCCTGTGGCGGCGGTGATCGGTCGGGGAAGATTAGAACGGGTTTCGCCGTTCGTTTCAGAGGAGCGAGGTTTTTTTATTTTAATTTATGAAAGAAAAATTCCGATTGGCCTAGGGTTTTATTAAATTTTTAAATAGTGTTTTCTCCAACGAACTCCTTTTCAAGTCCAACGACTGTCGTCCCCAGCTAAATACCCCCATCTCGAACACAATGGGATATGTTTCGTTGGCCAATTCGACTGTTACAGTCAGTTATTTTTCAAATTAAAGTATAAAACATTTAATTTTTTACTCTGAACGTACATTTCAATTTGCCAGGGCCACAAACTAATTCGAAAAATTCCAGAAAAATAAATCTAGCTATGTTTTGACTCTACGGTCCCAACAAAACTAGTTTCGTCAATTCTGAGATCGTTTGAAAAATGGCCATTTTCTTGTCGATCCAATTTAACAGAAATTGACCAAACACATTTTCTTTTGCCACGCTTACATACTAGCTTCAAAAATTATGAAATTTGAAACCTAGCAATAATTTGACATCCCGAACCCAACAAAAGTGGTTTCGTCGAATTCCGAGGTCGTTTGCAAAATATCAATTTTCCAGGGCTATATATTCTATATAGCGACCTTTCTGAAAATTCATTCAGCCATAACTTTTGATTCTCGTTATGAAACTTCGATTTTTCAGATTCGTTAGAAAGGTATTGATAAACAGATTTAAATATTTTTGGTTTCGGTAAAATCCGTTATATTTTCACCCTGCACAGTCAGTCAAAGTTTGAATTCAAATTTTCAAACTGACTCACTATTTCTAATTCACTATTTTATTGAAATATTCTATTTCAATTTTTCAAATTCCTTTGAAATATCCAATTTAAAAATTTTAAATTGGCTCGTATTTTCTGGGTTGTTACAGTCTCATAGTTGCTAAGCAAAGAGAAATTATATCATATGCATCTGGAATGTTTGATAAAATTCAAACCAAGTATGCAACTTATGGTAAATGACTTTTTGCTATTAAATTAGTAATCAAAACTCTACAAATATATTTATTAAATAGACATTTTGTATTGAAATGGACAATAAGTCAATGACATAATTTCTAAAAAAAGGAGAATATATAATGCAAACGAAAATCTTAGAAGGATTGTAATAGCAGCGTATCTAGAAATATATAATTATGATCTTAAATATATTTTGGGTTACACTAGCTTTGCAGCTAATTTCGTTACTAGGGTATGATCAATGGACAAAATTCATTTAATTACGGAAGAAATGAAAAGGCAACAAACATTTCAGCAAGGTACCTTCTTAAAGAAAACAAAATAAGCTTCTATAGAAGTTTCGAGTTCAGAAAAAAATTAAGTCACCATTAAAAAAATTCTTCGGCAACAGGAAAAGAAGCTGTCCAACATACAACAGTAACTCACTAAAGTAAGCTTGTACAAAATAATTAACAAGTGCAAAACAAAGAATAGAAATAATACTCCAGTATCAACATAGAAATTATATGTCAAAGCAATTTTAAAAGAATGGTACAAGATGATAATGAAAGAAGGAGATCTAGAATCATATAATAAGATTAATGGTGGTTTTAAAGCAGTTCAATCAAAAGAACAAAAAGAAGCAAATTCTTGGCTTACCTAACTTGAAAAGTCTTTTCGGGACATAAAACATTATACAACAAACATGGACAATACAACCAATGAGATAAAAATTCAAGTACCAAACTTTTACGATTTTGCAATGTATAAAGAAGTAAGACACGCAATGCCAAAAAAAAACTGAATTATTCAATGGCACCTCCATTAAAAACCAGAACTGAAAAAGATAATATCTCGAATAGAGACAAACGATCTTGTAAATTTAAGGCTTCAAGATTTTTTTGATCTACTCAAACTTTGTCAAATTCAGAACAAAAAGGCATAAGGAACAAACGTAAACAACAATTTATAGGTGAAAAGCAATTACTCTTATTTTTTAATCACTTGAAGATACCGAAATCACCATATTTATTGAAAAAGAGCACTTGGTTAAAAAAATAAATAGAAGATAAAGGATTTTAGCATGCCTTGAAGATATTCCCAAGTATAATAAACATATCCAAAAGAGTTTGGTTCATGAAATTTATGTAAACACAAATTATCCAAAACACTTCTCAGATTATATTCCTGAAATATGTAAAACGAAAGTGCTTGAACATGCAAAAAAAATCCAAACTATGTTTCTGTTTAAAATATGGAGTATTTTGGAAGAAATACAATATATCCGCCTTTATACATTAGTTTAAATTTGGGAACCATCCCCAACACGAGTTTGAGATTTTTGATAAAATGAAATTCTCAGAAGAAAAGGAAATACATTGGGTTAGTGATGATTTTTTTTATTGAGATGGTTAACCTTGGAAATTGTTGCTCAATTCATGAAGACAAGGGTATCTAGCTATATGATTTTGTTTCTCAATACGAAAGTTATATAAGATAAACATGGTCAAAAGAATTCTAGAATTGTTGAGCTTGGACATGTTGGAACATAATGGTAAGAAGAATATTTTGTTTTAAAAAGACAAAGAAAAAAATATTTCAGTGGTAGATAGGAACAAACAATTCGCTGAAACGATTCCAACTCTCGATATTGGATATTAATCTTTCGGTTCAATCCTTGCACCTCGTATATCCGGTCATTATACCTCATCTACCTAGTCCACGCACCTCATTAATCTAGACTTTACACCTCTTAAAACCTTTCGAGAATCTTCTTTTCAATGAAAGACAACATATTTACCTACAAAGCATTCTTACCAAACCTACTTTCCCTATAACACTACGATAAATAATTTTTTAATAGTTATATAAGGGGAAACTTGGTTTGAAGAAAGATCATCAGAAAAAACCCCAAAATAATTAGATATTTAAGTATGTTACTTGTGCATTATAATATATAAGTACTTGCATTAAAAATAAGATAGTGAATTTTTTTGAATTTTTTCAGGGGAGAAACCGGCACTACTGTAAAACTCCTTCTAGTGCACCTAACCAGGTCTGCGGGGTCATCAGTCCTATGCATGTGGTAAGCCCCCTTATTTGAACTAAAGTGTGTAAGATGGGAATCAAACCCTCTCTCTCTTCCTGGGGAGCTAGGAACCCCCACCACCCGCACTAGAGCTGCGGACAATAAGATAGTGTATTTAATATTATGATAACATAAAGTTGGTATTTTCGATTATGTTAATAAAAATATCTTTTCAAAATTAAGTTTATAATCTATAAGGTTTTAGTTTCGATATGAAAATAAAAATACACACTATCAAAATCAAAATTTTACTGTAACAATTGTATAATTCTGGGCTATTTTTATATTTTGACTGCATGATTCTGGACTTGGACTGAAATTTGAACTTTTTAAACAATATTTGAACTTTTTAGCATATTAAAAACAAGTTTTTCGAACAAGTTTGAAGAAGCAATGGACCATTAGCTACAAGCTCTTTTGTATACATCTTAGGCAAATTTTATTTAAACACTAGAATTTGCTGAGTTCACCCAGCAAATTTGAAAAAAGGGAGGAACCCAATATTTTGCTGAGTTCACCCATATATAATTAAAAAGGACCAATTTTACCTGACCCTACGAGGTACTCTAAAGATAACTCGTAGAGCATCTACGTGGTGCATTTAGGACACCTCGTATAGCCTTTACGTGGTGTCCTAACGGCACCTCGTAGGGCCTCTGAAAAGTATAGCAAAACATTTTTTTGGATGAACTCAGCAGTTTCTAGGGCTGTTATGGTAACGATAAATTTACCATTACCATACCATTACTAGTTGATTGGTAACCATTTTTGATCAAAATTGGTATACTTGTTAAAATGGTATCATAATAGTAAATTTACCATTTTTAATGGTAAATTATTGGAAACATTTCTTCAATTCCAACGATAATGGTAGTTTTACCAAATAAATGATTTCAAGTACACTAATTTTCTTTCTATTGGCGTACTTTGTGAACTAGGCTACACAAAGTTAAATAGGGAATTGATGAAGAGTATTGATCAGAAAAGCGTACACTACGGGCTCGGATCAGATCGAGGGTCTCAAGCCAAAGTAAAGGGAAACGAAGCAGAAATCAGAAGAAGCTGGGACAAATCCGGATCGGATCGAGGTAGCCCGATCCGCTCCGCTTTTTTCTCCGTACCTCCGAACCGAGACGAGGCGATTGAAAGACGGTTACATCCCACCAATCCTTAAAATATGGAGCGGTTAGATACTCATTATCCTATGTTCGCCCACAACTGCTATGTGTTGGCATCATCTCCAAAGCCTCCATCACCGAACCGAGTGGGATGGCCGCCACGTGTCCTCGATCCGGAGCCACTCCAGGGAGATTTTTCACCTATAAATACACCCCCATGGGTTATTTGAAGGGATCTTTTGGAAAATTCAGAACTACAGCCCCCTTGTCAACCGAATTTCATCACTATATTCCGATTATAATCATCTTTCAAACTATATTTTGGAGAGAATTGAGTGGATCTATGTGTTGTATGAGTGAGTTTGAGTGAGAATGATTAGTGTATTTATATCCAAATCATCAATTCAAAAAGTAGAAAGTGGACGTAGGCTCTTTAACGTTGAACCACTATAAATCATATGTTTCCCTTTGTTTTTTTATTTCATTTTATTAGAACTATTGCTAATTTGGGTGTTAGAGCTTTTTTTGGATCTAACACTTTCTCATTTAGAATTTTTTATTAAGTAACAATGTATATAGTATAGTAAAGATGCACTATGTACAAAAAACATGTTAAGGTATACCATTACAAGTGTAATGATTACCAGATTATCGGTATAGCATCCTTGGGTATACCAGTATATCGAAACGATAACGTAATCATTACTATAAAATCCCAATAATTCCTAAGCTTTAAATAAAACTTGACTTTGTCATATCATTTTGCCCGTCCTCGCATCTGATACGTGGAGATTGGAGAACGAAAATGGTGCAATTTTGTGTGCCAAATGATGTCTGTATTTCAGCATCAAATCCGAGACCTGTTTACAGACATGCCAATCGCAAGGTTGTTAGGAGGGAAGTGGACTTCAAAAGAGAGCAGACCCTTCGCGGGGCTTCTATGTGTCAGGCACAACGAGGTATTAATTTCAATTTCGGATCTCCTAACGTGGGATGCTACACTAGATACCGAAAGTTTGCAGTTCTGTATTTTGAATTGAGTACAGAAGAGCGAGTTGAAGCCCTTCAGTTCCCATAAGCTCACAACGCGCTCTAATTAGTGTCCAAAGTATAGCAAATATCAAATCAAGCAATCAATCATGCTTTAGATTGGTGGTAGAGTACTTGCAGACGAGGCAGAGTGCTTCAACGGAGAGCTGAGCCTTCGTGGAGATTCAAAAACAACGAGATACGTTATGCTACTGCGTTATCATGCTGCGAGGTATTTGGATTTCCATGAACCATTGTTTTAAATAAGCAAAGGGGGGTTTTGGGAAAAATAAAACCAGTAGTTCGTAAATTAGGCTAACATTATGGTTGCAATGGACTTGGTCCACTAAGGTTTGTTCAAAATTATTTATTGTAACCTTGAAACACGAGGAAAAAACATGGCTTTTCCAAACACTCATCAGAAGCCAGATGCACTTTGGTTACCTGAAAATCATTTTAAAAGGCATACAGATATTCGTCGTCTTGTTCCTCATCATCTGATATGTTATGGCAATAGTTGGTCGCTCTTCTTTTATTTTAAGCAAGGAATCTTGCCTACGAATCAGGTACTAGCTATAGCTATGATTTGGATTTTATCATATTACATAGGGATATACGATTTTGAATTAGAATAGCTAGATCCATGTGGTTTGTATGTTTAGAAATTGTTTGAAAATAATAATCAAGTGATCATGGAAAAACCACTGTTTTAAGACCAGTTGATTTTCGCTGTAGTTTTTCTTCTAGTTGAATTACTTGAATAATGAAGATTATTTTATTTTTCGGAAAATGAGTATACATTTTCAAAAAATGTATAATCTTCAAAAAGGTTGGATTTTCTCAAGGAAAGAATGATTATTATTATTTTCAAAGAAATTCATTTTCCTTGGAATATTAGATGTTTGTTGGTATGTTTCTTTAGGAGAAATTTGTTTTCGTTCGAAGATGCTTGATTATTTTTAGAACAATTGCTGTTTGGCTAGCTGTTTGATATTTTTTCTACCAAATAAATTCAAATACTTTCTGAACAATTGGAATTTTGTTCCACATCATATTTGGCTCCTTTAGAGAAAATATATTACTGTCTCAAGAGAAAAATTACTTATTCCTACTAAGAGTGTGTTTGCGGTAAGCGATAACGAGACATTTTAATGGGATAAAAATTAAACCGGGCATTTTAACGGAGCAAAAAGTTAAACGAGAAATGCGTTTACGGTTGTAAGTAGAGCATTTATTCATGGCATCTAATCGGAGTAATTTTTTTATTGTTTCATGGTTAATTAATCATTTGTTTACCAGTGTAATACGTGTTTAATAATTTGTAATAAAACGTTTAGCCAGAACAACACAATTTTTAACTAATACGAGAAAAACAAACTGAACACAAAATCATATTATTCTAATTGTTCTTCGTCTGCGCTCATATCAGCTATCGTGCAATCTTTCATTGAATTCCGCTGCAACAACGGCCAAAAGCGATCGATGGCTTCCTTTTAAGCTATGGACATTGATGCAAATATCAATGAACGTTGTTGTGCATTCATCTGTTCAGTTCGATGTAGACGTGTACCTGTGCAGTTAAAGGGCTTAGCGGTTCTATAGCGGTGAAGGTGCAAAAATGTGTAGCGGGGATATAACGGGGAAACAGTGGGGATATAGAGGAGGCACGAAAAGGTTCATTAGTTGTAAAACCAAATATTTAAAAATTAGTTAATTATCATTCTCACAATATGTGTGTAGAAGAAATCAATATTAATTAATCTTATGTAACAAAATCAAACAATATCATGGTTATGTACATTACATTTACTGGTTATAATAGATTTATACCATATATTGGATACTTATTTCTTAAATTTAGTTCTTTAGACTAACTGTACTGAATTTATTAATAGTCAAATTAAGCTTTGTATATTAATACTGCTAAAGAGGATGTTAAAAATCCTTGATTTAGCGGGTATAGCGGAAAATAGAGGGGCTAGAAACAGATCTTCTATTCATTAGGGCTAAACTGAAATAGCGTTGTGGTTGAAGGGCGCTACGGGCTATAGCGGGGATTTTGCGGGGCTTTAACTGCATAGATGTGGACAAAGCAGAACTGATGGAATGATCCATAACACTGAAAAGACAAAAAAATTGGTGAAAATATGTTATAGAGAACTTAAAAATAAGCATAATCGTGTAAAAAAACTAAAAATTTACCCAAAAAAGTGTAATCACAACTAGAAAAATCAAAAATTAAAGAGGAGAGGAGGTTAGTTCGGGTTTGGTGAGGAAGAAGGGGGGAATTTATAGGTAACTAGTGGAAATTCAGGCGAACAATACTTAAATTGAATGACACAAAATTCTTCGAATACCTAACCAAACCTAAAGGATGCAAGATGAATCAGAAAATATATTCAAATATATAAGTTATACATTACACGTCATTCACTAAATCATTCCATGTTTGGATTAATACTAAAATTTTAAAATGTAATTATCCAGATTGAACAAAATCTGCTTCAATAAACCTTGATCTAGTTAGAGGCTGTCAAGTTGGGTTTACCTGCTAACCCTACAAGAAGATTTGATATTTTTTCAAAGCTTAACTGTTTCAGTAAGTTTATTTTTTTCAAAAAATATACTATTTTACTGAAAAGTTTTCCTCTTTTCCAAAGAATTTTATACCTCCTTTTTACGAAGCATTATTGTTTCATTATAAGTTTGCTTCGTTTGAAAAGGCTTAAGCCCCATTTGGTTTACCCTTTTAAAATTATGTGTTTTTCTAAACAAAAGTGCACATTTATTATGTTATTGGAAAATAAGCAAGTTTGAAAAATGAAATGAAATTAGCATAGAAAATATAAAACAATTTTATTTGATTTTTGCATTTTGGAACATAAAAAGAGAACGGAAAACATTTCATCATCTCTATTGTCCATCCATTACTGTAATGGATAAAAGCTGATTAAAAATATATCTCATTTTTTGGGTACCTTACCTTATACAAGTTGAAAACACAGAACGAAAAATCAAAACAAAATGGACCCTTATTTGTCGATTTTTTAAGTTCATTAAAACATTAAAATATTACTCATCAAAACAAAATATGTAGAGTTTTTGATTGATTCATTAAAATATTACTGACCAATATTGGTCAGTCTTTAAGCTCGAATCTACATTTTTACTGAGAATTGATCCATTTTTGCGTAGAAGCATCATGATTTCAACTTAGAAGCAAAATATATATATATATATGTGTATGATTAACAATAAGCATTTTTTATAAATGTGATCTTATTTTAAGAATGCTTGCGCATTACAAAAACATCTGTTATGGATTCTAGATGCGATCAGTTATCAAACCCTTATTACGATATATGATTTATAATGATTTAATCAAGAAGAAATTAGACAATAGTAAACACAAATACAAAAATGCATCGGCATCCATTTGAAATATTCAATAAAAAATTAATTTAGATCCATCCTTCCAAATTATCACATGATTCTAGATATCTTTGTCTACCAAGAAAATGGTTTACGGAAGATTAAGTTTAATTGAGGAACAAAAGTGTAATGACCCGCATTTTCCAGGGGTATAATTAATTTATTTAATTGTTTAAAATAGTGATATAGGGAATTTAATCGTCGTTAATTAAATAATGGTGAATATTTAATTAAAATAATAAATTAAATAAATATATTTAATTCTGAAATAATCAGAATTGGCTGACATGACGATATGGTGTGAACTGGATCATCTGTGATATTTAATTCAGCTTGGAATTGAATTTGAATAACGAATATATTATATAAACGACAGTTTGAACGTATAATTATATTATAATTAAAATCGAGCTTGAAATGGCGTTGCAGTTCGTAAATTGGCGATTCGAACTTCAACTGAATGTACAGGATTCGTTTTAAACCGGATTTCTATGAAACAAGAAACGTGTGGAGCTGGTGGAGTATATCTTTCTAGTGGAAGAGAAAAATCAGGATTTCGTCGGGTAGATTTTGATTTATGTCCAAATCAAATTCTAGAAAAGTCGCTGTGGAATTCCTTTATAATATAAAAAGGAATTATTTATATTTTTAAAAGGAATTTCAATATAAATCAAATATCGATTTAATCAGGATTTGAAATATCAAGTTAGAAATTCATACAGGAATATTTTGGAGCTGTACGATATCATATGTGGATGTATACGATAATATTAATTTATTAATATTTAATTTAATTATATTTATATATTTAAATGGGTCATCCAAAGCGTTAAAAATAGCCAGTTTTGCAAACGACATCGGAATTCGACGAAACTAATTTTGTTGGATCCGCAATGTTAAATTATTGCTAGATGTCAGTTTTCGTGATTTTTAGAGTCACTGTGTGGCCGTACGGATTTTTAGGGTGAAAAACAGTCAGTATTTTGATAGTTAAAAATACGCTGTGTGAGCATACGGAGTCGGAAATCAACGAAACCAGTTTCGTTGGGACCGTAATGTCGAGCTCTAGCTACATGTCCAGTTTGGTGATTTTTAGGTATCGTATGTAACCATGGTGATTTTTAGAAAGCAAAAACGTATATAAAAAGATAAAATAAAATATCCTAACAAAATGAATGGACTAAACAAAGGCCACACACACATATGTTTCCATCCACACAAAGATATCATCCTCAGTATAAATCATCTCAAGCCGCCGCAGTATTTCCTTTGATTCAAACACAAAACGCAAGTAGTAAAATCAAAAGAAAACAAACCATAAATCTATAAATTCCAGTGTAAATATATTTGAGCTTGTATAGATATGAGCATCATTCTCGTACGAGTTTTGTTTGGATCGACATCAGTTTTTGGATCGCGATAATTTGCAGCGCGGTTCTAGGGTTTGGGAAATAGGGGATTGGGTGCATCGATTTATGCTTTGGTTGTGGTATTCATGGTCATCGGGAAAAACCGCTTCACTGGTGAACTTTTGATGGAGTGCGGTACTGATTTGGGGTTGGCCGACGTTGTACAGTAGCCGAGATACCTGAAGTTGCAATGGAGAAGTGCAATTCGAGTTCCCTTCTGGGGTAGGGAGATGACGCGGATTTCAACCAGGAGTTGAATAGTGGTATTGAATCTCGAATCCGTTGAAGAGCAAAGGGTAATGGAGCTTGGGAAGTTCGGTTATTGTGGAAGAGGAATACTGGAATCAGATTTCTGATATCGGGAAGAAGGAGGAGGATATGGGCTGTAATTTTAAGGAAGTAAGTGGGCCGGATTTAGTGGTAAAGGCCCAAGTTTTAAATAAATAAAGTTTATTTAATTCTAAGTAGTGTATTACCGTATAATGTTGATAACTTTCACATATGGTGTCAGAATTCAGCAAAACAAGATCCGATAGGATCGTATGGACGGGAGCAACACAATGAGACTGACTGGGAGTGAATCCGACACCGCTACAATTTATAGTGAAATAAATTTTCCAATCTGAATCAAGCGACAATTATCGTTATTAACGATGATAGTCCAACATGAGTAAATCTCACCAACTCTGAACAGTTTATAATTTCATGTTGTATTTTTAGAACTGTTAGAAATTGTCTGTTTGATTGTGTGTTGACTGTTTGATTGAACTGCTAGTTAGTAAATGAAAATATTATATATATATATAATATGTAAACAGTTAGATAGTTAAATTGATTCTGTTTATCAGAATAATTCATATTGAACTGAAAGTGATGACAATCATGTTGTGTAACATCTGTGGATGCAGGGAAACAGGTTGGAGGAATCCGACTGGATTCCTCAACAGTTATTTTATTGTTTTTCATATATTTTGATATATGATGTGAATTATAACCTGTTGTTGATTGTGTGTGTATGGACGATATTGAACATCATGATTTGATATGATTGAATACCATGACATACTGAAATGTTGATAAGGGGATTTTCAAAGTGATATTGAAAATAGAATATTTATAAAATGGGATATATATATATAAATAAGAGATATTTATAAAGTGGAATATTTATAAATAAGGAATATTTATAAATTTGAATATTTATAAATAGGAGATATTCAAAAAGGAAATAATTTCAAAACATTTTCTTTTGAATGGAAAGGCCTGTGTGGCGGGTTTGGGGATTTTCCCGATGCTCCCGTTACAAAGGAGGTTATGGCGAATTTTTCAGAGAAATTTAAGGAGTTAGAATATTTTAAGAATAGAATTGAAAAGGAAATATTTGCAAACCATTTGCAAATAGAATAAAATAGGAAAAGGAAATATTTGTACACCATTTACAAATAGAATTGAAAAGGGAATATATAGTAAATGAAAAGAAGTTATAAAAAGGAAACCGTTATTAAAAGAACATTCATAAAGTGAAGAACCGTTACTTAAAAGGGGATCTTTTTTTAAAATGAATAAACGTTGTTAAAAAAGGGGATCTTTTTAAAATGGATAAATGTTATAAAAAAAGAGAAATCGAATATGGTATTCAAAGTTAGTTAGTCGAATATGGTATTCGAAGTAGTTAATCGAATATGGTATTCGAAGTTAGTTAATCGAATATGGTATTCGAAGTAAGTAATCGAATATGGTATTCGAAGTTAGTTAATCGGATATGTTATTCGAAAGGGGTTAGTCGAGTCGAGTTAGTCAAATAGGGTTAATCGATTTGAGTTAATCAGTTAGAGTTAACCAGTAGAGTTAATCAGTTAGAGTTAAACAGTAGAGTTAATCAGTTAGAGTTAACCAGTAGTGTAACAACCCGTATTTCGATAACATGATTGAGACGAGAATCAAGGCAGAATTTAATTTTAAATTCTGAATCAAGCGAAATGGGCTATGCCATTGCGTTCGTCTCGGAAAAATACGCGAAATAGAGTCCGAGTTTTCGAAAATCGGAGTCCGTATGACCCGGTTAAGGCCCAACGAAGTTTTCAGAAAATTTCTAAGTAAAAACAGATTTCAAATTCAAACTTGAATTTGGAAAATTGGGCCAGTTGGGCCAGGCGGGAAAAATTCCCGCCACAGTACCCAAGTCGACAGCCCTGTCGACTTGGGAGTCGACTTGGTCTGACCAAGTCGACAACCCTGTCGACTTGGCTGTCGACTTGGCTCAGACGAGCATTCCTGGCTTGGTGCACCTGCACTGGTCCCTGGTCTTGTTCTAGAAGCTTCTGACGTGGTTTGATGGTTCAGATCTATCCTAGGGTTAATCTAAGGGCCTAAAACTATCCTAATCTCTATAAAAAGACCCTAAACCTAACCTAAATCCCTAAAAATCAAACCTAGCAACTAAGTGCTGCCAAAATCAATTTTGATCATGGCCTCCATCTCCAATCCCTAGAGGCTATGCATTCAAATCGGGTTCAAATCAAAAGGTGCAAGCTTGCTACACCAAATAGAGGCCAAATCAACGTTGCTATGCGAATTTCATGACGGATCTTCATCAAAGGAGCCACCTTTCTTCGTCAAAACGATTCATGCTCCTAGTCCTCTTGCCACGCTATGTAAGTTCTAGCTACTTGTAGATTTAAACGATGATCTTGATGTGACATGGGATAAAATGCAAAGTAACATGAGTATGTTAGCCTATGGGAACCTAGTTTGCCCCTTTAGCATGAACATATGACTTTGGGTTATGTTGTAGCGACTAAACCATGCTATTCATGTTACATTGGACCTAGTTTGCCATGCAAGATTGGACCTTTGCTTGTGGTATGTTAGCATGCACACTTGAAACCACTTTGACTCATGAAACATGTGCATGAATGTGACTTTGAGGCTATGCAAGTACATGAACCCGAAATCCCTTATGATAATATGTAAGTTTGCCTCTTTATCACATGAGTAACATGGGCATGTTCATCCCTTCATGATAGGTTTATGACATGAACACTTATGCAAGTAATCCCCTTTTATGCTATGCGTGTTTGTGGCCAAATCATCTTATGACACTATGCATGTTTTGGCCAAGGTTGTGCATGTGGAAGCCAATCCCTTTTTGGCATCATGCATGTTTTGAGGCCAATATGTGACGCAGTATCCTTACTATGTTGACTCGCTTTTGCTTGCGTTGGAAAACACGACTTTGGGGTAGTTAGATAAACATGAACATGACGCGAAATCTTGACTTGAATATGACATGAAAACTTGACTTGAGGTTACATGTGAACACGACATGTAAGTTGAACCAAAATGGGGGCATGACACGTGGGGTAAACTTGGGACTTGAAATTAGACACGTATGGGTTGTAAGTGTAATATAACACTAGACCAAACATGGAAGTGGCCAACTCGAGGTTGGGTTGAGTTTGTAGCATAAATCTACCCAGACCCGCCCGGCTTAACTAGTAGCTGCAAACAATAGGATCCAATGTGAGAAGTTGGTCATGTCGCGCTTAAGACCCGAGGTTAGACTAGGTTGTGGTGTAAATCTACCCGGACCCGCCCGGCTTAACTAGTAACCACAACAAGGTCTAATGTGAGAGGTTGAGGGTGCATTAATTTAATTAATGCCACATGATAAGGTTAAGTAAATTTGACTAATGACACTTAACCGATATGACACGAATGGGTAGGTTAAGTGGGACCGGACTTGATTTCTTAATGACACTTAACCATGCAAGATGATTAGGGGATGAGGTTAAGTAATTTACACTTAACTAATCCGACTTGGTAATTAGATGGGGTTAAGTAATTAAGACTTAACTAATCTAAACACGGTAATTAGGTGGGGTTAAGTAATTGACGCTTAACTAATCTAACCACGGTAATTAGATGGGGTTAAGTAATCCACACTTAACTAATCTAAACACGGTAATTCGATGGGGTTAAGTTAAACACTTAACCAACTTAAACTTGGTAATTCAATGAGGTTAAGTAACCAATACTTAACCAACTTAACGTGATAATTTAATGGGGTTAAGCAACTTATACTTAACCAATTATACATGATGATTTGATGGGGTTAAGTAACCTACACTTAACCAATCTAATACGCGGACCTGATAAGGTTAAGTCACAAGACCTTTTTAGAATATACTTAACCATTGTAGTACGATTAGAGGATGGGGTTAAGCCCACCTATACTTAACCAATCCGACTCGATAATTTGATGGGATTAAGATAATCTATGCTAAATCGATCTGGCAAGATAATCCGATAGGATTAAGGTAAGCTAATACTTGACCGATTTGACTTGATAGGGTTAAGTCATGAGCCTCTGGGTACACTTAACCAACTTGTAGGGCTAAGTCTTGAACTTAAATACTTAGCCAATCTTGACGTGATTCGTGGGCGGGTTAAGGCATGGACTTGAATGATAACACTTAACCCAATAAGACAAACCCTAGTTAGAGGAACTAGGTATAGAATCGTGGTTAATCAAGGACAACGGGAAAGGAAGCTAAGTGGTAAACCTTAGTTAAGGGTAACTAAGTAATAATTCTTAGCTAAGGACATAGGATTAATTCACAAAATGATGAGTAACCTGATACGGTAGGTCATCGCTTAGTATACGAGGAGGAGCAAGTTATTTGACTTGGATAAAAGCTCCAGCGCACTGGGTGCCGAAGTGGAAGCTTCGGGGGACGTGAGGATATTCTTGGGATCCCTCTGTGGGCTGCCAGGTAATTATACTAGGCCCATGAGAGGTTAAGGTCTGCGTTAGAAGGACCAAGAGTATGCCTTGGTTGCTATGCGAGCGACCTAAAGACTGGGATGGATTAGCGTGGAGTCGACGATTCTTGGTTTTTGCCCTGGATAGCACATCGCCGACTACCCACCATCTTTAGTCAATCGTGTACGTACGGAAAGGCAGAGAACCCCCAACAGACCATGTGCTTGCTATCGAGTCATGGGTGAGGTTGGCCCGTAGGAAAGTGGGCTATAGTGGGGCCGGGGAGTGGTTCTCATACATGATTTTTCGTGGGTTGCCTTTCAGTAGTTGAGGGAGGGGTCACGTGGGACCATAGTCACGGGTACAAAAACAGACCTTGATATCTGCATCGGCAGACGATTTAAAGCTCCCGACCGAGTTCCGTATTTCTTGATTTGCCCTGGCACGGAACTCGGATGGCACATTGGGGAACATGTGCATCTAGACATGGAAAACGATTCACGATACATACGTAGGATCAAGGGCGCGGTTGACGGGTGGCGTAATCCCTAGTGGTCCTAGGTGGCCAAAACCCAAATCGAGACACGGAAACGTTCATTAGGTAGCATAATCCCTAGCGGTCCTAGGTGGCATAAATCCTAAGTGGACGCGCGATAGTTCATGGTAAGGAAACACAACTAGATCAAGGGTTGCAGTCCAAAACAACTTCAAGGATAAAACGTTTACATGGAAAAGCCCGTATGGCCTACGGCAAAGGACTGAACTTATACATGGAAAGAAACATACGAGTTGGGAAAACCTACATATGCTATATGTTAGGATGACATGGACCATTTCATGACATGGGGCAAGGGACATTCATGGTTAACACATGACGCGGGGAGGGATACTAGTACGAGAGGTGCAGAGCAGATATACATGTTAGAACCAGGAAAAATATACATAATAGATACCGTGGGATATTAGACGGGGTAGATACCTTGGGATAGTATACTTGATAGAAACCTGACGATGTGATACCTTGATTTATCATGACACCGTGGTTTATCACGATACCTTAGTTTAGCTTGCTACAGTAGTTCAGCCTGTTACCCTGGTTTAGTTTATCTATCTTGTAGTCATCCTTATGTTTACTTTCAGTTTATGCATGTCATGTTACCTTTACTTGTTTTTATACTGGAAGTAGATAGGACTTACCAGTCTTTATGACTGACCCCGTTTTCTTTTGCCACTTTGTCTTCCGTTTCCCCCCAGGTTTCAGGGAGGAAATGATGTTGTTTAGTTCGGACTTCTTCTGTTGAAGGTCATCATGTATGGCTTGATGTATAGCTTGGTCTTCTCTTGGCTATGGCTGCCTCACCGCTTTACTTTGGGGAATAATTTATAAAAAGGTTTTTATGCTTCTTTATTATTGCAAGACAGGTTTTGATGTACTCTGATGTAAAAGGCTTTAGACCTTAATTATTAATGTTTATGAAAGTTCGATTTTACTTCCGCTGTTTTATATGTTCTGTCTTGTGATATTTCTGTGCATGTTTACCAATAATGCCCCACTAAAGCTAGTGCATTCCTTTGCGAGTGACCCTAGCGGAGGCGGGGTGTTACAATTTGGTATCAGAGCAGAAGGTTACCAGATTGGGCAAAAGTTTTTAAAGACCTTCTGAAAACTATTTGAAAATCGTTTATAAAGAAGCATTTTTCAAGAAAGTTTTCTTTTAAAAAAAGAAAAGGCTATTCCCCAAAGGCCATTAGCATTATCCTTGTTTCCTTAATTAAATCTCTTTTCCTTTCTTTTGAAACACCCCACCTCCGTTAGGGTCACTCTCAAAGGGAATGCCCTAATTTTGGTGGAGGTTTATAAGTACAAGTCACAGATATACAGGACAGATATAAGAACACATATTTGTAAACAGCGGAAGAACAACAAATTTTATTTCATAAAGTCAAATACGTGTTACAACAACATCCTTTCCAAAAACATAACATAACACTTTCATAATCTGTCTTGAGTACATTATTTAAAGAAGCATAAATAAAACGTAGATAAACTGCAAAAGCCCCAAAGTGGATTGTCCAAAGCCATAGTTCAAAACAGGAAAGTCCAAGCAATACATTTCTCTTCTTCAAGCTGGATGTCAAGGCTGATCAAGCTGCTGTGTTCCCTCCCTGAGGACCTGGGGGGGGGGAGACGGAAGAAAGAAGACGAAAGAAAAGTAGAGTCAGACATAAAGCCTGAGTAAGTCTAGTACTACTTTGTCTATGAATAAAGAATTGGGTATGATAAGTAATAACAAGAAGTGGGCAAATACCATAACTTGGTTAAGTTGTCTAGGGTCGAATATACTATCGTACCCCATGTTAATCTCTGAACCCATATAAACTAGTTTCCAATTTGCACCCCATAATCAGGGTGATGTGATCCATTCAATGATGATCGGCTCCTACTCGCATAGTTACATGTGTCTTACGGCCCCCGATGTCTGTAGTTACCTATGCTGGTCCCACCATGGGGTGTATCAAGTCCCAGAGTGGCAACCCGACACAACCTTAGAGTGCACAGGTATGCTACTGGTGTCCAGTGCCTTATTTTTCTGCACCGGAGTGTGTGCACGCCCGCACTTCTTTAGAACCTACACTGCTACACCACCGCCGTCGCTTTGACCTCTTACAATCAGTCCCGTAATCATGCCCCACCCTGCCTAGTTTCAGGGTATCTTGATACACCTTTTAGGGTTACTGCTGAAAAGGGTCCCCCGTTACTAGGTTTTCTATCTCTAGCCAACATGCTAAGTTGGTTAAGTGTTTTCTAACCTAACCCCCACCAGTCCGTTTAGTTTAGCATGTTCCATTTTGATTAAGTCTTTAGTTTACTTAATCCTAACAATCCTGACTCAGCCTTAATTGTCTTATTAAGGCCCTGACCTCTCACATTAGACAGGTATTGTTGTGGCTGCCTGTTGCCGGTTGGTTCCGGGCAGTCTTACGCCACAACTCAGTCTAACCTCGGGTCCTTATTGGGCTCCATGTTTAACCTCCCACATTGGATAGGTATTGTTGTGACTACTGGACAGCCGGGCGGTTCCGGGCAGGTTTACATCACAACTCAATCCAACCTCGGGTTAAACACATCGTATTTTCTACATTTACATATCTTGTCATTCTTCTTTATTTATATGTAAATATTTGCGGCCCATTATTAAGTAAATGGTGTAAAGGTTACACCAATCATGGGCCCAACCCATACTTGGATTTAGGCCCTTCTATTTTATATTTTCATTCATTAATTAATTTTAACCCAACGTTATTTTCCCCCGTTTTACACGTCCGTTCATATATATTGGGCTTAGCCTTTTAAAGCTCAATTTAGCCATGCGAAAAGGGGAGGCTTATGGCGTATACACAAAGAGGGGAAAGTGAGCGCATGAACTTGCATATGACGTTGGAAAATACATAATAGAAATTGGTGTACTTGCATAGTGGTGACATGTATTTTGGTCTTAAAACATAGGTGACATAAATCAAGGCATGTAAACTTGCATAGGTTTAACTACAACATGAACCTATATTCTTATTTAGGCATAATGTCAAACGTAAGCATGGCCTAAATACTTCTAGCATAAACATGGCATATTGTCAAACATAAGCATGGCATAAAATACTTCTTGCATAGGCATGGCATATTGTCAAACATAAGCATGGCATAAAATACTTCTAGCATAGGCATGGCATATGGTCAAACATAAGTATGGCATAAATACCTCTAGCATGAACATAGCATAATTCAACTTAATCATGATTTAAGCCTAATCATATAACGATGGTATAAACATACTTATGCATAAATATTCCTAAACATGGTGCTTGCTTTAAACTTGCAAAACGGGATTTTTGAGTCTAACTTAGCCATGTCTCACATATGTCATCATATAATTCTTTTAAACAAGATAGACTTAATCGTAGATTTCAATTATGCCAAATATCATTCATAGCCTAGCCAAATTCATAAGCATGACTTAATACATGGATTATGGTGTCAAAATTCCAACATAGTTTCATATGAACTATAACAACCAAACTTGTCTCAATTGCTTGCAAAACGATTTATGCACAAAATATACATCATGACAATATAATAACAAAGCCCCAAACTTGCATAAATTTTCACTCAACTACATACATGTAGCCTCAACATAGATTACATAATTTGCGCAATATTCCAAACGTATATTTGCATAGAACTACCGCATGTAGTTCTTTATAATGAATAACATAATCCAAACGTATATAAATTGATAAGAACACACAAATATGAATTACTTCCATTGCCACAATTCAAGCATACACATCAACACAGTTGTTTATTTATACCAAAGTAATACTCTACTTACAATGGTTTGATGAATTCTCTAGTTTAGGGATTGAAGACGCAAATTCCTTTGTTGAATTGATTAGCTTTAGGTTGCTTGAATTGCTTTAGGCCTTAGAACTTTCTCCCTAATCCTCTCTTTAGTTGGCGGCTACTCTTTGTCGTTCCTCAGCAACATGGCGGCTATGTTCTTAATTTGAATGAATAGATTAGGGTTTAGTCTAGGGTTGTTTATATAGAGGTTAGGAATTGATTAGGACCCTTGATGTTGCTAGGATAGATCGTAGCCATTCATTAGGAAGAGAGACCAATAAAAACCCGCCACCTAGCCCTAATGACAAAGCGGACCACTGAAATTCGACCAAACACAGACCTGGCCAGCCAGGTTGACTGGGCTCGACCAGGTCGACACCCCTGTCGACAGGGCTGTCGACAGCCCTGTCGACATGGGTAGCCCAGGTCGACAGCCCAGTCGACCTGGGTGGCTAGGCGGGTGTTTTATCCGCCTGGCCCACTGGGCCCTATTTCAAATTATTATTTTAAAGTGTTTGAATTTTAAATTTAATTCAAAACTTTCGAAGGCCATATCTTCTTCATACGGACTCCGTTTTTCGAAAACTCGGACTCTATTTCGCGTATTTTTCCGAGACGAACGCAATGGCGTATCCCGTTTCCCTTAGTTCTTTGATTTGAATTTGATTATACTTTAATTCATAAATTTCACAGTTATAGAATTTTCGGGGTGTTACATTCTCCCCCACTTAAAAGGATTTCGTCCCCGAAATCTTCAAGTTAGGAGGAATGTATATCCTAACATCCAATCATCCATCTACTCATCCATCAAACACGAGCATCCATTGTCCTTAAAAGATTTCTAATGCTTCATGATCATATGCGAAGTGTGTGTGTACATGAACTTATCTAATGCAAAAATCAGGCGGTCTACTGATTCAGTTGACCTCCTTAATGCGAATTATGTAAGTGCCATGAATCCATTATGTATGCAAATTTTCCTATTTTTGATTCTACATGAGTGCACAATCATTCAATACAAATGCAGCATCCATATGACAACACATAAAAATTCAACCACATTCGAATGCAAACATATATGCATATGAAATATGAAGTGACTGAGCCGATCTAAAACCTAGATTGTGTGTGTATATGCAACCACGAGCAACCACTAGCAATCACTTGCAACCACTTGCAACCATTCATACATAACATGTTTCAACTACATGTTTCCATCCAAAGGGTTTCTATCTAAAAGATACAGTCGAGGAAATATACCCTAAAAGATAGATAAAAGCGCAACTTAAGGAAAAAGGAAAGATCAAGGATGTACCCTCGAACAGAAAAGGGTAGGCTGTACGGATTCTAGCTTCAGTTTCCCAAGTCGCGTCTCCCTCGGCGTCGCTCCACTGGACTTTAACGAGCTTGACTTCGCGGTTGCGTAGCTTCTTCACTTCCATTCCTAAGATGCGGGTTGGAACTTTTCTTATGGTTGCTTCGCGTTCCACTTCGGCCTCTTCGAGTATATTTGGCTCTACCACTTCGGCAGACTCATGCAGACATTTTCGGAGGTGTGAAACGTGAAAAACGTTGTGGACTCCAGCCAACTTCTCGGGTAGCTCTAATCTATAGGCCATTTTCCCAATTTTCTCGATAATAGGGAATGGCCCTACGAACATTGGTGCTAGCTTTCCTGTGGTTCCAAAACGAACAACGTTTCTTAGTGGTGATACCTTGAGAAAAACTCTGTCTCCAACTTCAAATTCAAGGTCGGTCCTCCTCTTGTCGGCATAGGACTTTTGTCTGTCTTGGGCCGTCTTCATCCTTCTTCGTATTAAGTCCACTTTCTCTGAAGTCTCTCGGATCATGTCTGGTCCAAGTATGAGCTTATCCGTGGACTCCCACCAACAAGTGGGCGATCGGCACGGTCTTCCATATAAAGCTTCGAAGGGCGCCATTCCTATGGTTGCTTGATAGCTGTTGTTGTAGGCAAATTCCACCAAAGGAAGGTGGTCTTCCCATGTCCCTCCGAAGTCAAGGACGCATAGCCTTAAAAGGTCTTCCAAAACTCTGTTCACTCTCTCTGTTTGGCCGTCGGTTTGGGGATGATAGGCTGTGCTCAAGCATAACTGCGTTCCTACTGCTTCTTGCAGACTTCGCCAAAACTCACTAGTGAAGATGGGGTCTCGGTCACTAACAATGCTAGATGGTATTCCATGGAGTCGAACGATTTCCTTAAGGTAAAGTGATGCTAGGGATGAGGCAGTTCTTTTACTTTTGACAGGTAAAAAGTGGGCGCTTTTAGTAAGCCTATCCACTATTACCCAAATGCTAGTGTTGCCTCTCCTAGACCTAGGCAGCCCATCGATGAAGTCCATTGAGATGCTATCCCACTTCCACTGCGGGACCTCCAGTGGATGTAGTAGTCCGCCAGGCTTTTTCTGTTCCGCCTTAACCTGTTGGCACACCATACATTTAGAAACGAATTCTGCCACGTCCTTTTTCATGCCATTCCAAAAGAAAGTCCTTTTTATGTCTTTGTACATTTTATCTCCGCCTGGGTGTATCGTCATCTTGGAGTGATGTGCTTCCTCGAGAACCTTCTTTATTAAATCTTTTGTCTGTGGGACGCATAGTCTTCCATCTCGCCTTAGCAAACCCTTATCGTCGATGGAGTATCTGTTGAGGTGACTTGAAGTCTCACCCCTAATTAGCCTATCAATTATTTCCACAAGTTGAGGGTCTTCGCGTTGTGCTGTCCCTACTGAATCCACTAAAGTTGGGCGCACTTCGAGAGATGCTAGCAAGCCTGGTACGAAATCGGAGGAAGGCCTAAAGTCGAAGCTGGCTATAAACTCTAGGCTCTGTCTTTCAACAAACAACGGGCTTAGGGTCAATTTCTTTCGGCTCAACGCGTCTGCCACTACGTTGCCTTTGCCCGGAGTGTAGGAGATTTCGAAATCGTACGAGGCAAGAAACTCCATCCATCTTTGTTGCCTCAAGTTAAGATCCTTCTGCGAGAAAAGATATTTCAACGATTTATGGTCAGTGTAAAGTTCGAACTTCTCACCTAGGAGATAGTGTCGCCAAGACTTGAGTGCAAAGACGATGGCGGCTAACTCGAGATCGTGTGTTGGGTAGTTCTTTTCGTGCACCTTCAACTGCCTCCCGCCATAAGCTACTACCCTTCCTTCTTGCATTAAGACGGCGCCTAGCCCTGTCCCACATGCATCCGTATAAACAGTGAACATCTTGCTCCCATCTGGCAGCGTCAAAACTGGGGCTGTTGTGAGAGCCCTTTTCAGTCGTTGGAAAGCAAACTCGCAATCCAAGTCCCAATTAAACACTAGATTCTTCTTAGTCAATTTCGTGAGCGGAGCTGAGATTTTCGCAAAATCCCTTATGAATTTTCGATAGAAACCTGCTAGTCCTAGGAAGCTTCGGACCTCAGTCGCATTCCTTGGTGTCTTCCAATCCTGTACCGCCACTACCTTCGCAGGGTCCACCGCTAACCCTTGTTTGGATACTATGTGCCCAAGGAACCTCACCTCTTCTCTCCAAAAGTGGCATTTGGAGAATTTGGCTTTTAGTTGATGGACTCGCAAAGTTTCCATGATTGCCCTTAAGTGCTGAGCATGTTCCTCTTCACTCTTTGAGAAGATAAGGATATCGTCTACGAAGACCACTACGAATTTGTTGAGGAAATCTATAAATACCCTACTCATCAGGTCCACGAAGTAAGCAGGTGCATTTGTCAAGCCGAAAGGCATGACAAGCCATTCAAAGAAGCCGTCTGGGGTTCTGAAAGCCGTTTTATCGATGCTATCTTCAGCCACCCTTAGCTGATGAAAACCGGTTGCTAAATCGAGTTGGGAGAAAACAGACGCTCCTACAAGCTGGTCGAATAAATCGTCAATTCTAGGGAGAGGGTGCCTATTCTTTTTCGTTAGCTTGTTGAGCTCCCTATAGTCAACACATAGACGGAGTGAACCATCCGCCTTTGTAGTGAACACCACCGGAGCGCCCCATTCTGAAATGCTCCTCCTAATGAACCCCTTTTCTAGAAGCCCTTTAATCTGTTTACTGAGCTCTTTCCTTTCTCGTGGAGCCATATGTCTAACGGGCAACGCCACGGGCTTTGCATTATCTACAAGATATATGCGGAAGTCTATTTCCCGCTTCGGAGGCAAGCCCTTCACCTCTTCGAAGACATCCGGACATTCCCGGACCACTTTAACTGATTGCAAATTTTCAACAGAGGCATCTAGCGATTCGAGATAACTAAGCATAACCGCATACGAGGGATTACAAGAAATTTCCAAAGTATTACCGAGCTGGGTTAGGAGCCTAACAACCCTTTTCTCACAATCAAGGACGGCCCCATTACTGGATAGCCAATCCATACCCAAAATCAAACCATACCCCGAAAAGCCCAAAACAAAGGCACTACATAGAAATTCAACACTTAGGATAGAAATTTTCAAATCCAAACAGATCATAGACAAATGAGCTGGGCCCCCAATTGGGTTTGTAACAATTAAGGGGTCCTCTACCATACTAGTTTTTAGGTGCAGAGATTCTACTAAAGCAGACGAGATAAAGGAGTGTGATGCGCCAGAATCAAACAAAGTGCGAACGGGGTGATCATAAAGATAAACTACACTTTCTACGGAAGTATTTATACCTCGCTGTTGCAATGGTGGCGCTTCTAGCACATGAACCTGTGCCCCTGGGGTGGATCCAGTGCCCTGCCCCTGTCCTCGTTTCCTTGGGCAGTCCTTAGCCCTGTGGCCTGTCTGACCGCACGAAAAGCACCCACCATTCTCCTTAGCCTTCTTCTTCCGGCAGTCCTTTACTAAGTGCCCCACTTTGCCACAGAAATTACACTTCCTCTTCTCCTTGTTGCCTTTCCTGCCTTTCTTAAAGTCTGTCTTCTTGGGCTGCAAACCCTCTTTCTTCTTGCCCTTATCCTCTTCATTCAGCAATGCCATTTGCACCAATCTTTCATACGTGGCCCCCATGGGTATATGGGTCATGGCCAAACTGTGTAATGGCTCATTTAACCCTTTGACGAAACGGAGAGCCTTCTTGTGCGGGGTGTTGACTAGGTCAAGCCCAAACCTAGCCAGCTCATCGAACTGATTCACATACTCTCTGACAGTCTTGTCTCCTTGCTTAAGAAATAAGAATTTTTCCAACTGCAAACTTCTTTCTGCATCTGAGAGAAATTTAGTCTCAAACCTTGCCCTAAAGTCCTCCCATGTATCCACTGGTCTTTCAGCATTGGTGACTTCCCACCAGTAGGAAGCCTCGCCCTTCAATAGCCACACCGCCAATTGTACTTTTTGTCTATCTTCTACCTCAAAGATGATGAATAGGTCCTCCGTCTCTTTCAGCCAATTTCTAGCTGCCATGAAGGACTCAGTTCCATGGAAATCCCTTCCTCCCATGGCTTTTAAATCTTTACATATCTTAGCAAAAGTGTTTCCCCGAGGAGGAGGTGGAGGAAAAGGTGCTGCTGCAGCTGGATGATTTCCTTCCGCTGGGGGAGGAGGAACGGTAGGACCTGGCTGAGTGGCCCTTGCTTCTAAGAACCGTCTAAACCAACCAGGTATTAGCACCCCTTCCGGCAAGTTAAGATCTTGGGACATGCTGAAACAAAAAGGATAGATTCAAAACGAAGGATAAGAGATAGTTCCTATGGCTTTGGGGAGTGGACTTTGCCTTTTAAAAATAAAATAATATTTTTCTTTTAAAAATGCTTCTTTAAATTTCCTTTTTGAAAATAATTTTTCAAAACTTTTTATCTTATCTGGTAAACCTATGCTCTGATACCAAGTGAAACACCCCACCTCCGTTAGGGTCACTCTCAAAGGGAATGCCCTAATTTTGGTGGAGGTTTATAAGTACAAGTCACAGATATACAAGACAGATATAAGAACACATATTTGTAAACAGCGGAAGAACAACAAATTTTATTTCATAAAGTCAAATACGTGTTACAACAACATCCTTTCCAAAAACATAACATAACACTTTCATAATCTGTCTTGAGTACATTATTTAAAGAAGCATAAATAAAACGTAGATAAACTGCAAAAGCCCCAAAGTGGATTGTCCAAAGCCATAGTTCAAAACAGGAAAGTCCAAGCAATACATTTCTCTTCTTCAAGCTGGATGTCAAGGCTGATCAAGCTGCTGTGTTCCCTCCCTGAGGACCTGGGGGGGGGAGACGGAAGAAAGAAGACGAAAGAAAAGTAGAGTCAGACATAAAGCCTGAGTAAGTCTAGTACTACTTTGTCTATGAATAAAGAACTGGGTATGATAAGTAATAACAAGAAGTGGGCAAATACCATAACTTGGTTAAGTTGTCTAGGGTCGAATATACTATCGTACCCCATGTTAATCTCTGAACCCATATAAACTAGTTTCCAATTTGCACCCCATAATCAGGGTGATGCGATCCATTCAATGATGATCGGCTCCTACTCGCATAGTTACATGTGTCTTACGGCCCCCGATGTTTGTAGTTACCTATGCTGGTCCCACCATGGGGTGTATCAAGTCCCATAGTGGCAACCCGACACAACCTTAGAGTGCACAGGTATGCTACTGGTGTCCAGTGCCTTATTTTTCTGCACCGGAGTGTGTGCACGCCCGCACTCCGTTAGAACCTACACTGCTACACCACCGCCGTCGCTTTGACCTCTTACAATCAGCCCAGTAATCGTGCCCCACCCTGCCTAGTTTCAGGGTATCTTGATACACCTTTTAGGGTTACTGCTGAAAAGTGTCCCCCGTTACTAGGTTTTCTATCTCTAGCCAACATGCTAAGTTGGTTAAGTGTTTTCTAACCTAACCCCCACCAGTCCGTTTAGTTTAGCATGTTCCATTTTGATTAAGTCTTTAGTTTACTTAATCCTAACAATCCTGACTCAGCCTTAATTGTCTTATTAAGGCCCTGACCTCTCACATTAGACAGGTATTGTTGTGGCTGCCTGTTGCCGGTTGGTTCTGGGCAGTCTTACGCCACAACTCAGTCTAACCTCGGGTCCTTATTGGGCTCCATGTTTAACCTCCCACATTGGATAGGTATTGTTGTGACTACTGGACAGCCGGGCGGTTCCGGGCAGGTTTACATCACAACTCAATCCAACCTCGGGTTAAACACATCGTATTTTCTACATTTACATATCTTGTCATTCTTCTTTATTTATATGTAAATATTTGCGGCCCATTATTAAGTAAATGGTGTAAAGGTTACACCAATCATGGGCCCAACCCATACTTGGATTTAGGCCCTTCTATTTTATATTTTCATTCATTAATTAATTTTAACCCAACGTTATTTTCCCCCGTTTTACACGTCCGTTCATATATATTGGGCTTAGCCTTTTAAAGCCCAATTTAGCCATGCGAAAAGGGGAGGCTTATGGCGTATACACAAAGAGGGGAAAGTGAGCGCATGAACTTGCATATGACGTTGGAAAATACATAATAGAAATTGGTGTACTTGCATAGTGGTGACATGTATTTTGGTCATAAAACATAGGTGACATAAATCAAGGCATGTAAACTTGCATAGGTTTAACTACAACATGAACCTATATTCTTATTTAGGCATAATGTCAAACGTAAGCATGGCCTAAATACTTCTAGCATAAACATGGCATATTGTCAAACATAAGCATGGCATAAAATACTTCTTGCATAGGCATGGCATATTGTCAAACATAAGCATGGCATAAAATACTTCTAGCATAGGCATGGCATATGGTCAAACATAAGTATGGCATAAATACCTCTAGCATGAACATAGCATAATTCAACTTAATCATGATTTAAGCCTAATCATATAACGATGGTATAAACATACTTATGCATAAATATTCCTAAACATGGTGTTTGCTTTAAACTTGCAAAAAGGGATTTTTGAGTCTAACTTAGCCATGTCTCACATATGTCATCATATAATTCTTTTAAACAAGATAGACTTAATCATAGATTTCAATTATGCCAAATATCATTCATAGCCTAGCCAAATTCATAAGCATGACTTAATACATGGATTATGGTGTCAAAATTCCAACATAGTTTCATATGAACTATAACAACCAAACTTGTCTCAATTGCTTGCAAAACGATTTATGCACAAAATATACATCATGACAATATAATAACAAAGCCCCAAACTTGCATAAATTTTCACTCAACT
Organism: Allium sativum; assembly: GCA_030737875.1. Classification (NCBI taxonomy): domain Eukaryota; kingdom Viridiplantae; phylum Streptophyta; class Magnoliopsida; order Asparagales; family Amaryllidaceae; genus Allium; species Allium sativum. The sequence goes on from CM060912.1 coordinate 410,012,731, forward strand.
ACATACATGTAGCCTCAACATAGATTACATAATTTGCGCAATATTCCAAACGTATATTTGCATAGAACTACCGCATGTAGTTCTTTATAATGAATAACATAATCCAAACGTATATAAATTGATAAGAACGCACAAATATGAATTACTTCCATTGCCACAATTCAAGCATACACATCAACACAGTTGTTTATTTATACCAAAGTAATACTCTACTTACAATGGTTTGATGAATTCTCTAGTTTAGGGATTGAAGACGCAAATTCCTTTGTTGAATTGATTAGCTTTAGGTTGCTTGAATTGCTTTAGGCCTTAGAACTTTCTCCCTAATCCTCTCTTTAGTTGGCGGCTACTCTTTGTCGTTCCTCAGCAACATGGCGGCTATGTTCTTAATTTGAATGAATAGATTAGGGTTTAGTCTAGGGTTGTTTATATAGAGGTTAGGAATTGATTAGGACCCTTGATGTTGCTAGGATAGATCGTAGCCATTCATTAGGAAGAGAGACCAATAAAAACCCGCCACCTAGCCCTAATGACAAAGCGGACCACTGAAATTCGACCAAACACAGACCTGGCCAGCCAGGTTGACTGGGCTCGACCAGGTCAACACCCCTGTCGACAGGGCTGTCGACAGCCCTGTCGACATGGGTAGCCCAGGTCGACAGCCCAGTCGACCTGGGTGGCTAGGCGGGTGTTTTATCCGCCTGGCCCACAGGGCCCTATTTCAAATTATTATTTTAAAGTGTTTGAATTTTAAATTTAATTCAAAACTTTCGAAGGCCATATCTTCTTCATATGGACTCCGTTTTTCGAAAACTCGGACTCTATTTCGCGTATTTTTCCGAGACGAACGCAATGGCGTATCCCGTTTCCCTTAGTTCTTTGATTTGAATTTGATTATACTTTAATTCATAAATTTCACAGTTATAGAATTTTCGGGGTGTTACATCTTTCCTCCATCTGTAGTCACAGTGGTTTTAACTGCGACTAGTCTTTTCTATCTACGAAAGTACTTTCCATGCGATGGAGGTGGTTCTCGAGAGACTAATGGCCGTGTTATAAGAAAGGATAGTGAGAAAGAGGATGAAGGATGTGAGTTTAAGGATGAACAACTTGTTGGTATGGCTCAACCCAGAATGAGAGAGAAAGATGAACAATGAAACCCATGACGAGAGAGTACCTTTGGCATGGTGGAACGGGACGGATAGTTAAGTATCATGGGACAAGGACAAGATCATTGGGAGGGCAATAGTATGCTCCCATTTCTAGGGTACCTCGGAAGGAGGGTAACGATCTTGTTAAAGGTTTAGCTTTTCTTCTCTATCATCCCGTTAGGACTTTGGTTTGATCATCGTATCATTTAAGTCTGCATCGATAGTTGAGTCTCTGCACCTTAAGTACTAGCGTAATAGAGAATCCCATTTTTGTCTCAAGTCCTGTGGAGAATCGGTCCATTTATTCATGACTTGTTTTGGATTTGAGAATGACATGCCTCGGTTATGGATGGATTCTAGGGATGAAGTGGTTATCCAGTAAGGGGTGCCACTCTCGGTTTTGATAGGAGGGTAGTTAGACTCTTGACTAACCTTGGTAATACCCTCGAAGTCTCGTGGAACCTTTTGGGTTCGGTCATGATTAGTTACCTAGAATCCCTTGATACCTTTATTGGAAATTTGAAGCCCGATCGAGTGGTGTTCGCCGATAAGACGGATGGTTTATTTCACTTATGCATGGGTTATGGAAATCACCCTAGTAAATGCACTTGATAACCCGGTTGGCATCTGTTTACTTTCAAGAGAAAGTTCTACTACGTGGAATACCTTATGGTACGAGGTCCGAGATTCACTAGTGGATTTTGGAAAGCTTGTATGAGATCATGAGTACGCAGTCATGTTTGCGCCAAGTGTGCAAGTGGAACGAGAAGGCGACGAAGAAATGAGTTCCAGCTCATGTTATGGAAACAGGAGATAAGAAGCTACGAAATCGCGAAGTTAAAAGACGGTCAAGGCACAATGGAATTAAGCTCAAAGAAATACGACTTTGATGGTCAAAGACTAGATACGCGCATAATATCTCTTTTTGGGAGTATATCCTTGATCCCTGTTTCCGTGGAGCTTACTTGTAGGCTATCTTTTGTGGACATCCTCTCGGTCCTATTTTCTGTTACAAACCCCGTAAGGAGTTTGTCTTGTTTATCTCCTCGACCCTGTTTCAGGGAATTCTAGGTAGAACCCTATGGATGTAAACATGTATTTGAAACATGTTATGATTGATATGGTTGCAAGTGGTTGCTCGTGGATGCGCGAATACACATTAGATACTAGCTCGACTCGGTCGCATTTCATATTGCATATGCACGAGTATTTATACTTGTTTATGGATGAAATTGAATGTATTATCATGCGGTTGTTGCATATGAATGAATGATTGTGCACACATATAGTATCTATATGACTAGGACTATTTGCATACATGTTGGATTCATGGCACTATACATATTTTTGCATTAGAAAGATTATTCAGGCCTAATCATTAGCATTAGCTAAGGAACATGTACACACACATTTTGCATATATTCATACAGCATTAGAAATCATCTAAGGACAATGGTTGCTTGTGGATGATGTTTTGAGTAGATGGATGATGGATGGTAGGATATGTTCTTCCTAACTTGGAGATTTCGGGGACGAAATCCTAAAAGGTGGGGAGAATGTAACAACCCGTATTTCGATAACATGATTGAGACGAGAATCAAGGCAGAATTTAATTTTAAATTCTGAATCAAGTGAAATGGGCTATGCCATTGCGTTCGTATCGGAAAAATACGCGAAATAGAGTCCGAGTTTTCGAAAATCGGAGTCCGTATGACCCGGTTAAGGCCCAACGAAGTTTTCAGAAAATTTCTAAGTAAAAACAGATTTCAAATTCAAACTTGAATTTGGAAAATTGGGCCAGTTGGGCCAGGCGGGAAAAATTCCCGCCACAGTACCCAAGTCGACAGCCCTGTCGACTTGGCTGTCGACTTGGCTCAGACGAGCATTCCTGGCTTGGTGCACCTGCACTGGTCCCTGGTCTTGTTCTAGAAGCTTCTGACGTGGTTTGATGGTTCAGATCTATCCTAGGGTTAATCTAAGGGCCTAAAACTATCCTAGTCTCTATAAAAAGACCCTAAACCTAACCTAAATCCCTAAAAATCAAACCTAGCAACTAAGTGCTGCCAAAATCAATTTTGATCATGGCCTCCATCTCCAATCCCTAGAGCCTATGCATTCAAATCGGGTTCAAATCAAAAGGTGCAAGCTTGCTACACCAAATAGAGGCCAAATCAACATTGCTATGCGAATTTCATGACGGATCTTCATCAAAGGAGCCACCTTTCTTCGTCAAAACGATTCATGCTCCTAGTCCTCTTGCCACGCTATGTAAGTTCTAGCTACTTGTAGATTTAAACGATGATCTTGATGTGACATGGGATAAAATGCAAAGTAACATGAGTATGTTAGCCTATGGGAACCTAGTTTGCCCCTTTAGCATGAACATATGACTTTGGGTTATGTTGTAGCGACTAAACCATGCTATTCATGTTACATTGGACCTAGTTTGCCATGCAAGATTGGACCTTTGCTTGTGGTATGTTAGCATGCACACTTGAAACCACTTTGACTCATGAAACATGTGCATGAATGTGACTTTGAGGCTATGCAAGTATATGAACCCGAAATCCCTTATGATAATATGCAAGTTTGCCTCTTTATCACATGAGTAACATGGGCATGTTCATCCCTTCATGATAGGTTTATGACATGAACACTTATGCAAGTAATCCCCTTTTATGCTATGCGTGTTTGTGGCCAAATCACCTTATGACACTATGCATGTTTTGGCCAAGGTTGTGCATGTGGAAGCCAATCCCTTTTTGGCATCATGCATGTTTTGAGGCCAATATGTGACGCAGTATCCTTACTATGTTGACTCGCTTTTGCTTGCGTTGGAAAACACGACTTTGGGGTAGTTAGATAAACATGAACATGACGCGAAATCTTGACTTGAATATGACATGAAAACTTGACTTGAGGTTACATGTGAACACGACATGTAAGTTGAACCAAAATGGGGGCATGACACGTGGGGTAAACTTGGGACTTGAAATTAGACACGTATGGGTTGTAAGTGTAATATAACACTAGACCAAACATGGAAGTGGCCAACTCGAGGTTGGGTTGAGTTTGTAGCATAAATCTACCCGGACCCGCCCGGCTTAACTAGTAGCTGCAAACAATAGGATCCAATGTGAGAAGTTGGTCATGTCGCGCTTAAGACCCGAGGTTAGACTAGGTTGTGGTGTAAATCTACCCGGACCCGCCGGCTTAACTAGTAACCACAACAAGGTCTAATGTGAGAGGTTGAGGGTGCATTAATTTAATTAATGCCACATGATAAGGTTAAGTAAATTTGACTAATGACACTTAACCGATATGACACGAATGGGTAGGTTAAGTGGGACCGGACTTGATTTCTTAATGACACTTAACCATGCAAGATGATTAGGGGATGAGGTTAAGTAATTTACACTTAACTAATCCGACTTGGTAATTAGATGGGGTTAAGTAATTAAGACTTAACTAATCTAAACACGGTAATTAGGTGGGGTTAAGTAATTGACGCTTAACTAATCTAACCACGGTAATTAGATGGGGTTAAGTAATCCATACTTAACTAATCTAAACACGGTAATTCGATGGGGTTAAGTTAAACACTTAACCAACTTAAACTTGGTAATTCAATGAGGTTAAGTAACCAATACTTAACCAATTTAACGTGATAATTTAATGGGGTTAAGCAACTTATACTTAACCAATTATACATGATGATTTGATGGGGTTAAGTAACCTACACTTAACCAATCTAATACGCGGACCTGATAAGGTTAAGTCACAAGACCTTTTTAGAATATACTTAACCATTGTAGTACGATTAGAGGATGGGGTTAAGCCCACCAATACTTAACCAATCCGACTCGATAATTTGATGGGATTAAGATAATCTATGCTTAATCGATCTGGCAAGATAATCCGATAGGATTAAGGTAAGTTAATACTTGACCGATTTGACTTGATAGGGTTAAGTCATGAGCCTCTGGGTACACTTAACCAACTTGTAGGGCTAAGTCTTGAACTTAAATACTTAGCCAATCTTGACGTGATTCGTGGGCGGGTTAAGGCATGGACTTGAATGATAACACTTAACCCAATAAGACAAACCCTAGTTAGAGGAACTAGGTATAGAATCGTGGTTAATCAAGGACAACGGGAAAGGAAGCTAAGTGGTAAACCTTAGTTAAGGGTAACTAAGTAATAATTCTTAGCTAAGGACATAGGATTAATTCACAAAATGATGAGTAACCTGATACGGTAGGTCATCGCTTAGTATACAAGGAGGAGTAAGTTATTTGACTTGGATAAAAGCTCCAGCGCACTGGGTGCCGAAGTGGAAGCTTCGGGGGACGTGAGGATATTCTTGGGATCCCTCTGTGGGCTGCCAGGTAATTATACTAGGCCCATGAGAGGTTAAGGTCTGCGTTAGAAGGACCAAGAGTATGCCTTGGTTGCTATGCGAGCGACCTAAAGACTGGGATGGATTAGCGTGGAGTCGACGATTCTTGGTTTTTGCCCTGGATAGCACATCGCCGACTACCTACCATCTTCAGTCAATCGTGTACGTACGGAAAGGCAGAGAACCCCCAACAGACCATGTGCTTGCTATCGAGTCATGGGTGAGGTTGGCCCGTAGGAAAGTGGGCTATAGTGGGGCCGGGGAGTGGTTCTCATACATGATTTTTCGTGGGTTGCCTTTCAGTAGTTGAGGGAGGGGTCACGTGGGACCATAGCCACGGGTACAAAAACAGACCTTGATATCTGCATCGGCAGACGATTTAAAGCTCCCGACCGAGTTCCGTATTTCTTGATTTGCCCTGGCACGGAACTCGGATGGCACATTGGGGAACATGTGCATCTAGACATGGAAAACGATTCACGATACATACGTGGGATCGAGGGCGCGGTTGACGGGTGGCGTAATCCCTAGTGGTCCTAGGTGGCCAAAACCCAAATCGAGACACGGAAACGTTCATTAGGTAGCATAATCCCTAGCGGTCCTAGGTGGCATAAATCCTAAGTGGACGCACGATAGTTCATGGTAAGGAAACACAACTAGATCAAGGGTTGCAGTCCAAAACAACTTCAAGGATAAAACGTTTACATGGAAAAGCCCGTATGGCCTACGACAAAGGACTGAACTTATACATGGAAAGAAACATACGAGTTGGGAAAACCTACATATGCTATATGTTAGGATGACATGGACCATTTCATGACATGGGGCAAGGGACATTCATGGTTAACACATGACGCGGGGAGGGATACTAGTACGAGAGGTGCAGAGCAGATATACATGTTAGAACCAGGAAAAATATACATAATAGATACCGTGGGATATTAGACGGGGTAGATACCTTGGGATAGTATACTTGATAGAAACCTGACGATGTGATACCTTGATTTATCATGACACCGTGGTTTATCACGATACCTTAGTTTAGCTTGCTACAGTAGTTCAGCCTGTTACCCTGGTTTAGTTTATCTATCTTGTAGTCATCCTTATGTTTACTTTCAGTTTATGCATGTCATGTTACCTTTACCTGTTTTTATACTGGAAGTAGATAGGACTTACCAGTTTTTATGACTGACCCTGTTTTCTTTCGCCTCTTTGTCTTCCGTTTCCCCCCAGGTTTCAGGGAGGAAATGATGTTGTTTAGTTCGGACTTCTTCTGTTGAAGGTCATCATGTATGGCTTGATGTATAGCTTGGTCTTCTCTTGGCTATGGCTGCCTCACCGCTTTACTTTAGGGAATAATTTATAAAAAGGTTTTTATGCTTCTTTATTATTGCAAGACAGGTTTTGATGTACTCTGATGTAAAAGGCTTTAGACCTTAATTATTAATGTTTATGAAAGTTCGATTTTACTTCCGCTGTTTTATATGTTCTGTCTTGTGATATTTCTGTGCATGTTTACCAATAATGCCCCTCTAAAGCTAGTGCATTCCTTTGCGAGTGACCCTAGCGGAGGCGGGGTGTTACAAGTAGAGTTAATCAGTTAGAGTTAACCAGTAGAGTTAATCAGTTAGAGTTAATCAATTAGAGTTAATCCAAATAAGATGCCATTTATGACGATTGCTAGCGTAATTCGCAGGGCTGTAAATTGCCTACGGCGGTCGGATGTTTCCTGAGGGAATCAGGCGTAACCATTGTGATCGCTGCGATCTAGAGTTATTCGAATGGAGTAAATAGGGTTAGTCGAATATAGTTATTCGAATGGAGTTAAATAGAGTTAGTCGAATATAATTATTCGAATGGAGTTAAATAGAGTTAGTCGAATATAGTTATTCGAATGGAGTTAAAGAGAGTTAGTCGAATATAGTTATTCGAATGGAGTTAAATAGAGTTATCGAATATTAGTTATTCGAATGGAGTTAAATACAGTTATCGAATATTAGTTATTCGAATGGAGTAAATAGGGTTAGTCGAATATAGTTATTCGAATAGAGTTCAACGGAGTTAAATAGAGTTAGTCGAATATAGTTATTCGAATGGAGTTAAATAGAGTTAGTCGAATATAGTTATTCGAGTGGAGTTACATAGAGTTAGTCGAATATAGTTATTCGAATGGAGTTAAATAGAGTTATCGAATATTAGTTATTCGAATGGAGTAAATAAGGGTAGTCGAATATAGTTATTCGAATAGAGTTCAACGGAGTTAAATTGAGTTAGTCGAATATAGTTTATTCGAATAGAGTTAAAGGAGTTATCGATTATAGTTTAATCAAAAGGAGTTATCGATTTGTTAATCGAAGGGAGATTATCGATTATAGTTAATCGAAAGGAGTTATCGATTATAGTTTAATCGAAAGGAGTTATCGATTAGTTAATCGAAGGGAGATTATCGAATATAGCGTATTCGAAAGGAAGAGATCGAATATAGTTTATTCGAAAGATAGAGATTTCGAATATAAGTTATTCGAAGAGAGGTAATCGAATATAGGTTATTCGAAGAAGAGTTAATCAAATAGAGATTACTCGAACGAGAATGTTACGTCGAATTCAACTATATCGAATTCGGGAAAGTAATATTTACTTTCCGGTTTATAAATCAAGTGTATACACTAATAAATTAGGGTTATGTTTAATTATTCGAATTAAAGAATAAAGGTTATAATTTAAGTTAGATATTGCGAAAGCAGGGATTATAACGTTATCGTTATAATCTATGTTTTCAATAAAGAAGTGGATTCGTAAATTGAATCCGAGAGTTACGTAAAGAAGTTGTTAAAGGTTTAAAAGATAAACTGTTACTATTTCGAAGTTATAACGTTGTTTAGTTAAGGTCTGAGAGGTAATTATACCCTAACTTGATTGACTTCCTTCTTAACTAAGGAATGGTAAGGTTTGATAGTGAATGATGGTTAAGTGAATTCAGTAAATAGTTTGAGTTGGCATAGCGATGTTTTATTTAAAACATCTGTTTAAATCTAATGAAGGAAATGGAAATGTTTTCCAGTGTTAATAACATATATTTTCTAAACATAGAAAATAAGGCAATGTGAATATATATACAGATATATGTTGATGATTTACCGATATAATTTCCATCTGGAAATAATATTGTTGTTTGCACACTTGTTTTTCTTTGATAGTTAAATCACAGACTATCAAAGTTTTGACCATTTTAACGTTGTTAATATGGAGAGACTGGTTGGATTATTATCCAAAGAACCACTTCTTATTGGCATAAGCATTGCGAATCATATATGCCAAAGATAATTGAAGACAGAGTAAAATGCAAGGGCTGTTGTATAAGTCTAAGATAACAGTGACTAAGATGGATATACTGAATAGTGCCTTCGGTTTGTCCAGTCCCAGGACAACTTGTACGGACGAAGGTCTGACAGAGTATATCCAATGGATCGCGTAAGTTGATCTGTTCAAACGTATTCATGTTTCGTGGCGGAGGAATTCGTTTCTCTTAGCTGTATACCTGTGTTATTTTTGGATAAGTCAATTTGTGATTTGGCGGGTATGACGATGTGACATTTTAAGTGAATGAAGATGGATGTCTGACAGAGTATTTCCAGAAAGGTCACGTACATTGATTTCTTCAACCGTACCAAGAGTGGAAGCGGAGAAGGAAACTTCTTTTAGCTGACACGTAATGTACTATTGTAGACGTCAATTAGTGATTTTCGATGGACCTAACAATGTGGCATTCGAAGTGAACCTGATGTGATGATAAAGCGTAGCTTCTAGCCTCATCATCCGGTAATGACAGAAATCGGGCAGGCAGCATGGCTAAGTCGGTCGCACTGAAGTAGGGTGTATAATCACCTATCTAGAGAATATTCATTTGCTTCTTTAATCTATCAATGTTGTCCCATATATATATACGGGAACGGTTGCTGATCCCAACCGTTGGTGATGTACATTCGATACATTCAAGCAAAATGAGTGGTCGGTCATGTGTGGCTGAGTTACAAGATGTTCTTGTTGAAATCCAGTGTATTGTTCCTAGAGTACACTGATCGGAAGGTGGTTCCATAACTTGTCATAGTTGGAAATCCATTATTCAATACGTGCTTGCGATTTTGATTGTATACTATATATGTAGAACGTGAGATGAAAGCGTTTCTGCTAGTTGATATCTATTTGTACATAGACATTATTATAATATCAAAAGGTTTTTGATATAACGATATTTTGGATTCTCATAAGGGAAAAACCCGTTCCGTTCTGCGGCGTGGTCTTATGAGATATCGTTTACTTGTTCATATACCTGTTTAAACTATTTTACTCATACCAGTCCCATGACTGACCCGGAGTTTACTTTGTTGTTTTCCCTAAACTCTTGGGTGCCTAAATTTGTACCGGCAGTCAAGTAGTCGGGATTTACAGATATACTTGAAGAGCTGGAGCAGGAGGCTTCTAGATCATAAAGATATAGTTTATTTCCGCTGTGTTGTAAGTGTTGTACTCTGATAAGTGCTATTGTATACATAACTGTCATATTTCAAAGTTATGTTATCTATTATATGTTATTCGTTCCACTGTGAGGTTCGTGTTACTCTGATGTTGTGTTCTTCTTCTTCTATTCTAAGTTTCTATCTTATCTATTCTCACCCTCTAATTTCTTTCATTAATTACCGGGATTTTTCGATGTTTTGGTTATCGACATCGAGCTTATGTCGATAACCAAAGCCTCCGAAAATCCGGGTCATTACAGTTGGTATCAGAGCTTAAGTAAGAATTTACCTTGGCTCTGTGGCGTGACTCGGTAGAGATAGGGTTAGTAATGCCCTAGATTGAGTTTGAGTGTGTATTTGTATTTGATATAAAAATGGTTTTATATTGTGGAGATTCATTGGCTGAGTTGTTTATGAGTTCTGGTCGATCAGTTTGATCCACTATATCGGTAGGAGTAAATAAATACTTGAATACAATGGACCTACACAGTATGGATATGTAATATATTATCATATATTGGATATATTGGGTGTAATTATAATCGAATGAGATTATAAAGTGAAATGGTTATATAACAAATCAGAATCATATAAGTAAAGTATATGAAATAAGATGAATTAAATATGAATTTAAATCAGATTTGGAATTAAAATAAGGAAATTTTAAGTTCTTGGGAGATTTTGAAATGTTTTCAAAATGGAAGTATTTAGTAAGAGTTTTGAAATGATATAGTATTGAAATCACTTGGGTCGCTGGAAAATAATTCTGATGATGACTGCGCAGTATCATCGGTGTGATTTTCGAGTTCTAAGTGGTGAATTACTACCAGAGATTTTGATTTGAATTGTTTTGAAAAAACAAGTTGTTTAGAAATTCAAAGGTTTTGAATTGGAATTATGATTTCAAATTTGATTTGAAATAAACCCGGGAATTTAAGTTCTAGAAATTAAAATTTAACTTGTGAAGTTAATTCGAATGGGATGGTAAAAGTAAATAATAAACCAGAATTTAACTTGAGATGATAGGTTAAGAAAAACTGAAGTGATTAGAGAATAATCTGGATTTGAAATGATAAGTTGAGAGTTTGGAATTTGAAACTCGAATTTGAAATTAAATTCGGCTTGAATAAGCGAATGGTTGTGCTAAGAATAACTTGGTTGGAGTTGATTGGGATGACATTTGTATATGCCGAGTTGATAACAGATGGTAGGGATATAATGATATGCCCAACAAAAAGGTACAAGTTTATATTTTATATGAGTTTGGAATTTCTGAGCCGAATTGGCGAGCCGTTTGGTGTTTTGATTTTCTTTTGGGTTGGAGATGGCCTAGAGAGGCGAGTTGTGGTTTTACCGATAGGGCTGTACAAAGGAAGTTATGGCGAAATTTTCCGAAAATTTAAAGTGTTAGAAAATTTTCAGAATTTTTGAAAATTTTAGTTAGTCGGAATGAATAAATATTTTATTCGATATTAATTGGTTCAGTTAAAATCAGAAATAAGGTGTAAACAAATCTTAGGAATTCCAATAGGTAGGGTCGTCCTCTAACTTAGCAATTTCGAGGACGAAATTATATTAAGTGGGGAAGAATGTAATGACCCGCATTTTCCAGGGGTATAATTAATTTATTTAATTGTTTAAAATAGTGATATAGGGAATTTAATCGTCGTTAATTAAATAATGGTGAATATTTAATTAAAATAATAAATTAAATAAATATATGTAATTCTGAAATAATCAGAATTGGCTGACATGACGATATGGTGTGAACTGGATCATCTGTGATATTTAATTCAGCTTGGAATTGAATTTGAATAACGAATATATTATATAAACGACAGTTTGAATGTATAATTATATTATAATTAAAATCGAGCTTGAAATGGCGCTGCAATTCATAAATTGGCGATTCGAACTTCAACTGAATGTACAGGATTCGTTTTAAACCGGATTTCTATGAAACAAGAAACGTGTGGAGCTGGTGGAGTATATCTTTCTAGAGGAAGAGAAAAATCAGGATTTCGTCGGGTAGATTTTGATTTATGTCCAAATCAAATTCTAGAAAAGTCGTTGTGGAATTCCTTTATAATTTAAAAAGGAATTATTTATATTTTTAAAAGGAATTTCAATATAAATTGAATATCGATTTAATCAGGATTTGAAATATCAAGTTAGAAATTCATACAGGAATATTCTGGAGCTGTACGATATCATATATGGATGTTTACGACAATATTAATTTATTAATATTTAATTTAATTATATTTAAATATATTTAAATATTTAAATGGGTCATCCAAAGCGTTAAAAATAGCCAGTTTTGCAAACGACCTCAGAATTCGACGAAACTAATTTTGTTGGATCCGCAATGTTAAATTATTGCTAGATGTCAGTTTTCGTGATTTTTAGAGTCACTGTGTGGCCGTACGGATTTTTAGAGTGAAAATTTTGACAGTTAAAAATACGCTGTGTGAGCATACGGAGTCGGAATTCAACGAAACCAGTTTCGTTGGGACCGTAATGTCGAGCTCTAGCTACATGTCCAGTTTGGTGATTTTTAGGTATCGTATGTAACCATGGTGATTTTTAGAAAGAAAAAACGTATATAAAAAGATAAAATAAAATATCCTAACAAAATGAATGGACTAAACAAAGGCCACACACACATACGTTTCCATCCACACAAAGATATCATCCTCAGTATAAATCATCTCAAGCCGCCGTAGTATTTCCTTTGATTCAAACACAAAACGCAAGTAGTAAAATCAAAAGAAAATAAACCATAAATCTATAAATTCCAGTGTACATATATTTGAGCTTGTATAGATATGAGCATCATTCTCGTATGAGTTTTGTTTGGATCGACATCAGTTTCTGGATCGCGATAATTTGCAGCGCAGTTCTAGGGTTTGGGAAATAGGGGATTGGGTGCATCGATTTATGCTTTGGTTGTGGTATTCATGGTCATCGGCGAAAAACCGCTTCACTGGTGAACTTTTGATGGAGTGCGGTACTGATTTGGGGTTGGCCGACGTTGTGCAGTAGCCGAGATACCTGAAGTTGCGACGGAGAAGTGCAATTCGAGTTCCCTTCTGGGTTAGCGAGATGACGCGGATATCAACCAGGAGTTGAACAGTGGTATTGAATCTCGAATCCGTTGAAGAGCAAAGGGTAATGGAGCTTGGGAAGTTCGGTTATTGTGGAAGACGAATACTGGAATCAGATTTCTGATATCGGGAAGAAGGAGGAGGATACGGGCTGTAATTTTAAGGAAGTAAGTGGGCCGAATTTAGTGGTAAAGGCCCGAGTTTTAAATAAATAAAGTTTATTTAATTCTAAGTAGTGTATTACCGTATAATGTTGATAACTTTCACATACGGTTTCAGAATTCAGCAAAACAAGATCCGACAGGATCGTATGGACGGAAGCAACACAATGAGACTGACTGGGAGTGAATCCGACACCGCTACAATTTATAGTGAAATAAATTGTCCAATCTGAATCAAGCAACAATTATCGTTATTAACGATGATAGTCCAATGTGAGTAAATCTCACCAACTCTGAACAGTTTATAATTTCATGTTGTATTTTTAGAACTGTTAGAAATTGTCTGTTTGATTGTGTGTTGACTGTTTGATTGAACTGCTAGTTAGTAAATGAAAATATTATATATATATATATATATATAATATATAAACAGTTAGATAGTTATATATTGATTCTGTTTATCAGAATAATTCATATTGAACTGAAAGTGATGACAATCATGTTGTGTAACATCTGTGGATGCAGGGAAACAGGTTGGAGGAATCCGACTGGATTCCTCAACAGTTATTTTATTGTTTTTCATATATTTTGATATATGATGTGAATTATAACCTGTTGTTGATTGTGTGTGTATGGATGATATTGAACATCGTGATTTGATATGATTGAATACCATGACATACTGAAATGTTGATAAGGGGATTTTCAAAGTGATATTGAAAATAGAATATTTATAAAATGGGATATTTATAAATAAGAGATATTTATAAAGTGGAATATTTATAAATAAGAATATTTATAAATTTGAATATTTATAAATAGGAGATATTCAAAAAGGAAATAATTTCAAAACATTTTCTTTTGAATGGAAAGGCCTGTGGGGCGGGTTTGGGGATTTTCCCGATGCTCCCGTTACAAAGGAGTTTTCAGAGAAATTTAAGGAGTTAGAATATTTTAAGAATAGAATTGAAAAGGAAATATTTGCAAACCATTTGCAAATAGAATAAAATAGGAAGAGGAAATATTTGTAAACCATTTACAAATAGAATTGAAAAGGGAATATTTAGTAAATGAAAAGAAGTTATAAGAAGGAAACCGTTATTAAAAGAACATTTATAAAGTGAAGAACCGTTACTTAAAAGGGGATCTTTTTTTAAAATGAATAAACGTTGTTAAAAAAGGGGATCTTTTTAAAATGGATAAACGTTATAAAAAAAGAGAAATCTAATATGGTATTCAAAGTTAGTTAATCGAATATGGTATTCGAAGTAGTTAATCGAATATGGTATTCGAAGTTAGTTAATCGAATATGGTATTCAAAGTAAGTAATCGAATATGGTATTCGAAGTTAGTTAATCGGATATGTTATTCGAAAGGGGTTAGTCGAGTCGAGTTAGTCAAATAGAGTTAATCGATTTGAGTTAATCAGTTATAGTTAACCAGTAGAGTTAATCAGTTAGAGTTAACCAATAGAGTTAATCAGTTAGAGTTAACCAGTAGAGTTAATCAGTTAGAGTTAATCAATTAGAGTTAATCCAAATAAGATGCCATTTAGCACGACTGCTAGCGTAATTCGCCGGGCTGTAAATAGCCTACGGCGGTCGGATGTTTCCTGAGGGAATCAGGCGTAACCATTGTGATCGCTGCGATCTAGAGTTATTCGAATGGAGTAAATAGGGTTAGTCGAATATAGTTATTCGAATGGAGTTAAATAGAGTTAGTCGAATATAGTTATTCGAATGGAGTTAAATAGAGTTAGTCGAATATAGTTATTCGAATGGAGTTAAATAGAGTTAGTCGAATATAGTTATTCGAATGGAGTTAAATAGAGTTAGTCGAATATAGTTATTCGAATGGAGTTAAATAGAGTTATCGAATATTAGTTATTTGAATGGAGTAAATAGGGTTAGTCGAATATAGTTATTCGAATAGAGTTCAACGGAGTTAAATAGAGTTAGTCGAATATAGTTATTCGAATGGAGTTAAATAGAGTTAGTCGAATATAGTTATTCGAATGGAGTTAAATAGAGTTATCGAATATTAGTTATTCGAATGGAGTAAATTGGGTTAGTCGAATAGAGTTCAACGGAGTTAAATAGAGTTAGTCGAATATAGTTTATTCGAATAGAGTTAAAGGAGTTATCGATTTGTTAATTGAAAGGAGATTATCGATTATAGTTAATCGAAAGGAGTTATCGATTATAGTTTAATCGAAAGGAGTTATCGATTAGTTAATCGAAGGGAGATTATCGAATATAGCGTATTCGAAAGGAAGAGATCGAATATAGTTTATTCGAAAGATAGAGATTTCGAATATAAGTTATTCGAAGAGAGATAATCGAATATAGGTTATTCGAAGAAGAGTTAATCAAATAGAGATTACTTGAAAGAGAATGTTACGTCGAATTCAACTATATTGAATTCGGGAAAGTAATATTTACTTTCCGGTTTTTAAATCAAGTGTATACACTAATAAATTAGGGTTATGTTTAATTATTTGAATTAAAGAATAAAGGTTATAATTGAAGTTAGATAATGGGAAAGCAGGGATTATAACGTTATCAATGTTTTCAATAAAGAAGTGGATTCGTAAATTGAATCTGAGAGTTACGTAAAGAAGTTGTAAAAGGTTTAAAAGATAAACTGTTACTATTTCGAAGTTATAACGTTGTTCAGTTAAGGTCTGAGAGGTAATTATACCCCAACTTGATTGACTTCCTTCTTAACTAAGGAATGGTAAGGTTTGATAGTGAATGATGGTTAAGTGAATTCAGCAAATAGTTTGAGTTGACATAGCGATGTTTTATTTAAAACATCTGTTTAAATCTAATGAAGGAAGTGGAAATGTTTTCCAGTTTTAATAACATATATTTTCTAAACATAGAAAATAAGGCAATGTGAATATATATATAGATATATGTTGATGATTTGCCGATATAATTTCCATCTGGAAATAATATCGTTGTTTGCACACTTGTTTTTCTTTGATAGTTAAATCACAAACTATCAAAGTTTTGACCATTTTAACGTTGTTAATATGGATAGACCGGTTGGATTATTATCCAAAGAACCACTCTGTATTGGCATAAGCGTTGCGAATCATATATGCCAAAGATAATTGAAGATAGAGTAAAATGCAAGGGCTGTTGTATAAGTCTTAGATAACAGTGACTAAGATGGATATACTGAATAGTGCCTTCGGTTTGTCCAGTCCCAGGACAACTTGTATGGACGAAGGTCTGACAGAGTATATCCAATGGATCGCGTAAGTTGATCTGTTCAAACGTATTCACGTTTGGTGGCGGAGGAATTCGTTTCTCTTAGCTGTATACCTGTGTTATTTTTGGATAAGTCAATTTGTGATTTGGCGGGTATGACGATGTGACATTTTAAGTGAATGAAGATGGATGTCTGACAGAGTATTTCCAGAAAGGTCACGTACATTGATTTCTTCAACCGTACCAAGAGTGGAAGCGGAGAAGGAAACTTCTTTTAGCTGACACGTAATGTACTGTTGTAGACGTCAATTAGTGATTTTCGATGGACCTAACAATGTGGCATTCGAAGTGAATCTGATGTGATGATAAAGCGTAGCTTCTAGCCTCATCATCCGGTAATGACAGAAATCGGGCAGGCAGCATGGCTAAGTCGGTCGCACCGAAGTAGGGTGTATAATCACCTATCTAGAGAATATTCATTTGCTTCTTTAATCTATCAATGCTTTCCCATATATATACGGGAACGGTTGCTGATCCCAACCGTTGGTGATTACATTCGATACACTCAAGCGAAATGAGTGGTCGGTCATGTGTGGCTGAGTTACAAGATGTTCTTGTTGAACTCCAGTGTATCGTTCCTTGAGTACATTGATCGGAAGGTGGTTCCATACCTTGTCATAGTTGGAAATCCATTATCCAATACGTGCTAGCGATTTTGATTGTATTCTATATATGTAGAACGTGAGATGAAAGCGTTTCTGCTAGTTGATATCTATTTCTACATAGACATTATTATAATATCAAAAGGTTTTTGATATAAAGATATTTTGGATTCTCATAAGGGAAAAACCCGTTCCGTTCTGCGGCGTGGTCTTATGAGATATCGTTTACTTGTTCATATACCTGTTTAAACTGTTTACTCATACCAGTCCCATGACTAACCCGGAGTTTACTTTGTTGTTTTCCCTAAACTCTTGGGTGCCTAAATTTGTACGGGCAGTCAAGTAGTCGGGATTTACAGATATACTTGAAGAGCTGGATCAAGAGGCTTCTGGATCATATAGTTATAGTTTATTTCTGCTGTGTTGTAAGTGTTGTACTCTGATAAGTGCTATTGTATACATAACTGTTATATTTCAAAGTTATATTATCTATTATATGTTATTCGTTCCGTTGTGAGGTTCGTGTTACTCTGATGTTGTGTTCTTCTTCTTCTTCTATTCTAAGTTTCTATCTTATCTATTCTCACCCTCTAATTTCTTTCATTAATTACCGGGATTTTTCGATGTTTTGGTTATCGACATCGAGCTTATGTCGATAACCAAAGCCGCCAAAAATCCGGGTCGTTACAAAAGGCCCAAATGCATAATAGTGCAACATTTTTTATTCAGTCATTTAGTAAATTGAAACATTTTATTAACTACATAATACTAGTGTGTAACCCGCGCATTACATATAGTAATATTGTAAATGCAATATTTAATACTTTTATTCAGTGTCAAAATTAGAACTTAATTATGCAATCTATGATAAATTCAACGAATAAATGAATTATAAATTAAACTATATGATTGTTTATGTATAATTTGTGTTATATAGGTTGTAAATCTTTACATTCGAGTTAAAATCTATTTTGTTATTCTTGTTAGCATGAATATGATATTCATGTTGAAATTGACATATTTTTATAATTTTAAATGAACTAACAAATATTATTTAACTAATTTTTCAATAAATATGTTGATTCTTAATTTAAATATATCGATTTAAAGATAAATAGTATGAAAGAATTGAGAATGATATCATAAAAAATGCGTTCTCAATGCAAATTTATTTGAAGTTAAAAACAAACTTTTGTAATGCATTTATTACATTTTTTAGATAAATTATTGGAACCAATTTACAAATTAATTTTCATTATTGTTTCGGTGCATAATTCAATGCATGTGATCTATATATCTTTCTAGTTGAATGATTTTTTTGCTTATTGTTTTGTGAAAGAGTGAGTGTGCATATATGATCTAGGAAGCATCATTTTGTAACTTCTTAATATCAGTCATAAATTTTTATTTAAATACTTGTTTTTCTATTTTGTCTTATAAACCAAATATTTAAATAAAAAATTAATGTTTGATATCAAGGGTTACAAACGATGTTAAACAAAGAGAGTTGATCTTCGTGCTCTCTTCATATATATATTATAGGGTTTATTAGAAGAATAAACTAACCATTTACGGATATTATTAAATAGTTTAAATTTCAGATTTTATTAGCAATAAAAAGATGGATTCAAACCTAACCTATTAGGAAAATTTTATGGGGTTATAGACAACATAAATATTAGAATACAGGTGTTTGAAGTTAATTTTTGTTATAACCAATATATGATGAATATATTGAGAATGAGATTAATGAATAATTAATAAAATTCAATAATGTTGTTTATGCATATTATGATTAGTAGAAAACACATGTATGTGCATCTAATAGTTAAATATGTTTAGCTTTATTTAATATAAAAATGAGTGAACGGTTATGTGTTGTAAATGCATTAGTTTTGATAGCTACAATGCTTCTAGTTGGTTTGTTGGTGATGTTGGTGGCAAAGTGGTAGTACATCTTCGTAGATGGGTAATAAGAAAATAGATAGTGGTCAAGGTTGCTAACCAGCGGTGAGACTCACTCCGTCAATGGATACGGGTACTTTCAAAATTTTCAGAAGACACCATGAAAATCCTATTCATTGAATTCTCTTTAATAATATCAGATACGTTTGATTCATGTGTCTTTATATTTGAATGAAAATGAATCAATTTTAAATATGAAACATACACATATGTAAATCGTCATATTTCAGGATTTATTTGATGAATTAACCATGGCTCCAATTTTTTTTTCTGTTTCTATTTAGGTCATCATAGTTTTTGAAATTTGGGTCCCGTTTGAGTAATTCGAAAATTCCTTTTTAATTCCTATTTGGAAATTCTTAATTTTTTTTTTACATAAAGAGCTAAATTCAACAATAAATGTTTAATACTAAAATATATACTCCAATTTGATAACAATATTTTTAATAAAAGCAAATAATTATAACTAGAAATACACTTGTATTTTCTGTATTTGTAATTCTACAAGTCAAAACTCATGTTATTATCTCTACAATTCTTAATTTTAACTCCAATTTATTTCGCTTTCATCAAAGATATAGTTACTTTTGCTTTTTGTTAAATCAACACATATTTACAAGCCTTAAATGTCAAGATTAGTCTTCATTTGTTATCGCCCCGCTTGTAAGTCTACATCACATGCGATATTAAGCTCGAGTTGTGCTTTGTTTCAAGATACGCGAGATGGTTTTTTTAGTGGACGGAATTAAGTGGATTGCGGCCTGATCAGCGCGTTGGAACCGGACCAGAATGATTGGAGTTCGATTTGTCGGCCGGAATCTCAAACCATATAATTAGCAAATATCTATTGATTGAATTTATTTGAATAGTTAAATCCAATATTACATAATTAATTAAAGTATATTGACATATATGCAAAATTATATGATACTGAGATGGATTTGTAAACAACTGTAAAATTTTCAAAATGTTGGTACTTGACATTAAAAAGAGGATTCTATTGTTTAATGCAGTACATTGACATAAATGAATCTTAAATTAATCACTGTTTACATATATAATTATGTTATGTGATCAATGTATTCATATATGGGATTGTTAAAGGGACTCCAAATTTGCTTAAGGGGAGGATATTTTTAAGGGAATTCCAGCTTAAATTTTTTTTTTGTTAAGGGGGTCTGATTTATTTTAAAAGAAGAAAAAAAAAGACCTAACTACCCCTGATTCATCACTTATGTTAAACACTAACTTACTAAATTCAACGGAACTAACAAACGTGCAAATTACAAAACATCTCAATTACAAAATGGCTAATTATATTCATACATCAACAACATCTTTACGTACACCATAAAATAAAATAAACTACTATACACTAAAAATTACCTTTCATACACCATTTTTTTACAATACTAGCCTTATTTTTTTCTTCCTCTTTCCTCTTTAAAACTTTAAAGTTATTTACATAAAATAGGAAACCTATAGCACTAAACAAAGTTTAAATTTAGTAAAATGGATTTTAATTTTTTTGAGTGTACGGTATACAATTTATTATGCTACAAAAATATTCTTAATTTTAGCAAAAGAGACCCTGCTTATGAATTAAATAACTCAAAATTATCACTTACTTGTAAAAGTTATCGTAATTCAAAATTTAGGTATCATGTTTAGAAATACATTATGTTCTTCAAATTGGTTTACATATATTTAATCAAATACCGTTAGTTACAATGTTTTAGTTTGATGGGTTATCATTATAAAAGTAAAAAAATGCCATAAAAAAGAATGGTAATTTAGTAATATATATTTTTAGCAAAATAGTCATGTACATAAAGTAATTCTTAGTATATGAATAGAATTTGCCTTACAAATTCGATACAACATATTAGAACAAAATTATCATTTTTGCATTGAAATTTTATCATACCAATTCCAGTATGAAAATATAATTAATTACCTAATCCGATGCCTTCTGATTACCCATGAAATATTCTTGTGTCTCTATTACATTAACTATATCCATTGTTTACTTTTATGTGCAACATTAATTTGTAACTAATAATTAAAGTTTAGGCTTTATAGTTTATATTAATGAGGATTATAGGGGGCTAAAATCGAAAATTTAATTTATATGTCTAAGGGGAGGGTAATTTATTTTGTCCACACCATAACAATTATACATTAAATAGAAAATTGGTCCTTCCCTTAACCAAACGTGGAGTCCCTTTAAAAATTCCCTTTATATATGTAAATAAATTTTATAATGTTTGTGTAAAAGTATATGATACAAGTATTGAAATTTATATATTTTTATGATCCATTAGACAAATCATCAAATGATAGTTTGTTTAATTATTTAAATTGTTTAAAGACTGCGTGATTAATTCTAATATATGGAGTTAAATGTAAATAACAAAAGGTAATTGATGGGTTTTGTAAAATGTTACATAAGTTTTAAAATTAAGGTATTTATAGTTAAAAAGCACAATTTTGTATGCGTTGTATGATGAATTTATTGAACAATTTTTTTGTTTTTTCTGAAAAATAAATATGAACTTAATCGCATGTTCCTATAAGCAATAAAAGATTTTTTACGGAAGCGTAGATATTTACATTTTTTATTGCAACTATTTCTAGTTTACCCGAAAACTAAAAGTAAGAGTGGTTTTTCTAAACATATTCTTAAAGAAAGGACAGTTGTATATTTTGACATCTATTAAGATGGTATTTTACATAAGTTATGTGTTTATGTATATCTGTATATATTATGTGACTTATGTATCTTAATTTAATGAATTTGTACTTTTACCTTATTTTTTAATATTATTATGATATATATATCTTGTAATTATCGTATTTTCATAATTTAGATGAACCAACGAGTAATTATCTATTTAGTTTGAACTTAAAAAGATTGCATAGCTAATTTAAATATATGCACTGAAATGTTAAGTACTAGGAAAAAGTGCAGTTGGTTTTGTTAAGAAATGTGTTAATTTTAAATGTAGGTATTTCAAGTTAGTCGAATATTACAATGCAATATATGATAAATTTATTGAGATAAATGAATGACAAAATAAATTTATTATCTTTGTTTATTGCGGTTTATATCATAGTCGAATAAAAGATTAATTTTACCATTTTGGTTGGTGTAACGTGGCATTCATATTGAAATTGTCATTCTTTAGTATTTATTAGAAATATTAATAAATATTAGTTAATCGAATTCATTTAAAAAGTTTTAAATTATGAATTATTTTATTTACTTAAATATGCAGACCTTAATATAAAATATTAAATGATAATCAATAAATTATTTGTAAATAATTATATAAAAATTTAAATATATACACTAGATTGTAAAATAATGAGAGATGTTTAAATAGCAAAATAATGTAAATTGACAAATTTAAAGGTTAAAAGATAAAATGTCGAAATAAAACTAAACAAAAGAAAAACTTTTAGAATCAATGAGAGTGCTAAAAGTTATTCTGATTTACTGTTAGTTTATAGTTTTGCTGGTAATTAATTATAACCTAAATCTTTAGGGGTAAAAAACCCTCACTTTAAACACTACCTCAGGCAGGCTTAGTCACAAATAACATTGCATATTTGAATTTCACATAAAGCTCATGCTGGATACTCAGACCACATATGTAAGCTGATGAATGATAGTCAGAAATATTATTCAGTATGGGGCCATATATGTGAAATTTGAATATACGTTGCTATCTTTTAACTACATGTGTTGAACTATTCAATTCTAAAATAAAAATATTCCCAGGCTTAAGGTATAATTGTCATGTAAATATTGTGTATATACTGAAATATTTAAATTTACTGAAGGAGTCAGTTAAAAAGCTGCACTATTTCACGTTATGTAAAAATACAGATACATGATTGTGTGTTAATTTGGAAGGCCGAATCTAATTTAATATTATTTATTATATTGAATAAGACATAGACAGTCATATCTTGAATAGTAGTTTATGAATATTATAAAATATTGTTAAGTTGTTGACCAATGATGGCTCGAGGGATGACTCATAAGTATCTATATCAATAAATTGTAAGAAAAGATTATAAGATATATGTTGCTTTATTGCACTTAATTTCTTATGTTTTGCTTGTTTTCCTGATACACTCTCATAGATACCAAAATCAGAAAAATCATGGACTTCCAAAATACCGTCTTACACAAGCCTTTGACTATTTTTAGATATATGATCTAAGCACTTTATCATAATGTGGTTGAGTTTTCTTTAATTTTTCTTTTGGTAGCTTGTGATTCTACTTGCAAAGCTTCACTGTAAGAGGTATTAACATCAAGCATATATAAGTTATCTAAAACATTAAGAGAATCAGTTTACGAAATAGTTGAATTTATTGATAAAACATATTATTTCCAAATGAAAAGGAATAATTTGATTGTTCCAACCTAGAAATAGAAAAAAAATCCATATAAATGGCGGTAATTGAAATCTTAATATATAGTAAAGCAAAACCCATTGAACTACATGGCACCATCGCGTCTGTCCATTTCCTCATTTTCCCGCCAAAATGCCTCCCCCTTTTTTATGCATACACACACATATTTAATAAATTATTATTGTTGGTTTTGGTTTTCAAGGCAACATCATTATTACTAGTGGGTTTATTTAACTTCCAATGCAGTAATTATTAATATGTTTTATCGAGAACTGTGGAGGCTTCTTTTTCAGAGGCACAGAAGACTTCGGATTTTTCTAGAGAGTTAAGGAATGTCTTCTTCCTATAAACCATGATTATTACTGAGAGATGTACATCACTTCTCTCCTTGGTATCTAAGCTTTTCTCAATTTCTTTAATTCCACTTACTTCCTTTGTCATATTTCCTCATCATCTTCTTTAATTTCACGTTCTAACCCTAAAATCGAACCCTAGATCGAAGTAGATTGGATTTGTTGTCGCTCCTCCCTTAATTCCCTGCCAGCCACACGTTTCAACGCTATCTTCGTGGGTCGAATGGGGTTCCTATGATGGTACTTTTCACGTAGCAGGGAGTCAACAGTTTGCCTTCTGTCTTCCTGCTTCTAGAGCTACAGTTAATTTTTTTTAACACCGATTCTTTTGATTTAAGACAATGATATTTGATGAAATTATGCTCGAAAATAATGAGACCAAAGTCGAGGTACTGATGTTAGCTAACCAGAATACATTCGCTTTTGTGATATCTGCGGATTTGGGAAGGAGGTGAATATGTCTCAAGGAGGTGATATCTGCGGATTTCTGAAAGGTAGAAGCTTTCTAAAATGCTCAAGCGATTTAATTGAAAAGTATGCATTCTGTCTTTCTGTCTTTTGGTGAATATAGATCATGTTTTGGATTATTTTGTTCAGTTATGCAATGTATACGATAGGGGTGATGATTCATTCCCCTTGGATTCATTTAGAGACATTTTAAATGAAGCGGAGAATATTGATTAGTCTGACTGAGTAAAGTTACAATAGAGAATGCAAGGTGATTATCTTTTTCTTCATTAATTTTAGCTGTATAATTCAATTAAAAAATGTCGATTTCTTCACTTCTTTCATTGTATTAGGTACCCAATAAATCCTAAAAAGCATTCACATATTTATAGTGATATATTCTGATGTTTACGGGGGAGCATGTACTGATAATCACTCCAGAGAATAAATTCTCGTCACCCCGTTTCCGTGTGGAAATAAATAGTCCATGTGCCGTATCTAATAACTAGAGCGACGTGATTATTGTCAACTCCAGACCCGTGTGGGGTTTTTATTAATCTGGCAATTTATCGTTATATTTTATATAGTCCATATCAGTCATCAGTTCGACCTGTAGTATATAGTCATCGCCATACAAGCCTCTTGCTTGTATGGTAAATCTTCCACCTCGTCACACAAGCTCCAATTGCTTATGTGGAATATGATGAAGTATGCCTATCGTCAAGAAGTATGCCATGTAGTGTAGTTCAAAATTAATTGTTACTATCCTATGGCGTTATTTATTATTTCACACAGAATAACCAGCACTCCGCATCCAATGTCATTCACAGGAGTTGATATATAAATAAAATTGCGTAGCCAACTCATCAAGGTTTACCTATTTGTCGGGCACGCAAATAATTCTTTACTCTACAGCTAATCCATTTTTCTTGTTCAACACATGTATATATATGCAGAACAAAGCTAATAATAATATTTCTAGCAAACTATTATTTATTTCAACACGTGTGTATTTTTAACTAAGCGTATACATGATAAAAGAAATATCTTTATCATCAAAAATATTTATTCGACACGTGAATGTTTTTAACACTTCATATTTATAATAAAGGTGTAGTTTTTATTGTCTATTCATTTTATTTTTAAAAGATGATAACATCCAACACATGAATTTCAACTCGACGAACAAATTGCAATTCAACACATGAATATTCTATATAGTTTGTATATATATAAAAATGTGATTTTTATCGCTAAAGCTATTTGTTTAAATTCAAATAATATTCAACACATGAATTTCAACTCAACGAATGAATTGCAATTCAACACATGAATATTCTATATAGTTTGTATATATATAAAAATGTGATTTTTATCGCTAAAGCTATTTGTTTAAATTCAAATAATATTCAACACATGAATTTCAACTCAACGAATGAATTGCAACTCAACACATGAATATTCGATATAGTTTGTATATATATATAAATGTGATTTTTATCGCTAAAGCTATTTGTTTAAATTCAAATAATATTCAACACATGAATTTCAACTCAACGAATGAATTGCAACTCAACACATGAATATTCGATATAGCATATGTAAATTTATTTCAACGAATGAAAATTATTCTAACACATAAATATTTCAGAAAATTTCAGCAGCATAACGGCAGGGTAGTTAAAACCGGGACCGTCCCTAGTACGGCTCCTCGCTCTACCTTAAAACCTCGCGGTTTTTGACAATGGGGATCATGCATCTAGTTCGCACGCAGGCGGCATGTTTTATTTTCAATTCCACAATCCTATTTTAATTTGTTTCAACCACAAGAGGGTATTTTTCAACCACAAAGGTATTTTTCAACCACAAAGGTATTTTTCAACCTCAAACAATTATTTCCAACCATTCGTCATACCATATAATATCACGTCAATCACAAGCAATAAGTATCGTCCATGGTCTGTGGACGAGGGGAGTATATATATATAATATATAATAATTCACTTGCATCTCATCACCATCCAAAGCATATATGTTTCATTCAACGCTTGTATAATTTATACATCGCTAATATAACTTATACAACACATGTACATGAGGTATACAATGCGTATATAGTTTACACTTCGCTTATATAATTTATACAATACGATTTCATTTACACAAATAGTTTAGATTCCTCACATTGGTTATTGCAGTGCTAAAAATCGTAGGAAGGTCAGAAAAATCCGCGGCTTCTTCTAGAATGTAGAGAGCCTCCTTGCGGTCACGGTGTCTCCTATTTCATCAAATTTCGTTAAAGAACGAAAAAGATACGATTTTTACAAGTTTGCAACGCTTTATAGTGTAAAAATCAGTTGAAAATGGGTTTAGCCGTATACCTCCTTCGAGCTCGAGAACTAGGGTTAAACTTTTCGGCAAAACCGCGAAGCGATAGGACGAACGGCCAGCGCTGCGTCGAAGAGGAAGGGAAGAGCTTCCCAACGCTACCCGAGATGAACGGCTCGGTGGTCCCTAGCACCCACGGCGGCGGCGCGAAGTTCGGGGTTTCCTGGCGCGATATCTCCTTCTACACTCAACGATAATTCTTGAAATTGCTATAGATTTGAAGATCTCTGAACGCTCTTCAAAATGGATCTGAGTTTGCTTGATTTCGTTGTGTGGTTGTGGAGAAATTGAAGAGAGAAGTTTCGGAGCTTTTTCCGCGTCGCGACAGGAAGAACGATGAGGGAGATGAATTGTGATTGGTCGGCTCCCTTTTTATTTTAATTTTTAATTTATTTAATTCCTAAAATACCCCCTTCCACACACGAACTCGAAATCAAACCCAACGACTATCGCCCATAGCTAAATACCCCCATTCCGAACACAATGGGATATGTTTCGCTGGCCAATTCGACTGTTACAGTCAGTTATTCTTCAATTTAAAATATAAAACATTCGATAGAAAATTTAAACGTACCTTTCAATTTGCCAGGGCCACAAACTGAATCGAAAAATTCCAGAAAAATAAATCTAGCTTTGTTTTGATGATACGGTCCTAACAAAACCAGTTTCGTCGAATTCTGAGCTCGTTTGAAAAACGGCCATTTTTAGGTCGACCCATTTTAACAGAATTTGACCAATCACATTTTCTTTTGCCCCGCTCACATACTAGCTTCAAAAATTATGAAATTTGAAACTTAGCAATAATCTGACATCCCGGACCCAACAAAAGTGGTTTCGTCGAATTCTGAGGTCGTATGCAAAATATCAATTTTCAAGGGCTATATATGTTATACAACGACCTTTCTGAAAATTCATTTGGCCATAACTTTTGATTCCCGCTATGAAACTTCGATTTTTCAGATTCGTTAGAAAGGTATTGATAAACAGATTTAAATATTTTCAGTTTCGTTAAAATCCGTTATATTTTCCACCCGGTACAGTCAGACAAAGTTTGTATTCAAAATTTCAAACTGCTATACCATACCAAATTCTATATTTTATTGAAATATGCTATTTCAACTACTCAAATTCTTTAGTAATAACCTAATTTAAAAATTTTAAACTGGTTCACATTTTCCGGGTTATTACAATTTCTGTGGCAGGGTAGTGTTGGGCTGCGGAGGTGATTAAAAAGAGAATGCAAGGGTTGATTCTTCTTGATTCAGTTGGAGAATTGCCTCAAACCAGAGCTTGAGATGCTGACAGGTATTTATTTGGTACCGCGCTTGATAAAGTGCTGATGTTGCCTAGATCTGAAGCTTCTCCGACTGCTTGATATTGTTTCTTATCACATTACCTGATGTTGGATTGAGTGAAGGAAGTAATGAACCAAATATTGAGATATATTTTCAATCTTTAACTAGATATAATGGGTGCATATCACTCTCAAGCAGCTTCAATTTTATAGTATCGAGTGGGGATTGTTGTTTTTAACTGCCATAATGGTAGATATGTACTTTGAATAGCTTAATGATAGTTTGTTATCGCTTAGTAGTTATGTGTGTATTGCCTGATTCGAGCAATTGTTTTCGCAACTTTCACAATATAGCAATTTTGATGAGCTTAAATCGTATTAGAGTCTTTATATGTAACACGAAAAACATTTATTAGCAATTATGTCATGTTATTGTTCATTGTGTTAATAAACAGCAATTTGTGATGTGTTAGTTATTTGGCGCAGTATTACAGAGATGTTTGGTTGAAGGCAGCTGTGCAACTGCACGGGACTGACCTTGAGTGTAATGACCCGGGTATTTACACTGATCATTGACACAGATTTATTGATCATGAGTACGTATTCACAAATACGATTTAAAATCTAGATCTTTGAAATTCCAAGACATGTTAATTTGTGTATAATAGCATTTACACAGGTGTATAGCACAGTACTTACAAAAATAAACCTATTCTTACACATCCTGTATGATAGCATGAATTCAATAGCATTTGTTTGAATTAGTTTTACACATGTATGTAAAACAACACTTTTATATAGCATGTACTTATGATGCCATTTTTATTCTACATGTTTGTTCTTTTTTTTTTTAAAGGTTTAGAAATTTAGTTTTTGCAAATTCTTGGATTTAAAAAGCTTTTGGCACTTGAGTTAAATATGCCCAAAACCTTTTTGTTTGTCAAAAGCAAGTGCTAAAAACAAGCTTAAGTTTACATATACATAATCAGAACATGAAAGCCTCATTTCCCTTTTGGCAAAGCAAGTTCAAAAGAATTCACATGTTCATGAACAAAAACATGGAAGTACCAATTCATTTTGCAAACATGCTCTCATACACATTTATGGGTGTACTTGAATACAACCTACCCTAGAGAATAAGCTAGTAAGAGAGGAATCTAGAGAGATATTGTTCACATGGCAAATCTTTTTATCAAATGTATTTTTAGTTTTCAAATCTCTCTTTTCTAACAAGATTTTCTGAAATTTTGTCATTTCCATTTGCATTTTTCAAAACCTTGTTTATTTTGTCAAAAACCCATGTGCCAAAGATTTCACAAAACCTTGCATATACACCTAGGATATTGCGTACACTAGATCATCACTTAAAAACATAGGTGTTCAAGATATTTTCATGTCAATATCAATCACATGGCCATGATCATAGTGTACAAAACTTTCAGATTTTTGCAAACCCTTGCAAGGAAAGTAAGAGTTTATATATTTAGTTGTTAAATCAAACTTTTCATGAGAAGATATGGTTTGAAAACCCAAGGCAAAAACTGATTTTATTTGGTATAAAAATGATGTTAAAATTTGTTTGAAAACCAAGAAAAGATTGTGAAGATCATAAGAAGTACATAAGCATTTATTTGAGGTGATGATTCATAAAAACCAATGGGAAAGGAGAAGAATATGTGCATGTGTTTTCAAGGTTGATGAGGGATGAGGTAAGCCATGTGAAAGGAGGAGGGGCTGTGTTGATTTGGCAAGAGAAAAATCTTTCCTTTTGTGTTGTCTTTCATTTGTCTAAATAAAAAATCTAAAACTGATTTCTTTTGCACCATTTTTTTTTATGTTTTTACTACTACAAACATACCTGAGCACACACTCATTTTCCTCACCACATAAGCACTAGAACAAGATCAGTAAGAGGAAGAAAATAGCTAAGGGTTCTAACATTCAAAGGTGAGTAAACCTGCACTTAAATTCTGTTCTAGATTTCCTGCAGTCTTTACTGTTTTGAACTATGATTTAACATGGGGCCTTTTGTATTCTTGTTCAATAATATGGCTTGTATGGGTTGCTTATTTTGTATGATGTAGAACCATTGATTGCTAAATAAAACCGTAAGGACCAAAGTGTTAAAGAGGGATGCTGTTGACATTTTTCAAACCTGTTACTTGTGTTTGAAACCTACCAATCCTAATAGATCAGCAACTATAAGTTTGTAGGACTAGGATAAGGAGTCATGCTACCTTTAAAACCAGTACATAGCCATTTAAGAGTTCAAAAATGAAACAAACCTTGCAAAACCATTTCTTTCTTTTAAAAACAAAGGCATGGGTTGCTCTCTGTTTCAAAATTCCAAGGTAGTTTTTCAAATCACGTAAAAACTAGATTTGATTACATAATCATGATAAGGAAGCCAAATGATGATTTTTAAAACAAAAATCAAGATTTTTAATAGCCTAAATAGTGAGAATTTTGGGATGACCAAAAAAGGAAACTTGGAGTAAATTCCGGCGGGGGGATCAGTCATGACCTACAGCGTCGAAGCCAGAGATGCGTATGGTGTCAGTGATGATAGGAAAAATATGAGTTAAAATTTTAATTAAGTGAATTTCAAAATAAAAGAGAAATTAGGGTAAAATTGTGTTTTTGGGTTCGGTTTGGGTTCACCAAAACTACTCTTCGTCGGAAGGGTTTAAGGGGTGCGGTCCTAGGGGAAAAGGAGCGTCGGGGATCGGTGTTGACTTGGCAAGGAGGTGGCGGTGGCTCGTGGACTGGGCGAGGCGCTGGTGTGGGTTTTCCTGGATGACATTTTTTTATCAAAAATGGTGGTACAGTGAAAATCCACGATAGACGGGGAAGAGATGGTCAGGGAAGTGCATGATGGTCAGGAGGTAGTGGATGATGTGGCTGGGTGGTCAGCGGTGGTGGATGGTGGCGCCAGCATGTGTGCACGTGCACGCAACAGTGAGAGGAGAAGGAAGAAGAAGGAAAAGAAGTAGCATTGTGATTTTTGTGTGATCGGGCAATGAAATACTGTGGTTTCTGAAGTGGTACTTTAGCCATCGTGGTACTTTGCTAAGATCGTGAGAAATCGGGCCAGTTTCACACAATTTCGACCTGGTACTTTCATGAGGCTGGTGCTTGGGTACTTTGGTTTTTATATTAAGATTTTGAACTTAAATTTAAAATGGAAACCAAGTTTTATTTGGAAAAAAATTAAATTATAAGGGAGTAATGAAATAAATAAAAATAATAGTTTATTTCAAACTGCCAAGTCAGGTAAAGGAAGTGGATCAGGTGTAGAGAACCAGATGTCGTATCGTCAAAGGTTGAAATGAAATATAGAAATGTAATAAAAATTTAATTATAAATTTAGTTTATAATTTGGATTAGATTTTATTTAAGCAAGAAAAGAAATTACTGAATTAGAATTTTAAATACAGTTTTATCAAGAACTGAAATTTAAAAATACAGAACTGTAATTTAAATTAAAATTTTAAATTTAATTTATAATTAGAAGTAAAGAATTTTCTAATGAATTATTCAAACTGTAAAGACAAATAAAAAGTAGTCGATCAAGTGTAGAAGGTCGGACATGGTTTTAACAGTAGTCGAACAGTTAAGACAGAAACTATAATTTTATTAAATTATAAATTTAGTTATAATTTAAATTTGAATTTATTTTCAAATGAAATTTTTAAATTTTAAATAAGGTAAAGAAAAATCGTATGCAACACATACGATGAGTTTGTCAGTTTTAAACTGTAATCTAAATTTTCCCGGTACCAGTAACTGATCATGTACAGTTATGAAATTTATAAAATAAGAACTGTAAATTATACTTTAATCACGTTTAGATGGATAAATTAAAAGAGAAACTTTATTGGTATATAAAAAGAAGGAGTAAATCGAGTATAGGATATAAAAGAGGAAATTTGGCAAAAACGATACAAAGTGTAAAATCTGTCAAATAGATTATAGATCATAAATTTAACTCATTTATGGATAATTAGATCAAAAAGTGATCATAAGAAATATTTTTTTTTGAAAATAATGTAAGTATTTATTTCTTTAAAGTGACGACCAAAACAGAAAGAAAAACCGTGTGTGACGCACACACTAAAATTGACCGTTTTGAAAAGATGATAAAAATACCAGATATAGACCAGATGATTATATACTGTTGAGTTTGACTGGAATTATGTATGTGAATTTGATTTTAATCATGTTAGATTAATGATTTAAAAAGAAAAATGTTCGTTAATCATTTCAAAGGGACCGAAATAAATATTTCACTTTGATTTGATTATACGCCATACGTCAGAGATTCTTAAAGACGGCAATATACAAGGGCTATTCGTTAATAGTGCCTTCGGTTTGTCCAGTCCCAGGACAACTTGTATGGACGAATGTATGACAGAGTACTTTCAAAGGAATCACGTACGTTGTTTTCTTCAAACGTACCAGTTGCTGGCACAGAAGGGAAACTTCTTTAGCCTGTCAACCAGAGTATTTTTGTGGAAATCAATTAGTGTTTTCCGATGGATTTGACGATGTGGCATTCACAGAAAATAAACGGTGATGATGAAAAGGTAAGTCTAGCCTCAAGCTTCATACCCAGGAAATGACAAAAATCGGGCAGGCAGCATGGCTATGTGGGTCGCTCCCATTTGGGTGTAGCATCACCTATCTAGAGAAATTCCTTTTGTTTCTTAATCTATCGATTCTGCCTATTCGGGAATGGTTGCCGTACACAACCATTGGTGATATACACTCGATACACTCAAGAGAAATGAGTGGTCGGTCATGTGTGGGCCGGGTTGCAAGACGTTCTTGTTGAACCCAGGTGTATTTGCCTATAGAGATACATCATCGGAAGGTGGTCCCATACCTTGTCATAGATGGAAATCCAATTTCCATAAGCGTCAAGCATTTTTTTATTTGTATACTATACAGGAGAATGTGAGATGCAAGCATTCTTCTAGATTCTAAATTATTTGTGAAAAACAAATAGACACTATGATAATATCTGATTTAAAGTATACAAAGTGTTTTGATCTCATAAGGTAAAAACCCGTTCCGTATTCATGGCGTGGTCTTATGAGATATTTTAATTTCTTTAAGTTGTTTTTAAACTGTTTACTCATACCAGTCCCCTGACTGACCCGGAGTTTATTTTTCTATGTTTCCTTAAACTCTTGGGTATTCATAACGCTTGTTATGAATAGACAAGTGAATCAGGATTGAATAAAACTCGATAAGCTGGATGAAGGTTATCTGTGTGCTGGTCTACCTACCTTATCGACCGTGTAATTAAGTCTGCAAGTTAGTCATCAATGATATGTATAATTAAATATGCACTATGGAATGGCTTGTATCACTAGAGATATGATGCTCTGATGTAATATATTCTGCTGTGTAATATTATAAAGTATTATCTTTTGTGAAAATTCCGCTGTGAGATTCTGATGTTTCTGTGATTTTATCTTTTATCTATTCTTATTCTTATTAATGGCACGACTTCCGATGTGTTCGAAAGTTGGGTCATTACAGTTGGTATCAAAGCCGGTTGCTTAACTGGTACGCATGATAGGGGGTTATTGCTTCGCGTTTGGTGGCGGACGGGAGACTCTTACCCCTACATGTCCCGACAATGAGGGTTGGTCGATTCGAGAGGCTAGCCGTAAAATCAAATCTGAGGTATCATTGTAAAGCCACGGTGGCAGTGTAGGCCACTGGTTGATGGTTGAAAAGCCTAGACCCTTTACAGTTGGTATCAGAGCTTAGGTTACTGATTACCTAGGCTTTGGGTGAGTGTAAGAGAGCGTATTTTTATATAAATTTAAAATAAATTTAAAGTAAATCAACTTGGATGATATACCTAAGTTAGTTATATCCAATCAAGTCTGGGTTGACGACCTTTTATATTCAGGTGATTAAGATGAGTAACCGAGGACGAAGAGGTCGAGCAAGAGGGTCATCCACTACTACTGGTCGTAATACTGGATCCCAAGATCAAGGAGAAACTATAGAGGAAGTTGCACCAGTCCAGCAGGATACAAGGAGTTAATTAACTAGGGTCAGCGTTAAGATAAATTAAATATGGTTGGATTAAATTAGAGTAGTATCCAATCACATTAATACCAGAAAATCGGGATAGAATTCTAAATTGAAGTAAAATTTGGATTTTCTGAAATTAAGACTGGACTTAAGTGTTTATTTGGATTTGAGCTCAGGGGATGTGAACTAGTCGATTTATGAAATCATATTTGTGAATCCCGAAATAGAGATCGTTAAGTGCATGAATGAAGATTTTGGGGGTAATACTTAACGGAGTTAAGAGAATTGACAGATGAGTTAAAAAGGGTATTTGGACAGATATTTTTGGTTATGAATAGGATATTGCTGATGTGTGTTAATATATATAGGTCGATAACTCTAATCTTCTGTTTACAAATTTCGAGGACGAAATTTTTATAAGGGGGTAGAATGTAATGACCCAGGTATTTACACTGATCACTGACACAGATTTATTGATCATGAGTACGTATTCACAAATATGATTTAAAATCTAGATCTTTGAAATTTCAAGACATGTTAATTTGTGTATAATAGCATTTACATAGGGGTATAGCACAACACTTACAAAAAAAACCACTCTTACACATCCTGTATGATAGCATGAATTCAATAGCGTTTGTTTGAATTAGTTTTACGCATGTATGCAAAACAACACTTTTATATAGCATGTAACGACCCAAGAATTTTCGGCCCCGAAAAACGACATAAATACCTTTACCGTAACTCATGCCGATCCTCCAAGCACCGAAAAACATTGGATAGTTATTAGAAAGAATTTAGAGGGTGAGATAAGAAAGAAAGAAATATTAGAATAGAAGAAGAAGAAACACCACAACACAGAATCAGAGTCTCACATCGTAGCGGAACAAAATATAATACAGAAATAAATCTTTATTGAGAGTTTTAAAAATACTTACAATATCAGAGTACATCACACTATGGGACAATTATAATAACTTGTTCCCATATACAACACACAGCGGAATAGTAGCTATATGATATCATACGCCTGGACATCTCCAGCTCGTCTCTGGACTTCACAGCATTCGATAACCTGAACCTGTACACCCCGGGCTAACCCGAGAAGTTACAAAACACCGGGTCAGTCTGGTGAACCAGAGTGAGAAAAAGTCGCATAGTATTAAGGGTAAATCATCCAATCATGATTTTAAAGTTCAAAATCCTTTCAAAAGAAAAGGATAATCGTAAGATCAAATCCACACATAAACACGGACGGTTTTACCTTACTATAACCCAAAAACATTTTTGAAACCAATGTCTTGTCTGATATTATAATAGTGTCTAAATACAAGTAAATATCAATCTAGTGGAACGCTTGCATCTCACGCTCCAAATACATAGTATAAAATCAAACCGCGGGCGCTTATTAGAGATTGGATTCTGACTATGACAAGGTATGGGACCACCTGCCGATAGTGTATCCCTAGAGGAGAATACACTGTGTTCAACAAGTACGTCTTGCAACCCGACCCACACATGACCGACCACTCATTTCGCTTGAGTGTATCGAATGTATATACCCGACGGTTGGGATCAGCAACCGTCTCCCGACAAGGGACAGCATCGAATATAGATTAAAGAAGTAAATAGGAATTTCTCTAAATAGGGGATTATACACCCTAATGGGAGCGACCCACATAGCCATGATGCCTGCCCGATTTTTGTCATTTCCCGGTTGATGAGGCTTGAGGCCAGAATTTATCTTTGAACATCTGGTCACCATTCACTTTGAATGCCACATCGTCAGATCCGTCAGATATCACTAATTGACGTCCACAAAAATACTCTAGCTGGAAGCTAAGAGAACGTCAATTCCCCGCCAACAACTATAGCACGTTTGAAGAAATCAACGTACGTGACCCTTTGGAAATACTCTGTCAGACATCCGTCCATACAAGTCATCTAGGAACAGGATGAACCGAAGGTACCCTTCTACTGCATCCAATATAGGGATCACCCCATGGATCAGTAGCGAGAAGTCCTTGCAACCCGTAGACTCCAACCACGACAGAATCACAGCTTATCTCTACTTGCCAAGCAGAGAATATTAGTGGTTCTTCCGTTTATGAAAATCCACGGTCTTCAATGCTCCCTCTCGATCATCTTCTGACATCTTCACGTATTTGTTGGTCGGAATGGTTTTCGAATATAAATTCGATCCCGGTCTATCCATACCAACAATCGTATTGGATAGGTTTGATAGTCGGTGATTTAACTATCAAAATAAACAATGTTTCAATCATGACACTCCAATGAGTTCACTGGTTCAGTATTCGGCATCACTTGGCCTTTTAGTTACACGAATTAATTCATTTCTGCTTAATTAAAACTTCTACTCTTTAATATTTAGAAATACAATAATTGAATTCTTAATTAATATACCAATGTTCTCAACACCATTTCTTTATAATACTTGGTAAAATAACCATATTCAATTCCCACTTAATTCTCCTTTTAAAAACATTTCAACATCGTTCCTTATTATTTAAAACATGGAAAATCCGTTCAACTAATTTTTCTTTAAATAGCGTTACGTAATATCTTGTATTCCATTCTCAAAACCATAGCTAACATCGATTAGTATAGAATAAAACTAACTTTACATTTTCTTTACTTCGGATCTCTCGTTATGTATATTTTCCAATTCTCACCAACGTTGCATTATTTCACTAATGGAAATAATGAACTATCACTAACCTCTTTTACGATTACCAACTAATATCATCTTCAGATAATCCTGATGTTGTTCAAGTTGGGGTATTTTAATTACCTCTCAGACCTTGATCAACAACGTTCATATCTTCAGATAAATATAAGTTGTAATCAAAACCCAATATTCCATTCCAGTCTCAAACCAAACTCCATTTAACTCGGATTTGGTTATACAACCCCATAACCTAGTTCTTTAACCCAATTTCATTTTACCAATCTCCTTTCAAATCTATTTAACCATTTCCCATTTTGTAATCTTATTTCAAATCTCCCCTTGTTACTTGATCTCATTTGCAAATAACGTTAATTCAATATTAACGCTTTACACTTTGAAACTCATTTATATACTTTGGTTTATCATAAACCCTTTTTCGTAATCTCCTTTCACTTAATTCAAATAATTAAGTAACGTTTATTTCAAGCTATTATATTCGCATGAAATTCCTTTATGACTTCATTATAAAAATTCGGGTTTTGAATATAAAATAACAACAACAACAAAGCCATATATGCCAAACAAGTTGGGGTTGGCTAGATATGGAACCCAAAGTTAAAATAAAATAAAATTAATAATGATGAAAATAATATATATATAAAGGGTTTAAAATAACCAAACAAATAAAAAGTCGTCCGATAAAGGTTTTTTTTAATAATAATAATAAGTAAAAAGGTTCAATAAAAGTGAAATAAAATCTAAAATAGTAATAAAAAAGTAAAACGGTTCAGTAAACGTGACGAAGAAGAAGAAGAAAAAAACCCTAAGGTTCTGGTACATGGATTGCCAATTTCCATGCACCCCTATCAACTACCAATTCTTTCGATAAATTCCAGTTACTTAAATCTCTCTTTATTATCTCCTTCCATGTCATTTTAGGTCGACCTCTACTTCTCTTTGGGCCTTCAGTGCGGCCTAGAATTCCAACGCGTACAGGTGCATCGTATGGTCTACGTTGGATATGTCCAAACCATCGTATGGTTTTGAATATAAAACCCGTTCATAAATTCCTATCACCATTCCACTCTATTTCGCTTCAACTTTGATCACCCTTTAAATAAATTTCCATTTTAAAAAAAAGTACTTTTCTAAATTATTATTATTTAAAATAATAATTTTCTTTAATCACTAACTACTTCAGTAGTTAGTTTCTTTATTACTAAAATAAATAGTAAATCCCCTTTTTAAACTCATTAAATTTAAACCATATTCATTTGATTATTTTAGTCAAAACACATTAATTTGATAATCAATACCAATTCAAAACAGTCGATTTAATTAACTCAAAACTCGATTATCTCATTAACCAATTCCAATTAATCCTCACTTTAAATTAGTAATATAATTAATTTAAATAATTCCATTAATTGTTCTAAACAAAACAATTATCTAATTTTGATTGTTTGGTTAATTCCTATTCATCTTTGTATCATTCTGATCAACATCAAAATTTCTTTATAAAATAATTTAATAATAAATTCTAAATTTAATAAATAATAAATATTTATTCCCTTCTAACCGAACTTTATTTCAGTATAATTCAATTTAAAATCTATATCCCCTTATAAAATAAATTTCATATTTCAGTTCCATCGATTCACCTGACTGTAAATCGATATAACAAAACAATTTATTCTCAGGCCATTTACTGCAGATTACTCAACCAATATTCCTTATTGGTTAAAAACCCAACACCGGTTGATTTTCCAATCAATGATCAATTATCGACTAATAACCCAACAGTACAATTTATATATGTTAATATGAAAATAACTAATATATTGAGGAATCCGGTTGGATTCCTTCAATCTGTTCGTCCCTGTATACAAGTGGTTATCCCAAATTAGGTTAACCAACTCCATTTAACTGGTAATTTCCATAGCAGTTCACAACAGCTATTTAACATCAACCAATTATTAAAAATTCAAACAATTCAAATAATTAAACACGTTTATAAATAAACGTGACCCATAAGGTAAATCACCTCTATTGAATCCAATCGTTAATATAACGATTTGGTAATCTCATTGAAATTAAACACAGTTTAATTTCATCAGTTAAATTAATAAACAAATGTATAACTAGCAAATAGGCAACCATCAGCAAGCAGAGCACACAAAATAAAAACCCAATTTATATAAAATATAAATAGGGAAAAACTGAGTGAGTTTAACTCACCTTGTTGCTAAAGCAGTTCGGTTTTAATTAAATTAAACCAGTGTTTAATTCAATTAAAAATTCCAACGTCTTCATTCCCATCCAAAACAATTCCATGATGTTCAGCTTGTCGTCACGATCGCAACGTAACTTATTTGGTTTGATTCTGCAATTATATGTAAGAGTTATAAATGTTTTAAATTTAACGATTTAAATCAATATTAATTTATTCTTTAATCAAAAATTATTACCAACAAATTTTCTATTTAATTCACGGTCAAGAGGCAGATGAAATATTACTTGGTTCAATTCCTCCTACTTCTCATTCTTGCCTTCTGCACTTTACTAAAGTTAATTATAATTATTATGAATAATAATTAGTTGGCTTCATTGTAATTAAATTTCTATAATTACTTTGTAACATTGCGTATATAGGCCGATTTCTGTTCTTCCATCCTTCATTCACATTCCTTATGCATGCACAAAACAACAGCCTACCGCTAGTCCTCCAGCTACCACGCCTAAAAATATAAGTTGTAATTAGATTTCTAAACTATACACTATAACGTTAACTAAAATTATAAAATTAGTTTTGATTAATGCCATTTTAATTACTATTGATTAAGGATAACTACGGATTTGCTTTTGGAATAAGGCTGACTGTATTTTTCCCATTCGAACAGCTACAAGTCTTTGTTTCAAGTGTAATAAGTTAATTAATTCCTAATGATTTAATTAATACTCTAAGTAAAATTAATCACTTTCTAATTAACATTAAGTTTATACTAAATTATTTAATTACTTATAATAGAACTAGGCTGATACTTGGTTTTTGTTCTGGTCTTCATCTCCTTCCCGTTTCCTTCACCCTTCAGCTCCAGGTTCGCTCACCCCTCAACATCAAATTGTTGCACCATGATCACCCTGCCGGAAGTTCATCTGAGGCAGGCGAAAGGCGCGCTCGGGTCTCCTTAAGACCAACGTCGGTCCTCGGCCATGTTTGTCTCCTTGTTTTAGTTCCAAGCACCGAATATCCTTAACCAACGCTGCTCCTACCCTTCACCATCACACAAAGCCCAGCTCGCCAGAAGCCCATCGGGAATCGCCAGTCAGTTCGCCCTAGCCTCGCCAACCCCCGCCCAAGACCTCGGCCTCTTCGAAAACGCCTCCTGCCTGAAATAAACCATGAACCAGTGAGCCTTCTTGCTCTATTTCCGGCGAATATACACCCTTAAACTCAATCATCTCCGCACCATAGGACGGTCTCGTCGAGTGCTCCATCTTGTAGAAGAGGGTTATTAAATCAATTGCCACATCTCGAGATCGGAGGAGGGAAAGGATCGTTGGTTTGGTTCGTTGGTTTCTCATGTGGCAGCTCGTTTTTAGTGTTGTTAGACGAGAAATAGGGTTTGTGAATATATATATTTATTTGAGAACTCAAATGAAGATAGGAACGACGTTATGTCGGTCAGTACACCATAGGTTGGTAGCTTCATGTTGCTTAGGTATGTGCGTTGACGGAGACAATACACTGGCTTGATGGGTGAAAGTATAGAGTATGTAGCATTTCAGTGAAGATGAAGAGTAGGGAGGGGTAGTTGCTATGTGCTTTCTCTTCACACAGAGGAGCACGTTGGGGAAAGTAGTGGCGTTCAGATATAGCCTGCGATGACAAGGACCTCACAGGGAAGAAAATATAGTGCAGACAGCTTATATGTCATTTCAAAAATGAAGTAGTGCCGAATTTTTTCACCGTAAAGTAATTGATAAAAACCCCCACAAATAATTTATGTTTACCGAAAAAAGCTATTCTTAGTGTAAAAAGTTATCCCGAACCCAACGGAACAAGTTTCGTCGAATTCCGACATCGTTTGAAAAAAAAACTTTATAAAACCAGAAATAAATACGCTTTTTAATTTACCACGATCGCTAGATAAATCCAATCAACTGGAAACCTTGAAATCCCACAATAATTTGTTGATACGAACCCAACGGCACTAGTTTCGTCGCATTCTGAGACTATGTTCCCGGTAGGCTACTTTTACCGCGCACCGCAATACCCTTCTGAACACCAAATTACTCGGTCTTCAAAAATAAAAAACTATATATCTATCCTAACTATAATTGACGAGACGAACTCAACGGGACTGGTTTCGTGGCTTAATTCGATCGTCTGTTCAAGTTGTGCCCAATTATCCTTTCATTAATTTAATTAAGCGCTATAGAATTTGATTAGGCGTTTACGGCTGTCGTGGTCACATACGATATTGGTTTGCCACACAGTTTGATTTTCTGAAAATAATTCGATGATACGGTTCCAACGATGCTAATTTCATTGAAAACAGAGTTCGTTTGCAAAATGGTCATTTTAAAGGCCGATAACGATTTCCATAGCATTTTTTTTTTCAAAATTTAATTTAGCCATAACTAGCAATCTATAACACGAAATATGGATTTTTCTCTTTCATATGAAAATTATCGTCAATACGGTTCCAACGTTTCTTGTTTCACAGAAATCCGACTTATATTGGATCCTGTATTCTCAGTTGAAGTTCAAAACTCCAATTTACGAACGGCATCGCTATTTCGAGCTCGATTTATAATTGTATAAATATATAACGTTCGAACTTCGTTTAAATAACGAATTCAATATTAAATTCCATCGATATTCCAAATAAAATATTTAAAACTAATTTAAATATTCAGATTCAAATGGTCGAAAAATACGGGTCGTTAAATAGCATGTATTTATGATGCCATTTTTATTTTACATGTTAGTTCATTTTTTTTAAAAGGTTTAGAAATTTATTTTTTACAAATTCTTGGATTTAAAAGCATTAGTCACTTGAGTTAAATATGCCCAAAACCTTTTTGTTTGTCAAAAGCAAGTATTAAAAACAAGCCAAAGTTTACATATACATAATCAAAATATGAAAGCCTCATTTCCTTTTTGGCAAAGCAAGTTCAAAAGAATTCACATGTTCATGAAC
The DNA here is from genome assembly GCA_030737875.1 of Allium sativum. NCBI lineage: Eukaryota > Viridiplantae > Streptophyta > Magnoliopsida > Asparagales > Amaryllidaceae > Allium > Allium sativum. Next base: position 410,054,771 of record CM060912.1, read on the forward strand.
ACAAAACATGAAAGTACCAATTCATTTTGCAAACATGCTCTCATATACATTTATGAGTGTACTTGAATACAACCTACCCTAGAGAATAAGCTAGTAAGAGAGGAATCTAGAGAGATATTGTTCACATGGCAAATCTTTTTATAAAATGTATTTTCAGTTTTCAAATCTCTCTTTTCTCACAAGATTTTCTGAAATTTTGTCATTTCCTTTTGCATTTTTCAAAACCTTGTTTATTTTGTCAAAAACCCATGTGTCAAAGATTTCACAAAACCTTGCATATACACCTAGGATATTGTCTACACTAGATCATAACTTAAAACATAGATGTTCAAGATATTTTCATGTCAATATCATCACATGGCCAAGATCATAGTGTACAAAACTTTCAGATTTTTGCAAACCCTTGCAAGGAAAGTAAGAGTTTATATATTTTGTTGTTAAATCAAACTTTTCATGAGAAGATATGGTTTGAAAACCCAAAGCAAAAACTGATTTTATTTGGTACAAAAATGATGTTAAAATTTGTTTGAAAACCAAGAAAAGATTGTGAAGATCATAAGAAGTACATAAGCATCTATTTGAGGTGATGATTCATAAAAACCAATGGGAAAGGAGATGAACATGTGCATGTATTTTCAAGGTTGATGAGGGATGAGGTAAGCCATGTGAAAGGAGGAGGGGTTGTGTTGATTTGGCAAGAGAAAAATCTTTCTTTTTATGTTGTCTTTCATTTGTCTAAACAAAATCTAAAACTGATTTCTTTTGCACCATTTTTTTTTTATGTTTTTACCACTATAAATATACCTGAGCACACACTCATTTTCCTCACTACACAAGCACTAGAACAAGATCAGTAAGAGGAAGAAAATAGCCAAGGGTTCTAACATTCAAAGGTGAGTAAACCTGCACTTAAATTCTGTTTTACATTTCCTGCAGTCTTTACTGTTTTGAAGTATGATTTAACATCGGGTCCTTTTGTATTCTTGTTCAATAATATGGCTTGTATGGGTTGCTTATTTTGTATGATGTAGAACCATTGATTGCTAAATAAAACCGTAAGGACCAAAGTGTTAAAGAGGGATGTTGTTGACATTTTTCAAACCTATTACTTGTGTTTGAAACCTACCAATCCTAATAGATCAGCAACTATAAGTTAGTAGGACTAGGATAAGGTGTCATACTACCTTTAAAACCAGTACATAGCCATTCAAGAGTTCAAAAATGAAACAAACCTTGCAAAACCATTTCTGTCTTTTAAAAACAAAGGCACAGGTTGCTCTCTGTTTCAAAATTCCAACGTGGTTTTTCAAATCACGTAAAAACTAGATTTGATTACATAATTATGATAAGGAAGCCAACTGGTGATTTTTAAAACAAAAATCAAGATTTTTAATAGCCTAAATAGTGAGAATTCTGGGATGATCAAAAAAGGAAACTTGGAGCAAATTCCGGTGGGGGGATCAGTCGTGACCTACGGCGTCGAAGCCAGAGATGCGTATGGTGTCAGTGATGATAGGAAAAATATGAGTTAAATTTTTAATTAAGTGAATTTCAAAATAAAAGAGAAATTAGGGTAAAATTGTGTTTTTGGGTTCGGTTTGGGTTCACCAGAACTGCTCTTCGTCGGGAGGGTTTTAGGGGTGCGGTCCTGGGGGAAAAAGAGCATCGGGGATCGGTGATGACGTGGCAAGGAGGTGGCGGTGGCTCGTGGATGGGGCGAGGCGCTGGCGTGGGTTTTCCTGGATGACATTTTTTAATCAAAAATGGTGGTACGGTGAAAATCAACGATGGACAGTGAAGAGATGAACAGGGCCATGCATTATGGTCAGGAGGTGGTGGGTGACGTGGCTGGGTAGTAAGCGGTGGTGGATGGTGGCGCCAGCATGTGTGCACGTGCACGCAACAGTGAGAGGAGAAGGAAGAAGATGGAAAAGAAGTGGCACTGTGATTTTTGTGTGATCGGGCAATGAAATACTATTGAAGTGGTACTTTAGCCAACATGGTACTTTGCCAGGATCGTGAGAAATCGGGCCAGTTTCACACAATTTCGACCTTGTACTTTCATGAGGCTGGTGCTTTGGTTTTTATATTAAGATTTTAAACTTAAATTTAAAATGGACACCAAGTTTTATTTGGATAAAATTAAATTATAATGAGAATAATGAAATAAATAAAAATAACATTTTATTTCAAACTGCCAAGTCAGGTAAAGGAAGTGGATCAGGTGCAGAGAACCAGATGCCGTATCGTCAAAGGTTGAAATGAAATACAGAAATGTAATAAAATTTTAATTATAAATTTAGTTTATAATTTGGATTAGATTTTATTTAAACAAGAAAAGAAATGAGTGAATCGGGATTTTAAATACAGTTTTGTCAAGAACTGAAATTTAAAAATACAGAAATGTAATATAAATTAAAATTTTAAATTTAATTTATAATTAGAAGTAAAGAATTTTTCTAAGGAATTATTCAAACTGTAAAGACAAACAAAAAGTAGTCGATCAAGTGTAGAAGATCGGACATGGTTTTAACAGTAGTCGAACAATTAAGACAGAAATTATAATTTTATTAAATTATAAATTTAGTTATAATTTAAATTTGAATTTATTTTCAAATGAAACGTTTAAATTTTAAATAAGGTTAAGAAAAATCGTATGCAACACATACGATGAGTTTGTCAGTTTTAAACTGTAATCTAAATTTTCCCGGTACCAGTAACTGATCATGTACAGTTCTGAAATTTATAAAATAAGAACTGTAAATTATACTTTAATCATGTTTAGATGGGTAAATTAAAATAGAAACTTTATTTGTATATAAAAAGGAGTAAATCGAGTATAGGATATAAAAGAGGAAATTTGGCAAAAACGAAGTGTAAAATCTGTCAAATGGATTATAGATCATAAATTTAACTCATTTATTGATAATTAGATCAAAAAGTGATCATAAGAAATAATTTTTTCTCAAAATAATGTAAGTATTTATTTCTTTAAAGTGGCGACCAAAACAAAAAGAAAATCCGTGTGCGACGCACACACTAAAATTGACCGTTTTGAAAAGATGATCAAAATACCAGATATAGACCAAATGATTATATACTGTTGAGTTTGACTGTAATTATGTATGTGAATTTGATTTTAATCATGTTCGATTAATGATTTAAAAAGAAAAATGTTCGTTGATTATTTCAAAGAGATCGAAATAAATATTTCACTTTGATTTGATTATACGCCATACATCAGAGATTTTTAAAGACGGCGATATACAAGGGCTATTCGTTAATAGTGCCTTCGGTTTGTCCAGTCGCAGGACAACTTGTATGGACGAATGTCTGACAAAGTACTTTCAAAGGAATCACGTACGTTGTTTTCTTCAAACGTATCAGTTGCTGGCACAGAAGGGAAACTTCTTTAGCCTATCAACCAGAGTATTTTTTGTGGAAATCAATTAGTGTTTTCCGATGGATTTGACGATGTGGCATTCAAAGAAAATAAACAGTGATGATGAAAAGGTAAGTTTAGCCTTAAGCTTCACACCCAGGAAATGACAAAAATCGGGCAGGCAGCATGGCTATATTGGTCGCTCCCATTTGGGTGTGGCATCACCTATCTAGAGAAATTCCTTTTGTTTCTTAATCTATCGATTCTGCCCATTCGGGAATGGTTGCCGTACACAACCATTGATGATATACACTCGATACACTCCAGAGAAATGAATGGTCGGTCATGTGTGGGCCGGGTTGCAAGACGTTCTTGTTGAACCCGGGTGTATTTGCCTCTAGAGATACATCATCGGAAGGTGGTCTCATACCTTGTCATAGTTGGAAATCCAATTTCCATAAGCGCCAAGCGGTTTTTATTTGTATACTATATAGGAGAATGTGAGATGCAAGCATTCTTCTGGATTCTAAATTATTTGTGAAAAACAAATAGACACTATGATAATATCTGATTTAAAGTATACAAAGTGTTTTGATCTCATTAGGTAAAAACCCGTTCCGTATTCACGGCGTGGTCTTGTGAGATATTTTTATTTCTTTAAGCTGTTTTTAAACTGTTTACTCATACCAGTCCCCTGACTGACCCGTAGTTTATTTTTCTATGTTTCCCTTAAACTCTTGGGTATTCATAACGCTTTTTATGAATAGACAAGTGAATCGGGATTGAATAAAATTCGAGAAGCTGGATGAAGGTTATTTGTGTGCTGGTTTACCTACCTTATCTACTGTGTAATTAAGTCTACAATTTAGTCATCAATGATATGTATAATTAAATATGTATTATGGAATGGCTTGTATCACTGGGATATGATGCTCTGATATAATATATTCCGCTGTGTAATATTATAAAGTATTATCTTTTGTGAAAAATCCGCTGTGAGATTCTAATGTTTCTGTGATTTTATCTTCTGTCTATTCTTATTCTTATTAATGGCACGACTTCCAATGTGTTCGAAAGTTGGGTCGTTACATTGAGTTTTATTTCATTTTCAACTCAAGGAAGCCGTGCAATTGCACGGGTCTAACCTAGTATCAAATAAATCTCAATAGTGATGGGTTACAATAACAACTTAAAATGCCTGATAGTATTTACTTTCATCCACTTTTCATCACCCCTATAGATGTATATTTCAAAGTCAGCTGGATTTTGGCAGCATAGACAACCTTGCATAGAAACTCCTGTGTGAGTACCAAGTTTCTAGGCGTGGAAGCTAAATTTACCTTGGAATAGACCAAAGAAGAGATACCTTTTCTGACATGCCTTGCATGATATTTGCTAAAGGCTTTAAATGTCAAAACTTCTAAACGACCATCATTGTTCTTTTGTTGTTTCTTTTGTACTCAACAGTTTACTGTTTCTTTATCCCTCTTTCATTCTAATTTTTTTGTCTTTTCCCTTAGAGAGGTATGTCGAATGAGCATTTCTTCAATCCCCTTGCATACAATACAATGGTCTATTAAGATATTTCTTTTCTTTTTCAAATACACACATATACACACTCTCAAAGAACTTAGCAGACCGGTAAAATCTTCGGGATTTTAAGTTGTACATGTCCACTTCAACTTATTGCACTTATAATATCTTCAGATACTATTTTTTATGAGAAATGCGTGATTTGAGTATGTTACTAGGCCTGGACGTCTCTTTCTATTGCAACTCATCTGCAGACAGCCCATTAAGACTTTCTATTGCAAAACATTTGCAGATAGCCCGTTAAGAGTTTGTTTCTCTATTTGATGGTTATGATTGATTTTGAACTGATTGTACTGTGAGAGGACAGAAAGTAGTGCCAAATGCACGAGAAAATCATCAAACAACTAATGCTTAAACAACATTAATATTGAAGTGATTCTAGACATTACATAATGTACTGTCTTATGTTCCCTTTACTTTAGTACTTCAAGTTCATGGAAACCAGGAGTTGCAGAAGTATGATTACTTCCACCTTGTTGTTTTTGGCAAAACATTTTTCAGCCTTAGCAACAAACTTTTTAGCGTTAGTTATCTTTTCTGCTTTATGATCATTTGACTTATCCGGTTCAAACGGTCCTTCCTATCTTTCTAAGTTTTGTCAACATTAGAAGAATTTCAGTCATAAAAGGGAAGGGTGCATACGTCCCGCATTCGACGTCTAGATCCATACAGTCATGGGCAACCAATACTTTCTCTTTCAATCCTTAAAGTTAGATTCTGGAAGAATGTTTTTATGATTGACAAATACCATTCTTAAATGGGTTGTGAATGGAGCAAAAGAATTAACCAAAAGTGCTCATAAAAAAACCGACTAGCAAATTCAAATAATGGTAAGTTTTTTTTTTTTTTTTCACGATAGTTGGTGCAGCATTAACATTGATATTAATATTGAGAGCAGATTAAAGAATAATAAACATAGTTGTAGAAAATGTAATTGAAAAAAAAAAAGGATTTAGCCTTTCAAAGTTAGCACACAACCTTATACTGTATTTCTATGTAGAACAGAGTTCATGGAAAGCAGAGTGTATAATTTAGGGACCATAACCCTGTACTTGTAGTAGTGTAACAGTTTGATCTCATGCAAAGAACTGTTGATGACCATGCTATTTTCAAATTACAGTCCAGGCCAATGCGCACCCTGAAAGAGAGCAAGTGCAAGGATGCAAGGTCAATCCCTGATGATGTTACCGTTGATATACTTGCAAGGCTTCCCGTAAAATCCATCTTGAAACTGAGGTCTGTCTGCAAGTTTTGGTATTCTCACACCCACGAGCAACATTTTATTCAACAACACATGCAGATGAACAAGCCTAATGTAGATGAACTTGGCATCATACCATTATCATACCATTACTAGTTGATCAGTAATCGTTTTTGATTAAAATTGGTATACCAGTTAAAATGGTATAATAATAGTAAATTTATCATTTTTAATGGTAAATTATTGGAAACATTTCGTCAATATCAACGATAACGGTAGTTTTACCAAATAAATGATTCCAGTACACTAATTTTCTTTCTCATTTAGATTCTTTTTATTAAGTAACACTATATGCAGTATAGTAAAGATGTTCTATGTACAAAAAACATGTTAAGATAAAAACCTTGATGGACTAACGATAATTTACCATTACAATTACAAGTGTAACAATTACCCGATTATCGATATAGCTTATTAGTAAAAACTGTACAGTACTGATAAGACCCTCAGCAATTCTAAGCTTTTAAATAGAATTTCACTTTGTCTTATCATTTTGCCCGTCCTCGCATCTGATGCGTGGAGATTGGAGAACGAAAATGGTGCAACTTTGTGAGCATCAAATACGAGACCTGTTTGCAAACATGCATCCGATCGGTCACGAGTTGTTCGAAGGGAAGTACTTGCAGACGAGGCAGAGGGCTTCAACGGAGAGCTGAGCCTTCGTGGAGATTCAAAAACAACGACATACTTTATGCTACTGCGTTATCATGCTGCGAGGTATTAAGATTTCCACGAGCCATGGGCCTATTGCCAAACACTCATCAGAAGCTGCGTTATCATGCTACCTCGTAGAGATTCAAAAACATGGCTTTTCCAAACACTCATCAGAAGCCAGATGCTCTTCGGTTACCTGAAGTTCATTTCAGAAGGCGTGCAGATATTCCTCGTCCCGTTCCTCATCATCTGGTATGTTACACAGGGATATACGATTTTGAATTAGAATAGCTAGATCCATGTGGTTTGCATGTTCAGAAGGTGTTTGAAAATAATAATTAGATGTCTGTTAATATGTTTCTTTAGGAAAAATGTGACGGCCCGCCCCGCACCAGCCTGCATTTCCTCCGAAAGTGCGCTGTACACATGCCCGACTAGCACAGGACGCTCGTCAGGAAAAGGGAAGAAGAGAATGAACTAATCAAGGAACCTGTAGAATGTCTCACAGCGCATGGGATAAAATATAATAATAACATACTTGACATAAAACAGGCGAGACAGTACATAAGCTGATAACTAATAATCAATGTCAACATCAGAGCAGCGGAAATCCAAATACAGCTTATTACAACTTTCCAAATTTACTGTCTCTAACAAAAGAAAACTAAAGTAGAAGATGCACCACCAATGCCCAAGCAGTGATCTTCAACAACACAGGGAGAATACTATATATATTACGTGGAAGCCTCCTGCTCGTCTCCGGATCATCTACCCGTGCATCACCAGCTAACCTGTCTCTAGTCTGCTCGTGTGAGCACCCAGAGTAATAAGAGGAGACATAAAACTCTGGGTCAGACATAAAGCCTGGTATGAGCGATAAGCATCTAAACAGAGTAATAACAGGTATACTAAACCATACCTGAACCTGGACCTGCAACCAAAGAGTTAGTACCACATACCGTACAATACTCCAAGGTGCCATAATAAATAGTGTAAGAATACGGGGGTGGGGTGTGCATGTCACAATGATAGCAAGCAAATCATCCATAGCAACCATCCTTACATATATCACTCAGTGCTTAAAGCGTACGACATCCACCACTTTGGAACACTAGACAAACTGAGGTAACGACGAATCCCGACTTGTAGAAACCCTGCTGTGACCAAGCCAAACACTTGGAGTCATGACCAAACATTTCAATGACCCACTTCATTGGTCGTAGCCCTTGGTTCTACCGATGCCATAATGGCCCTGAATCCGCCTTCGTACCTCCTACCATAGTGGTCCAAAGCTATAGACGTCGATAACCCCTTGGCACGCGCCCCGCAGCAAAGCCCAACCATGAAGCGAACTCGTTGATTCCCATCTGAATCTTGAGCTCTAACTTCTCATTTGGACTTCCTTTGCATCTCGGGTTTGGTCGAATTGGAGTTGGTCTTCAGAGGAGTCATCATGAAGTAGTAAAAGTACACGTCCAGTTCCCCATGCTCGGTTCGGGTCGGATACGTTCCCCCAGTTCGGTTCGGAGTGCCACCATCCTCTGGGTTCGGGTCCTTCTCCCTCATGCGGTTCGGTTCGGTGATTCTGAAGCGGTTCGGTTCGGTGATTCTGAAGCGGTTCGGTTCGGATACCCCATGGCTTGAATGTCTCGATCTCCGTCTCGCCAGCATCAGTTCGGTTCGGGTATTGCTCTCGGTTCGGAATATGGTATCCATGTTCCTCTTTCTTCCACTTCAGTCCTCCTTGTTCCTTCCGATCCCACTCTACGCCCCTCCGATCCGATCAGGCCTTCCTTGTTGCCTCTTCACGTCATGCTCCAGGAAGTACCACGCCCCGGTCCGGTTCGGATATGTCCGATCCGATCCCCTACCCGATCCGATCCCCTACCCGATCCGATCCGGTTAGATACCCTGCAGTTTTCTGCAACTTTCCAGCAACTGTTTATACGCCTCTCGACGGCGTTTTCGACCAATCTAACTATTTGAATCAATCACAAAGCATACCAAAGAGTCATAGCAACATATAACAGCAACCGCAAGCAACAAACAACAGTTTAAATGAATCATAATGGATCAAAAGTGGCCAAAACCTCACATTTTCCTATAATCCCTCTTAATCATGTTTAAGCATACGATTAGCAAAACACATCGAAATTAACCCAAATTTCTAACAGAGCCTTAAAACATTATTTTGGAATTTTAAGAATTTTTCCAGAATTTATTTACGTATAAATTCGCTAATCTTCACTAATTACCCTTAATCACCGTAATTAGTGCAAAAACTATGCAAATCACTCACCTTGGCCACAAATGAATCACCAAATCTGAAATACTCTCTGTTTGGGTTGAATTCCTATGTGTAGCAGCAGCTCCTAACTTGCTTTGTTGCTATTTGGCCTTGCTTTGACGTAGTTTAGGCTTAATCTTCACTAAAAATGTGTTTTGGAGTGGTTTTAGAGGATGGAGGCCATTACTAAGGTCTCAAGGAGGTTTGTGGCGGCTCAAAACTGAAATGAAAGTGATAACCTAACCCTAATCAGTCCTCCTATACCTCTAAACCCGAAATTCCCCTGTGGGCCTAGCTGCTAATCACCCGGTTAAGCCCAATTAAGCTGTTTTCCACCGTCTGAAACTTGTTTCAGCCATATCTCCCAAACGGTAAGTCCGTTTGGCTAATGTGACCACTCTACGGAAAGAGAAACCATCATCCGAAGCCAATGGAAGTGGATTCAGGTCAAAATTCCTTTCCAGTCAAAAGTTATGGCCAAAACAGTGATAACTAGGGGTAAAATGGTCATTTAAAAATCGGGAAAAATCATGAACATGGGAAATGACCCCAATAGTCGTCCCCCAAAGTTACATGACCATATGACTTCGTATGTGACAGAAATAAATATTCTACGATCCTATGATGCGTAGAATGCGAGTCGTTACACTCTCCCCCCCTTAAGAAATTTCGCCCCCGAAATCTCTTAACCCAAAACATACAAAGGATCCTGCATGCCTAACAACCACATACAACAATCAAACATGCAAAACAAGTAAACAAGCCTATCCTAGCATGCGGAAAACTAAATCAAAGTCAAAATCTTACCAGGCAAAGAGTTCTGGGTGCGACTTCCTAATGTTCTCCTCTGTCTCCCAAGTACAATCATTCTCGTCCTCACTCCACTGTACCTTGACTAGCTTCACCGCCTTCCTTCGAAGTTGCTTCATGTCGTGCTCGACAATACGGGCCGGCTTGCGGTTCCCAACCGCCTCGGGTTCTACTTCGAAGTCCTCTAACTGATCAGGTGAAATAGTCATATCTGAGTCGTGAACGAACTTCCTTAGTTGGGAAACATGAAATACGTTATGAACTCCCGCCATCTTCTCTGGTAAGTCAATCCTATATGCCAAATTCCCGACTAGTTCAAGAACAGGGAATGGGCCAACAAATCTTGGCGCCAGCTTGCCTCTCCTGCCAAATCGTATTACGCTCTTCAACGGAGAAATCCTGACAAACACCAAGTCGCCAACGGAGAATTTTAAGTCTCTTCTCCTTTTATCGGCATAACTCTTCTGCCTATCTTGGGCAGCCTTCATTCGTTGTTGAATGATCTTAATCTTATCTGAAGTTTCCCTCACCACATTTGGTCCAAGCATAAACTTCTCGCCAGTCTCTATCCAACATGATGGTGAGTTACACGGTCTCCCGTACAAAGCTTCAAACGGAGCCATACCGATACTGGATTGGTAGCTATTATTATATGCAAACTCTACTAGATGCAAATGGTCATCCCACGATCCACCAAAGTCCAATATACATGCCCTCAAGAGATCTTCCAGAATACGGTTCACCCTCTCCGTCTGACCGTCGGTCTGAGGATGATATGCGGTACTGAGATGTAACTCTGACCCTAGAGCCTCTTGCAAGCTCTTCCAAAACCCACTAGTGAACAACGGGTCTCGGTCACTCACAATGCTTTTAGGTACTCCATGAAATCTCACTACCCACTTCATATATAATTCCGCTAACTTAGCTGCCGTTCTGGTCGATTTGACTGGTATAAACCTTGCACTTTTAGTCAGTCGGTCTAAAATTACCCAAATGCTGTCATATCCCGATCTAGTCCTTGGTAATCCATCGATGAAATCCATCGAGACTTGCTCCCATTTCCATTCGGGAATTTCTAATGGTTGCAACGAACCACTAGGCTTCTTTTGCTCGGCTTTAACTAGCTGGCAATTCATACATTTGGATATAAACTTCCCAACGTCTCTTTTGTATACGTATATTATCTCTCCCTGATAACTTCCCTAGGTTAACTACGCAACCTGGCTCTGATACCAAGTGTGACGGCCCGCCCCGCACCAGCCTGCATTTCCTCCGAAAGTGCACTGTACACATGCCCGACTAGCACAGGACGGTCGTCAGGAAAAGGGAAGAAGAGAATGAACTAATCAAGGAACCTGTAGAATGTCTCACAGCGCATGGGATAAAATATAATAATAACATACTTGACATAAAACAGGCGAGACAGTACATAAGCTGATAACTAATAATCAATGTCAACATCAGAGCAGCGGAAATCCAAATACAGCTTATTACAACTTTCCAAATTTACTGTCTCTAACAAAAGAAAACTAAAGTAGAAGATGCACCACCAATGCCCAAGCAGTGATCTTCAACAACACAGGGAGAATACTATATATATTACGTGGAAGCCTCCTGCTCGTCTCCGGATCATCTACCCGTGCATCACCAGCTAACTTGTCTCTAGTCTGCTCGTGTGAGCACCCAGAGTAATAAGAGGAGACATAAAACTCTGGGTCAGACATAAAGCCTGGTATGAGCGATAAGCATCTAAACAGAGTAATAACAGGTATACTAAACCATACCTGAACCTGGACCTGCAACCAAAGAGTTAGTACCACATACCGTACAATACTCCAAGGTGCCATAATAAATAGTGTAAGAATACGGGGGTGGGGTGTGCATGTCACAATGATAGCAAGCAAATCATCCATAGCAACCATCCTTACATCTATCACTCAGTGCTTAAAGCGTACGACATCCACCACTTTGGAACACTAGACAAACTGAGGTAACGACGAATCCCGACTTGTAGAAACCCTGCTGTGACCAAGCCAAACACTTGGAGTCATGACCAAACATTTCAATGACCCACTTCATTGGTCGTAGCCCTTGGTTCTACCGATGCCATAATGGCCCTGAATCCTCCTTCGTACCTCCTACCATAGTGGTCCAAAGCTATAGACGTCGATAACCCCTTGGCACGCGCCCCGCAGCAAAGCCCAACCATGAAGCGAACTCGTTGATTCCCATCTGAATCTTGAGCTCTAACTTCTCATTTGGACTTCCTTTGCATCTCGGGTTTGGTCGAATTGGAGTTGGTCTTCAGAGGAGTCATCACGAAGTAGTAAAAGTACACGTCCAGTTCCCCATGCTCGGTTCGGGTCGGATACGTTCCCCCAGTTCGGTTCGGAGTGCCACCATCCTCTGGGTTCGGGTCCTTCTCCCTCATGCGGTTCGGTTCGGTGATTCTGAAGCGGTTCGGTTCGGTGATTCTGAAGCGGTTCGGTTCGGATACCCCATGGCTTGAATGTCTCGATCTCTGTCTCGCCAGCATCAATTCGGTTCGGGTATTGCTCTCGGTTCGGAATATGGTATCCATGTTCCTCTTTCTTCCACTTCAGTCCTCCTTGTTCCTTCCGATCCCACTCTACGCCCCTCCGATCCGATCAGGCCTTCCTTGTTGCCTCTTCACGTCATGCTCCAGGAAGTACCACGCCCCGGTCCGGTTCGGATATGTCCGATCCGATCCCCTACCCGATCCGATCCCCTACCCGATCCGATCCGGTTAGATACCCTGCAGTTTTCTGCAACTTTCGAGCAACTGTTTATACGCCTCTCGACGGCGTTTTCGACCAATCTAACTATTTGAATCAATCACAAAGCATACCAAAGAGTCATAGCAACATATAACAGCAACCGCAAGCAACAAACAACAGTTTAAATGAATCATAATGGATCAAAAGTGGCCAAAACCTCATATTTTCCTATAATCCCTCTTAATCATGTTTAAGCATACGATTAGCAAAACACATCGAAATTAACCCAAATTTCTAACAGAGCCTTAAAACATTATTTTGGAATTTTAAGAATTTTTCCAGAATTTATTTACGTATAAATTCGCTAATCTTCACTAATTACCCTTAATCACCGTAATTAGTGCAAAAACTATGCAAATCACTCACCTTGGCCACAAATGAATCACCAAATCTGAAATACTCTCTGTTTGGGTTGAATTCCTATGTGTAGCAGCAGCTCCTAACTTGCTTTGTTGCTATTTGGCCTTGCTTTGACGTAGTTTAGGCTTAATCTTCACTAAAAATGTGTTTTGGAGTGGTTTTAGAGGATGGAGGCCATTACTAAGGTCTCAAGGAGGTTTGTGGCGGCTCAAAACTGAAATGAAAGTGATAACCTAACCCTAATCAGTCCTCCTATACCTCTAAACCCGAAATTCGCCTGTGGGCCTAGCTGCTAATCACCCGGTTAAGCCCAATTAAGCTGTTTTCCACCGTCTGAAACTTGTTTCAGCCATATCTCCCAAACGGTAAGTCTGTTTGGCTAATGTGACCACTCTACGGAAAGAGAAACCATCATCCGAAGCCAATGGAAGTGGTTTCAGGTCAAAATTCCTTTCCAGTCAAAAGTTATGGCCAAAACAGTGATAACTAGGGGTAAAATGGTCATTTAAAAATCGGGAAAAATCATGAACATGGGAAATGACCCCAATAGTCGTCCCCCAAAGTTACATGACCATACGACTTCGTATGTGACAGAAATAAATATTCTACGATCCTATGATGCGTAGAATGCGGGTCGTTACAAAAAATTTGTTTTTCTTCTAAGATGCTTGATTATTTCTGGAACAACTACTATTTGGCTAGCTGTTTTATATTTTTTCTACTAAATAAATTCAAATACTTTCTGAATAAGTTTGAATTTTGTTCCACATCAGGTTTGGCTCCTTTAGAGAAAAAAGATTATTGTTTCAAGAGAAAAATTACTTATTCCCACTAAGGGTGCGTTTGCGGTAAGCTGTAACCGGGCATTTTAACGGGTAAAAAGTTAAATGAGGAATGCGTTTACGGTTGTAAATGGAGCATTTAAACGTGGCATCTAATCGGGGTAATATAATTTAATTTTTATTTTATTGTTTTATGATTAATTAATTATCTGTTTACAGCTGTAATACGTGTTTGGTAATTTGTAATAAAACATAAAGGCAGAACAACACAGTTTTTAACTAACACCAGTGAAACAAATCGATTACAAAACAAATTGAACACACAATCAAATTATCCTATTTGTTCTTCGTCTGCGTCTCAAAATCAACTATCGTTAAATCTTTCGTTGAATTCCGCTGCAACAGCGGCCAAAAGCGATCGATGGCCTCCTTTTAAGCTGAGGCGGTTGACGTAAATATTAATGAACGTTGTTGTGCATTCATCTGTTCAGTTTGCTATAGGCGTGGACGAAGCGGAACTGATGAAATGACCTGTAACACTAAAAAGGAAAAAAATTAGAGCTATCAAAAAAATTGGGGGAAAAATGTTTTAAAGAACTAAAAAAATAAGCATAACTGTGTAGAAAACTAGAATTTTACCTTAAAATAGCGTTATCACGACTGGAAAAATCAAAATTTGAGGAAGAGAGGAGGTTAGTTCGGGTTTGGTGTGGAAGAGGAGAGGGAGAATTTATAGGTAACTAGTGGAAATTCATCTGTTGGCTTGCCTGTCCAAGTGGCCAGGCTAGGTTTCAAACGCATCTGAAATGCTACCTGGCCAGTTTGACTAGGCGAACGGTGCCTAAATTGAGTGGCACAAAATTCTTCGAATACATGACCAAACCTAAAGAATGCAAGATGAATCGAAAAAAGAAAATGTTCAAATATATACATTATACCATCATTTACTAAATCATTCCATGTTTGGATTAATTCTAGAATTTTAAAGCGTAATTGTCCAGATTGAATAAAATTCGATTCAGTAAATCTTGATTTCGCTAGAGGCTGTCAAGTTGGGTTTACCAGCTAACCCCACAAAAGGTTTTAATATATTTTTTGAAGCTTGACTGTTTCAAGAAGTTTATTTAAAAAAAAAAATATTGAAAAATTGACTCTTTTCTAAAGAAATTTGATACCTCTTTTTTATGAAGCATTATTGTTTCATTGTAAGTTTTTTTTCCGTTTGAAGAAGCTTAATCCCCATTTGGTTTGCCCTTTTAGAATTTTATGTTTTTTTTTCTAAACAAAAATGCGCATTTCTTATGTATTATTGGAAAATAAGTAAGTTTGAAAAATGAAACGAAATCAACATAGAAAATACAAAACAATTTTATTTGATTTTTTGAATTTTGGAACATAAAAAAAAAGGAAAATAATTCATTGCCTCTATCGTCCATCCATTACTGTAATGGCTAAGAATTGGTTGAAAAAAATCTTATTTTTCTGGGAAAGCACAAAACGAAAACTCAAAACAAAATGGATCCTTATTTGTCAATCTTTTAAGTTCATTAAAATATTACTCATCAAAACGAAATATATAAAGTTTTTTAATTGATTCATTAAAATATTAATGACCAATATTGGTCAGTCTTTTAAGTTCGAATCTTCATTTTTAGCGAGAATCGTGCCATTTTTGCATAAAGCATCGTTATTTCATCTTAGAAGCACAATATATGTGTATGATTAACATTAAGCATTTTTTATAAATGTGATATTATTTTAAGAATGCTTGCGTATTACAAAAACATCTGTAAGGGATTCTAGATGTGATCAGTTATCTAACCCTAATTACGATATATTATTTATAATGGTTCAATCAAGAAGAAATTAGATGATAGTAAACACAAATACGAAAATGTATCCGAATCCATTTGAAATATTCGATAAAAAATAGTGAGTTAGATCTATCCTTCCAAATTATCACACGATTCTAGGTCTCTCTGTCTGTAAAGAAGATGGTTTATGGAAAATAAAGTATAATTTGAGAAACATAAGCCCAAATGCATAATAGTGCAACATTTTTATTCAGTCATTTAGTAAATTGAAACGTTTTATTATCTATATAATACTAGGGTGTAACCCGTGCATTGCATACAGTAATATTGTAAAATGCAATATTTAAAACTTTAATATGCAATCTACGATAAATTCAAGGAATAAATGAATTATAAGTTAAACTATTATGATTGTTTATATATAATTTGTATTATATAGCTTATGCATCTTTACGTTGGAGTAAAAATCTATTTAGTTATTCTTGCTATTATGGATATGGTATTTATGTTGAAATTGACATATTTTTATGATTTTAAATGAACTAACAAATATTATTTAACTAAATTTTCAGTAAATATGTTAATTGTTAATTTAAATATATCGATTAAAGATAAATAGTATGAAAGAATGAAGAACGATTTCATAAAAAATGTGTTCTCAATGCAAATTTATTTGAAGTTAAAATCAGATTTTTGTAATGCGCTTATAACGTTTTGGAGATAAATTATTGGAACTAAGTTACAAATTAACTTTTTCATTATTGTTTATGTACATAATTTAATGTATGTGATCTATATATCTTTCTAGTTGAATGATTTTATTTTTTACTGCTTTGTGGAAGAGTGAGTGTGCATATATGACTTAGGATCAATAGCTCTTTTTTAGCATCATTTTGTCACTTCTTAATGTCAGTCATAGGTTTCTATTTAGATACTTGTTGTTTTTCTCTTCTGCCACATCACATGGACCAAATATTTAAATAAAAAATAACGTCTAATATCAAGGGCTACAAACGATGTTAAACAAAGAGAGTTATTGATCTTAGTGCTCTCTCCATATTTAATTAAAATATATTATAGGCTTTATTAAAAGAATAAACCAAACGTTTACGAAAATTATTAAATAGTTTAAATTTGAGATTTTATATGCAATTTAAACAGATGGATTCAAGCGTAAACTGTTAGAATTTTTTTAGGAGGTTATAAGCAACTTAAATATTAAAATACAGGTATTTGAAGTTATTTTTTTATAATCAATATATATGATGAGTATATTGAGATTAATGGATAATTAATTAAATTCAATAATGTTGTTTATGCATTTAATGATTAGTAGAAAACGCACGTATGTGCATCTAATAGTTAGATATGTTTAACTTTATTTAATATAAAAATGAGTAAACGGTTATGTGTGCAATAGTTTAGATAGCTATAACGCTTCTAGTTGGTTTGTTGGTGACCTTAGTGGCAAATTGATAGTAAAACTCCGTTGATGGATAATCAAAAAGTAGATAGTGGTGGAGGTTGCTAACCAGCAGTGAGAGTGTGAGACTCCGTTAATGGGATACGGGTACTTTCGAAATTTTAAGAAGACACCATGAAAATTCTATTCATTGAATTCTTTTTAGTAATAGTAGATATGTTTGATTCATGTATCTTTATATTTGAATGAAAATAAATCAATTTTAAATATGAAACATACACATATGTAAATCGTCATATTTGAGGATTTATTTGATGAATTAACCAAGGCTCCAAATTTTGTTTTTTGTTTCTGTTTCGGTCATCATAGTTTTTGAAATTTTGGTCCCGTTTGGATACTTAGATTTTTTTTTTTTTAAAATCCGATTTGAAAATTCTTATATTTTCTTACATAAAGAGCTAAATTCAACAATAAATGTTCAGTATTAAAATAAATTAAGATATATACTCCAATTTGATAACAATATTTTTAATAAGAGCAGATAATTATAACTGGAACTGGACTTATATTTTCTATGTTTGTAATTCAACAAGTTAAAATCCATGTTATCATCTCTACACTTCTTAATTTTAGCTCCAATTCATTTCGCTTTCATCAAAGATCTAGTTCCTTTTGGTTTTTATTAAATCAACCCATATTTACAAGTCTTAAATGTCAAGATATGTTTTCTTTTGTCATGGTCCCGCCTGTAAGTCCACACCGCATGGGATATTAAACTCGAGTTGCGCTTTGCTTTAAGGTACGTGAACTGGTTTCTTTTTTAAAAAAAAATGTGAATGGAGCGGAATTGAGTGGATTGCGGCGGCTTGGTTAGCGTTGGAACCAGACCGGAATGATCGGAGTTCGACGTGTCGGCTGGAATCTCAAACCATGGAATTAACAAATACATATTGATTGAATTTATTTGAATAGTTAAATCCAATATTACATAATTAATTGAAATATATTGACGTATATGCAAAATTATGTGATAAGATGGATTTGTAAACAAGATTAAAAAAAGGATTCTATTGTTTAATGTTGTATATTAATATAGATAAACCATAAATTAATTATTGTTTACGTGTATAATTATGTTATGTGATCAATGGGTTTATATACTAAATTAATTTTATAACGTTTTTGTAAAAGTATATGATCAAAATATTGAAATTTCTATATTTTATGGTTCATTAGACAAATAATCAAATAACAATTTGCTAAATTTGTTTAAATTGTTTTAAGACTGCGTGATTAATTTAATATATGGAGTTAATTGTAAAATAACAAAAGGTAATTGATGGGTTTTATAAAATGTTGCAGAAGTTTTAAAATTAAGGTATTCATAGTTAAAAAGCATAATTTTGTATGCGTTGTATGATGAATTTGTTGATAATTTTTTAGTTTTGTTTTTTCTTCTGAAAAACAAATATGAACTTAATTGCATGTTCCTATAAGCAATAAAAGATTTTTTGCGGAAGTGCAAATATTTACAGTTTTTACTGCAACTATTTCCAGTTTACCCGAAACTAAAAGTAAGAGTGGTTTTTCTAAACATATTCTTAACAAGGGACGGTTGTATATTTTGACATCTATAAAGATGTCATTTTACAAAAGTTATGTGTTTATGTATATTTGTATGTTGTGTGACTTATGTATCTTAATTTAATGAATTTGTAATTTTACCTCATTTTTTCATATTAGTATGATATATATCTTGTAATTATCATTTTTTTCATAATTTAGACGAACCAACGAGTAATTATCTATTATTTTGAACTTAAAAAGATTGCATAGCTAATTTAAATATATGCATTAAAATGTTAAGTTTTAGGGAAAAGTGAAGTTGGTTTTGTAAAGAAATGTGTTAATCTTAAATGTAGGTTTTCCAAGTTAGTTGAATTTTACAATGCAATATATGATAAATTTATGAGATAAGTGAATGACAAATTAAATTTGTTACTTTTGTTTGTTGTGATTTATATATCATGGTCGAATAAAAGATTTATTTTACCTGGTATAACAGTGGTATACATATTGAAATTGTCATTCTTTGGTATTTTTTAGAAATATTAATAAACATTAGTTAATCGAATTCATTTACAAAGTTTAAATTATGAATTATGTTATTTACTCGAATATATAGACTTGAATATAAAATGTTAAAAGGTAATCAATGAATTATTTGAAATAATTATATAAAAATTTAAATATATACACCAAATTATAAAATAATGAGAGATGTTTATATAGCAGAATAATGTAAATTGACAAATTAAAAGACTAAAAGATAAAATATCAAAATAGAACTAAACAAAAGAGAAACTTTTAGAATCAATGAGAGCGCTAGAAGTTATTCTGCTTTACTATTATTTTATAGTTTTGCATGGTAATTATAACCCTAAATCTTTGGGGGGGGAAGAAAAACCTCACTTAAAAGACTACTTCAGGTAGGCTTAGTCACAAGTAACATTGCATATTTGGATTTCACATATGGCTCATGCTGGATACTCAAACCACATATGTAACCTGATGAATGATAGTCGGAAATATTATTCAATATGGGGCCACGTACGTGAAATTTGAATATACGTTGCTATCTTTTAACTACACGTGGTTGAACTATTCAATTCTAAAATAAAAATATTCCCAGGCTTAAGGTACAATTGTCATGTAAATATTGTGTATTTAAATTTACTGAAGGAGTCAGTTGAAAAGCTGAACTATTATAAAAACGTTATTATGGACTCCAAATCACACTTTATTTTTTATAAACTTCACGTTATGTAAAAATACAGATACAGGATTGTGCGTTAATTTGGAAGGCCAAATCTAATTTAATATTATTTATTATATTGAATAAGAAATAGACAGCCATATCTTGAATAGTCGTTTATGAATATTATAAAATATTGTTAAGTTGTTGACCAATGATGGCTCAAGGGATGACTCATAAGTATCTGTATCAATAAATTGTAAGAAAAGATTAATTATGTATGTTGCTTTATTGGCACTCAATTTCTTATATTTTGCCTGTTTTCCTGATACGCTCTCGTAGACACCAAAATCAGAAAAATCAAGGACTTCCAAAATACCGTCTTACACAAGCCTTTGACTATTTTTAGATATATGATCTAAGCACTTTATCATAATGTGGTTGAGTTTTCTTTAAATTTTCTTTTAGTAGCTCGTGATTTTACTTGCAAAGCTTCACTGTAAGAGGTATTAACATCAAGCACATATAAGTTATCTTAAACATTAAGAGAATCAGTTTACAAAAGAGTTGAATTTATTGATAAAACATATTATTTCCAAATGAAACAAGAATAATTTGATTGTTCCAACCTAGAAATAGAAAAACAAATTCCATATAAATGTCAAAACTTGTAAACGAGCATCATTGTTCTTCTGTTGTTTCTTTTGTACTCAACAGTTAACAGTTTCTTTATCCCTCTTTCATTCTATTTTTTTGTCTTTTCCCTTAGTGAGGTATGTCGAATGAGCATTTCTTCAATCTCCTTGCACACAATACAATGATCTATTAAGATTTTTCTTTTCTTTTTCAAATACACACACACACACATACACACACACTCTCTCTCTCTCTCTCTCTCTCTCTCTCTCTCTCTCAAAGAACTTAGCAGACCGGTAAAATCTTCAGGATTTTAAGTTGTACATGTCCACTTCAACTCATGGCTTTTATAATATCCGCAGATACTATTTTTTATGAGAAATGTGTGATTTGAGTATGTTACTAGGCCTGGATGCAGGGGCGGAACTAAAGGTGGACCAGTGGGGGCCATGGCCCCCCAAGGTTTCACCTTTTACAAAATCAAATGCAAATTTTCAATACAGATGACATGCTAAAGGACTAGAAGTACCACTTCAGTTTTCTCCCTAATTATCTACATTTTTTTTAAACTTAGCTAATAGAATACCGTCTATATATCATCTGTATAGCAGGTTGCAAACTTCTTTAATTTCCAGGGCACTTATAACATGAACCCTCCTACTTGTTTCAGGTTACAGATTGGTTTTGCACCTCTATAATTTCAAGAAATTATGTAAAATATTATGAAAATATTAAATATATAGTTGATATTTTTAAACACATGATTTTAAAATTGCATATTCTTCTTGGCATGTTCAAGCCATTTGTGAGTTGGCATAGATCATAAACTAGTGGGTTGATATAAGCTATCAGTTATCATAAAATATGACGACTAGGAGATGAGAGATTGATGGCGGTATAAGCGGGTACTGTATTCTTCTTGACTGACTTTTAGCTATTATCATTATTTCTTCACATGGGACAAAATGAGAAATCATTGCATTGAATCTTACTCATTATATAAATAAAAGTTATATTTAGTCAGAATAATTCTGATATGTATCACCTTTTTTAAGCATTACGAGAAGTCAGTTGAATGGTTGAAAATGCAACTATATATATCTACTTCTTATCATGGCGAATAAGACTTGATATCCATGGCAAATACAGCACAATCTTGAACTAAAGTGTTCAGAGTGAAGCCAGTAATATATCTAATATCGATAAATTTTATGCTAAAAAGGATCGTAGCGCACAACTTTAAGTGTTTTAAAAGTTGCTGCTTTTGGCTTATAAATGTACTGAATCCTTAATTTTTAGTTTGATATATGAAGATTTTGTTCTAGTTAAGCAACTATTTGTTTGTTTGTTTGTTTTGTTTGAAGTGATTTTGTTTGATATATGAATCCTTAACTATTAAGATTTTGTTTGTTTCTTTTCTTTCATACTTCTGCCTGGATGTCTCTTTCTATTGCAATTTATCTGCAGACAGCCCATTAAGACTTTCTATTGCAAAACATTTGCAGACAGCCCGTTAAGAGTTTGTTTCTCTATTTGATGGTTATGATTGATTTTGAACTGATTGTACTGCGAGAGAACAGAAAGTAGTGCCAAATGCATGAGAAAATCATCAGACAACTGATGCTTAAACAATGTTAATATTGAAGTGATTCTAGACATTACATAACGGACCGTCTTATGTTCCCTTTACTTTGGTACTTCAAGTTCATGGAAACCAGGAGTTGCAGAAGTATGATTATTTCCACTTTGTTGTTTTTGGCAAAATGTTTTTTAGCCTTAGCAACAAACTTTTCAGCGTTAGTTATCTTTTCAGCTTTATGATCATTTGACTTATCCGGTTCAAACGGTCCTTCCTACCTTTCTAAGTTTTGTCAACATTAGAAGAATTTCAGTCATAAAAGGGAAGGGTGCATGCGTCCCGTATTCAACGTCTAGATCCGTGCAGTAATGGACAACCAATACTTTCTCTTTCAATCCTTAAAGTTAGATTCTGGAAGAATAGAAATGTTTTTTAAGATTGACAAATACCATTCTTAAATGGGTTGTGAATGAAGCAAATGAATTAACCAAAAGTGCTCATATAAAAAACCGACTAGCAAATTCAAATAATGGTAAGTTTTTTTTTCTTTTTCTTTTCAAGATAGTTGGTGCAGCATTAACATTGATATTAATATTGAGAGGAGATTAAAGAATAATAAAAATAGTTGTAAACAGTGTATTTGAATAAAAATAAATAAACTGGATTTAGCCTTTCAAATTTGTTAAGAGTTGCACATGTTTAAGAAGAAGTCTAACACATGTGTGATATTTGTATGGTAGAAGTGGTGTTGTGGTTATAAGTTTAGGAGTTGTTTATAATTTTATTATCTATTTATAGTCTTACATTTCTTATCTTAATCAAGCAGTAACAACTTAGTTTTCTACGTATTTACGTTTAAATCTCTCACCATCTTCTCTGTGCAAAATTCTAACAAAATTAGCACACGACCTTATATTGTATTTCTGTGTAGAACAGAGTTCATGGAAAACAGAGTGTATAATTTTAGGGACCATAAACCTGTTCTTGTAGTAGTGTAACAGTTTGATCTCATGCAAAGAGCTATTTTCAAATTACAGTCCAGGCCAATGCGCGCACTCCCTCACTGCAGCCTCCTGAAAGAGAGCAAGTGCAAGGATGCAAGGTCAATCCCTGATGATGTTACCGTTGATATACTTGCAAGGCTTCCTGTAAAATCCATCTTGAAACTGAGGTCTGTCTGCAAGTTTTGGTATTCTCACACCCACGAGCAACATTTTATTCAACAACACATGCAGATGAACAAGCCTAATGTAGGTGAACTTGGCATCATAGCCGCTCTTAAACATCATCGAAAACGAAAGCTTTCGGTACAGTATTTTGCTAATGGAGTTCATGAGTTTGACATAACACCACTAGACAAAGAGCTCTTCTATGAGATATCAAACTCTTGCGATGGTTTGATATGCATATATGGGCTTACGACCACTTACTTGATGAACCCTAGCATCAAGGAAGTAGTTGTGCTTCCACCTGTAAAAAGCGGATATGCAATCACAGCTGTTGCATTGGTGAAAATTGCTTCAACTGGGGAGTACAAAATTGTGAGAACTTACGGTCGTGAAAAGCAAACTGTGCCAGTTTCGAAACTATTATGTGAAGTATTTGATGGGAGCACATATTCATGGAGACAGTGTCCTTGTTCGTTGCCAGGTTCGAGTAATTGGTTCCCTAATCCTGTTCCTGTAGTCGTGAATGAAGCCATACATTGGATCATTGGGTCATTGACGTTAGCACAACTAACAATGGCTTGTTCAGTTACTAAACAAACCACGGAACAACCAGGTATGGCTTGTTTACTTTCCCGTGGCTAGTTTGAAACCAGTTCGTGTCCGGTTGAATGAACAGAGGTTGGAGATTATAATGGCGAAATATTTGCCGTTTTAATTTATAACGGCAAAGACTTTGCTGTTATAAACCTATAACGGCAAAGACTTTGCCGTTATAAACTGTTAATAATAAAAAAGCATGCAAACGCTGTTTGCTGCGGTGAAAAGGGGTAATATTGGATAGAAGGGGTGTTTGCTGTTTTGTACTGTTTGTATTCAGTATTATTATTTTTTTAAGTGGTTTGTGGCTGGTTGTGACTAGTTTTGTATTGTTGGTTGTGTTGTGCCTTGTTTGTATGGATGAAAGAGAAGAAGTGAACAAAACGGATTGTTGGTTATGGTCTTAGCACCGAAACTGTTAATGCGATAAAGAAACCAGAAGGTTTTCCTGAGAGGTTTGAAAGCTCTGACTCTCTAGTAGACTTTGATGGATGTTTATGCATTGTAGCTTTCAGTTAAAATGGGTTATTGGGATGAGTGTCCCCGGTTTTGAAAGACCGTGAAAATCTCATATGGGAAAGGATTTGTATTCGGGCTATGGATGTCGAACACATTGTTTATAAACGCATGTTTAGTCCGGTCGTCGTTCGCAATGGAGTAACTTTGTGGTATTTTCCTGATATTGGGGCCTTTGTCATCTATGATGTGGAAAAATCAAGCGTATCTTTCGTGTATAGAAGAGAACAATATCCACCCGCGACCAAATTAGAGAAAAATCATGGTTGAATATTTAACCGTTGCTTGCAGATTGGTATTGTTTTATTTATTTATTTATTTATTTATTTATTTATTATTATTTTGGGCTTCATAAAGAATAAACATGTAGGATACAAATAATTGATTTTTTGTTGGAACTCATGGTGGTACTTATTATTGTTTATGATGTTTTCTGCGTGGAGAGAGCTATATTTCTAGAAAGTCATTTTCCTTTTAAAATTCGCAATGTCTCTAATGATGAGAAATGTTTGCAGTCTTTGCATTTTTCTTTTATAATCGCATTGCGTCTCTAATGATGAGAAATATTTGACGAAGCGTTTGTGAAGGAAGGTCTTGAGTGACGATCGGCTAAGGAATTAAGTGCTTGAATATGTAACATAGCGTACGGGATGAGTAAGAAAATGGGATTGGGGTAAAACTCTCTTATTATTTTATTTATTAACTAATTCTATTTATGGTTAGAGAGATCTCTCACTCTCTCTCTATATATATATATATATATATATATATATATATATATATATATATATATATATATATATATATATATGTATGTATGTATGTATGTATGGAAAGTCTAAATGGACACAAAATTTTGACATAAAATTAAACACACAAAATCTGAATCGTTAGATTTTCCTTTGAATTACGTCTCACACATAAAGACAAACAAATCTTATGATGCAAATTTTATGTGCATCAATTTGTATTTAATTTTGTGTTCCTATAGCCGCTCCCATATATATATATATATATATATATATATATATATATATATATATATATATATATATATATATATATATATATACATACATACATAGACACAGACACATACACAGAGACACACACACGAGTGTAGAGGGGGTTGGGTGAACGTTCAATAACATCCTAAATAGTGTTAGTATCACCTTGGTCCACAGAAAATAAAATGGAGGAATCAAGCTATTTTGAGAATGTTAGCCAGATCTCTAAGTTGTGAATTAGCTTTGTTCTACAGAATGTTGGGGGTGAGGTTGGGCATCTTTAATTAATTAAATAAATTTACAGTTATTAATGATTGAAAGCAATCACCATCAGAAGTAGTAATCAGTTGATTAAAATAGTTGCACACTAGTGATAATGAATAATAAAGATGTCGAGGGTCCTAATCACGCATCGTATTCTCTTATACATCTTTATTCTCTTGTGGTTAGCATAAGAATATGATTTGCTTTCACCTTTATGCTATCAACCACATGGTACTACTTTATGACAATAAAACTCACCTACTATACTGTTTAACAGGATCATGGACTGGCTTTGGAAGAATCAACCCACTTTATTTGCTGTCTAAACTTTAAAACGTTGTTAATATTCTTTCTAAAGATACGTACATAGTGGGTATATGCCTGTGTGGGTGGGTAAGAACATCAAGGCAGCTGTCTAGTACATCCGACCTCAAACTACATATACTTGGACATGTTCTGATAGTCTGATTTACTCTGATACCTCTGATATTCTGGTTTGCCTAAAGCATCCGATAATTTTATGTATTTCAGAACCGGCGCAGTCGACGTGGCAAAAGGGAAATAAAATGAATGTTAAACTATTAACAATTCTAGTCCAGATATAATGGCCGGTTCCTACGGGTTGGGATCGCCTGAACCAATTCTTCATGGTCCGGTGATCCCAACCAATAAAATTATCTCATTTGGAGTGATTTACACTTTGTCCTTTTGAATTACATTTGAATTTCAGGGAGCAAAATGCAAAAAATTTCAAATACGGTAATTTCATTGGTACGGACTACTGGAATAGGAATTGGGTCCAGGTGATTCGCAGCTGGTTCTTAATTACAATAGCAAGCGTGCGTTTTGTACAAAATGAAGAATGATGACCCAGGCACTACAATTACAAGTGCAACAGGATAATAATGCCACCCGTGCTCTAAATTTGGTGATAGCAATTAGCAACTGACATGATGTCCCGTTTACGTTAACTGCTACCAAAGGTCCATTTTTTTATATTATTGCTGCCATCGTTCCAGTTTACGGTTCGACGACAGCTCAATTCCATCCATAGCAGCACAGAAGGCTTAAAATTCCGGGTTTAAATCCCAAATTTCCGTTCCTGGTTTAGAGCTTTTCCAAACGTTTATCGTATGAACAAAAAACACTACGGTCATTCCTAACAGGAAGGTCGAAGCGGTTTAAATCCGCTTTGGTTGACCCACAACTCCTCAGTTGAATAAAAAAACAGCAAAAATATCATTGAGTACAAAATTATAAGTTTTTTTTTTAAAGGGAATTAGATTGAAGTAAAAAACCAAAAAGCAATTTTAGTTTGAAGGATATGAGTTTTAAATTTTGGTCTAAAGAACAACAAAATGGTATATCCACGTAACATTGCGAAAATATAATGCTATACTCGTATAAAATTTCACATATACAAGTTGTGAAAAGACACACTTGACTTTTACAAGTAAGAAACTTTTAGTTGCATGATATGTAGGATCTCAACCAAGTAAGACGACATCATTTGTCAGAGAACAACTTAAAATAATGTATTTATAAACTGATGCATGTATATGAGCACACTGTATTGAAAACTCAATAATCAATAATGCAATATTATAAAAACAAAAATAAAATTGATTATGACAAATTATCTTACGAATTATGTGCCAATAATTTATTTCATAGCATTAAATGTGTAATGTTATATGAATATAGCATTATATAGATGTAATGCTATATGCATATATCATGTTATTGTCCTTCAGACCAAAACTTGTGCCCTTAAGATTAAAATTAGGAGTGGAATCGGTTCGGTACTGGAATCTTGTACTCAAAACATTATTGTACTGACTTTATATGGTAATAGAGAAATCATACCATTACCAGCCAAAAAAATAGGTTATCATTAGTTCGGTTTATGGTTGGTAAAGGTCGGTAATAATTTTTTGCCGTGTACTAGTATGAGATCTTTTTATTTATAATATTTCATATTAAAATATTAAATAATAAAATTGATTTTTTTTGTTATTATATTATTACTTATCTATCTTATTTTACGTAGTCAAGCATGCATGAAAACTTAATAGATGAACACAAATATCATCAAGGGCGGAATTAGCCCTGGGCTCGGCTGGGCTGTAGCCCAGGGCAGAAAAGCAACACAGATTAAAAAAAAAACTTGCTACTCGACCAAGACCACCGCCCAAAAGCTGAAAGGAGAAGAGGAACTTGTGCTCTGAGCCACAATCTGAATCTGCACCCCGAAGCCTCCAAAATCGCAAACTGCAGTCGTACGTTTCTAATCTTTTCTTTTCCTTCTGATTTCCTTTATGGCTTCTCTTGCCGGCAAACTTGAGGATTTCCTTTATGGCTTTTCTTGCCGCAAAATCGCAAACTCTAGCCGTTTTTAAGCTTTTACCTTTCAATTATAATTTTGCAACTGAAAACTTTTGCATTCTTTGATAAATGGTAATCGTAGGTTTGTCAAATGAAAGTGAAATTTATAGAAGATGTAGAGAAGCAGGATGCAATGTGGGAAAAGCCGTACGAGGCTGGAGCTGACAGCTTAGAAGATGTATTCTTTGTGTTTTGAACTTGGTGAGCTTTTTTTGAAGGTAATTTTCATGCTGATTTCATTTTAAAAAAAAAAGAAAAATGAAAAATTAAAGAAAGCTTGTGCTCTATAGTAATTTTGTTTTGCTTAGAGCATCTCTAACAAATGCCTGATTCGTCTTCTGAATCCGTAATCCGTGGAGAAAAGCCTCTCAAAAGACATGAGTACCCTGAATATTCAGGGAAAATTTTAGGGTTGTATCTTATTCGTAATATGCCCCGCGCGCCTATATTTTAGACGCACAGCGCACTATTGTTTTGCACCGTAAGACGCTGAAAAAATCGATGTTTTATGGTCGGGTGTCTATTTTATCGACGCGCTACATCGCTGAATATCTATGAATAAACCGTTGGACATCTACTTTTTAAGTACCTATCGCTAGGAGCCTAAAGTTTTTGCCTAATGTAGTTTTGAAAAAAAAAACTGAAATGATTGATATTATTCAAAGAAGAAAATCAATTACTTTGTTGTTGAGTTCATTTATCTAATTACCTTTAAAGTTAGCCCACCGTAGTCGTAATTCCTGGGTCCGCCCTTGAATATCATATAGATTATACCGTTTTTAAGGTATATGATAAAAATTGCATTCAATCTTATATCGTAATAGTATTTACCTAGGTATTTCAATAAATTATTACATATTAGAAGTTCTTTGTTATATAATTAGCATATATGATGAAATATAAGAATATACATGCGTATTATTTAAGATATGTGCTAGGTATGGTAATTACCATTGTTAATGCTTAATAACCATTACCTACCACATATTTTTATTTTATTTGACATACCGTACCAATAAAATCGGTTATCAATTGTTCGGTACTGCTTTCATTGGTAAAGTTTGGTAAGTGATAATATGGTAAAATTGTCCAGCCCTAATTAAAATTATTCTCAGGCTTTTTCTTCAGCCCAGTTCCCTCTTCTTCTTTTTTTAGTTTCATCATTATATATTTAATTCGCAGAACAAAGCATTAAACATAATTTTCACACGTCTTCTTCTTCTTTTTCTTTGATCTTGTAAGCAACTCTATACTTCTGTTTCCGACCACGAAATTTTACGTCACCAGCTTTGTTGAACTCAGCAACTTTTGTTGAATCTTCTAACTATTGTCAATCCCAAATCCGTGAAGCTCCGATAAACTCAAAAGTAAGATAAATGTAAATTGTAATGGTTACAAATCTAAATTTTGAACAATAGGAAATGATTGGAGACTATCAAGGTGCTCGACACTTCGGGACGACTTCAACAATGTAAAGATTAACCATTCCGACACATTCAAGCTGAAACAAACATCAATCATACCCTAACTTTTTATTCCTACCGTCTTTGCCAATAACGACTAGGAAAAATGGACATGGATTGTATTACAATATCAATTCGGTGACCATCCAACATCTACCGAATTATGTTAGTGTCAAGCATTAATTTTTTAAAAAGATTGTATCATTTTTCTTATTAATCTCTACGTCAAATTTTAGGTATTAGTTTACAGTGTGATTGAATTTAGTTGTCAATTTTTAGGTATCAGTTTTACAGTGTGATTGAGTTTAGTTGTCAATTTTTAGATATCATTTTTACAGTGTGTGATATCAGAATTTAGCTGTCAATTTTAAAAATCAGTTTTGAGTTATTAATAGAAGCTTTTAAGTATTAGTTTTTGAGTTAATAATTAACTGAATATTATTTTTAACATTATTTTTAAATTTATTATTTGTATGTTTTTTCACGTCTAGCTATGTGTATATTTTCTCTTGGAAATGTGGATAACTAGTTGTTGCTGCTAACATGTATGAGTTTGAAGAAGTACGTTCTTAATTTTATGAAATTGATGATGCTGATACTATGAATTTCTTGAATGATAAAGCTTATATAGTTAGACTGATTTACTCATAAAATGGAAAGAAAGATTTGCATATTCTCGTAATAAGCAAAAATGGATATGATGTATGGAAGCAATATACTCATATATAATAAGCATGATTGCATGGTTCTAAGAATATATGATCATGTTGAGATTTTGTAATGCCTAACCCCGACATCCACACTAATAAAGAGCATTACTAGGTAATACTGTCTGTTAGTGCAAAGAATAAAACTGATTAGGAGCGACCATCCGTGAATCTTGCAGTAAATGAGTACTGAATACATCGATTCTTACCTTATGTACATCGACAAACTTGATTCAAGTCTAGTGCAAAACTACAGTAGTTAAGGTTCTATTCAAAACAAAATGTGACAATATCACAAATCATAGATTACACAACAAAATACACATACATACAAACAGTGGAAATGCAACATCACGTGTGCCACATAAATGAATGGTTCTTAGGAATCATATATGTAATGATTGTGTCTTTCTTACGCTTAAAGACGACACTTAATGCATCCTCAGTATTCATGTGCCAATCGTTTGGTTGTTCAATAAACAATTTATTTGGGGTGAAAGAAAGAAAGAGATAAAACAGAATCTTACATCACAACAGAAATTTATAATATAACAACTCTTTACAAAAAGAAAGAATTAAATTTACAAATCAAAGCACAACACTAATGCACAATAGCTCTAGATAGTTATAACAATCTATCCTTACTAATAGAGTTAGGCGTATTCCCTAAGGGAAATTATGTAGTTTGTTACATACATCTAATTCGTTCCCAATCTTGTTCGAAATAGAAGTGTTTTCATTCTATTGTATACTTGATATAATGTGTTCATATTAGTTAAGTAATTTAACTAAAAATATATCTAATAAAAAACCATAAGTGGTATGTTTTGTGATAATAGTTACAAAGCGTTGTAACAATGAGTAATTTATCACAATGAAAATAAGTATACTATTTTGAATATTCCTAGTCAAGATGTATAGAAACTGGATATCGATACATCTGTTGAGACTTAAGTCTGCAATTCTCACCAAATGTTGGGTAGTGTATTACTCATGACTACGGGGGGCACCAATGGGTAATGCACTGATAGTTATTGGATAACCATGAAATGACTCACCCGATAGTTTTCTGTTGGTTAATATAATTAAGATCAAGCATAGAATATCGATGTGACAAATTTATACTGTGACACCCCACATCCGTTAATGTCACTCTTTAACAGAATGCATTAAGTTCTGTGAAGCGTTATAGGTAAACAGAAATAGAATCTCACAAGACAGATATATAAAAATAGCAACGAAAATTTAAAACTTTATTTTCCAACAGAAAACATCATGGTCCAAAATCCAGTTACAACATCAGTCTAAAATACTGAAAACCAACTACATCAAATAAAAGTATCTGCCTTGTACTAAAGCCATCAGAGTATAGTAATATAAAATCATAATCCCCAAAAAGAGCCATAACATAGTAGATAAATAGTCAAAGCAGTACATCTAAGCAACTCCAAGCAAAAACAAAAGATATACCTGAGCGTTCCCACCCTGAGAACTTAGGAAGGGGAAGTAAGAGAGAGAAAAGGAAACAAAACGGGTCAGACATAAAGTCTGGCGAGTCCAGTTACTTTTAGCATATAAATAAGTAAAAGTATCATGACAGACATATAAACTGGATGAGAGATAACAATGTCATAAAGTAGGTATAACAGACTGAACAGGATAAGCAGGATGAACTGCTCAGATTACGCTTCTCAAATACTTTTCTCTGCACCAATACTAGTATAACAGATATGAACCCAACAGAAACATATGGTAGACTTAGGTGTACTTCTAGTAACGCATTTTACCCTAAACAGTAATAACAACTACCCCCAACAGAAATAACGGGTGTTACCCCAACCAGAAACTATGGGCACCTAAACAGACAGGACTAGATGTACCATAATTACTACCCCCAATCGATCGGCTTCCTATCCTGTAAATACCCTGTTCCGGCCCCACAGTAGGATGTATCACTCCCTAAAGTGGCAACTCCCAGAAGGACACATACCTATTTACTGGTGATATAGCATCTTATTTTCCCAAGCAAGTCGGACCCATGCACACACTTGACTTCGTTGGAACGCTCTATCAGAACACCTCCACCCATATGAACCACTTATAATCAGCTCAGTAAGCTTGCCCTGACTCCTACCTAGTGCGAGGTCCCCCTTTGATACCAGAATGGGTTACTGACTGATACGGGTCCCATACCACAGATGACACAAGCCACACCCTAGGCTTGTATCCCCATTACACTACGCCATAGATGGCCTACTACAACGAAAACCTATGGTGTTGCTAGCTACAATGTTGCCATTGCTATGATGTTTTTTGTCTATTGCAACGCACGCTTCAATGTGTTAGCATAGATATCAACATGTGTTGCAGTAGCCGCGTGAATAAAATTAACAATCCGCGTCAACACGATCCAACGGTCCAGATTAGTGATCCGGATCAATCTGATTTCCTTCAACACCGCAACGATATTTTACCCAAATTTTCATTTTCCCGTAGAAAAATAATTCTCATTGTTTTCACTTAAGAAAATTATGACCGACTTTCTTTTCCCTAAATTTTCATTTTACCACTGAAAAATAATAAAATAATTCTCGTTGTTCTCACTTTTCCACTTTCAACGCTAAATCGTTCGAACCCTAAACTAAAATCCCAATTCTTATTGCAGGGAATCCCAATTCTTGTTGCCCTTCTTCTTCCCTAAATTCTCCTTCCTCTCAAAAAAACCTCTTCTTCCTTCTCCTATCATTTTAATTCTCACTGCAGCAAAATTCGACGAGGCAACCACTAATTACGTTGCTCGCTACCAAATAAAGATCCGATTTTGCACGAAATTGCTTCGCTGCTGATCTGCTTTCATTACCCTAAGGTACCGTAAATGATTTTTTTTATCTAAAATTACCTTTTTTCGATGATCCATAGTGTTGTACTTCGTCAGTTTGTACTTCCATTTTTTAGGCTAATCTGTTTTAGGCTTAACATGAAGGTATAGCCTAGCCATCTAGATCTTTTTTTGCTCAAACCTACATCGTTAAATATGTTGTTTCACAAAAGTACTTCTTTGGGTTGTGCCTATCATTCCAGCTTGTGAGCACAAGTAGAAATCGTAATTCTTTGGGTAATAGATTTTGTTGTCCACCATAGTTCCTGGTGGGACATTATCCGGAGAATGGAGGTAGAATGTGGCAATGCTTGTGAGTACAAAAGTTCTCTGGATAATGTTCCACTAGGCAGTATGTGACAATGCCAAATTTAGAGAGGCACTTTCGCTTCCAAGGCCCATATAGAAGTGAATTTTTTCACTCGGGCAGGATGTATAGCAAAATTTAGGTGATCCAGGAAGCCTTGTTTTGATCGGATCAGAATCATAATCATTGCTCTTTAAAGCCGAGCTTAATGCCCTTATTCTTTTTTTGGGGTTTCTACCTTTAGTTCTCAACCAGTGAGATCTCCTTCGATGCAGTAAGTGCGTATTTATTTAGCCTTGTTAGACGTCATATAGTACACATTGCATTTATCATATCCACATTTTTGTAAATTTTAAGAATGTAATTGATGTTTCATCCTATAGTTTATGTTTATTCGATATAAATATTATGGAATCTTTGTTGGTACTTATAAGAGTACACATTGTCACAAATTTGTTTTATGTTGATTTTTGGAGATAAAAACTCATGAAGAATGTCCGCTAATCGATTTTGGGAGGAAAACCATGACTTAAGTCTTGGACTGCAGACATCACTGAATATTGCATGATGCGGACATCAATTTCTACTTAAATTCATCAACAGCGGCTGCGAGAAAGAACTGCCACCACAATATCCCAGCGAAGATGAGGACTGTGAAGGTAGGGTCGAATGCTGGGAA
The DNA here is from genome assembly GCA_030737875.1 of Allium sativum. Taxonomy (NCBI): domain Eukaryota; kingdom Viridiplantae; phylum Streptophyta; class Magnoliopsida; order Asparagales; family Amaryllidaceae; genus Allium; species Allium sativum. The sequence continues at coordinate 410,088,877 of CM060912.1, forward strand.
GAAGTTTTTTGGTTGCCCCATGTGGCCGGTAAGTATAAATTAGGTTTTTTTTTGGTTGCTCCATGTCGATTATCATATCTTTCATTGATGTTTTACTCAAGAATTTAATATATGAGCAGATTGGCGACTGCGGGTACGTTATGTGGCATGACGAAGTGTATGAAATCAACAACAATTCTGAATTGGATGATACTACTGTTAAATTGATGGAAAAAGAAAAGACTATATTGCAATTGCTCGTGGAAAAGAAGACAATTGAAGAAAAGTTGCTGAAGCAAAAGCAAAAGAGGGCAAAAGCCGATGAATTTGTGGTAGATTTGAAGGAAGAGTTTGGCCCTAATGTGTATTGAATGTGGAAAACACGAGACAGGAGAAAAATTCTTTGCAAAAGCTTTAGCTATGTCTTGGATCATGTTTGGAGTTCTTTTGTATGTTGTTATGGTAATGTAGAGCAGTGAAGTAACATGAAATAGCATGCATGGGCAGTTTTTCAGGTATAATTTTAAGTTTTGTCACGTTTAGATTAATGATATTTTTTGCCATATTGCAAATCAGTATACACTTATATACACATTGTTTAGATCAGTGTACACTTGTATATACATTGTTTAGATCAGTTATGTTTAGATCAGTACACTTGTATCCACATTGTGCCTCTGTTATGTAACCTAGTTATGTAAATGAAACGCAAATGCAAATGAAACTCGGTTATGTTTAGATCAGTATACACTTTTATACACATTGTTTAGATCAGTTATGTAACTCACACATTGTTTAGATTAGTACACTTTTATACACATTGTTTAGATCAGTATACTAAGTTATACTGATGCAAATGGAATTCAGTTATGAAACTCAGTTTGTGCTGAAAGGAAACTCAGTTATACTATGACCATAGTTTGTGCTGAAATGCAATTGAGGCATGCATACCTCTTATTTTGTGCTAAAACGCAACTGATGTATGCACATGAAGGAGGCAGTGATGAGGATTTTCAAGAACTTGTTAATGAAGGCACTAGAGGTACACGACGCGGTAGTGGTATTGAAGGCTTGCGCTATATTTTGAAACTGTTTTAGTTTTATGTAAACATGAATTTAGGACTTGATGTGTTTGTTTTTGAAATGTTTGTAAAATTGAATTTAGTGGCTACGTTTTGTTATTTTGTAGTTGACTAAGTACTACTTGTGTTTGCTGGTTAATTTGAAATAAAAAGTTCTTTGTTAATTTCAGTTTGATGTTATGTTATGTAATGTTGCCATATATATGATATAATATTGCAGTATGTGATGTTAAATGTTGCCTAACTATGATATAGTGTTGCCATTGGGTGGTAAAATGGTTGCCATAGATTTATGCATGTGGGCCCCATAACTGGATTCTATGAACCCGGGCTATAGATTTTAGTGGAGATTCCGTAAACCCGGGTTACAGGTTATAGTGGGTCCCACATTTTTGTAAATTTAGTACATGCGGCAACACCTGTGCTGATGTTGCCTTTGGATCGAAAATGTGTTGCCTTTGACTCTAAGGCAACGTGGCAAAAGGCAACCCCAAAAAAGTGTTGCCACAGATCATTTTTTGCCTGCAGCAACACTATTTGGCACCTATTGCGTCATTTCTCTGGGGTTGGCCAGGCCATCTATGGCGTAGTGCTTCTAGGATTTTTGATAGGTTATGACTAACAATTTAACAAGCTCGCATAACCCCAACATATAAAACAGGTTAAGTTTATCAGGTTCGTATAACCCCCCCACAAATTTAACATATTTACTTAACCCCCACAGATTCGAACAGGTTTACTTAACCCTTACACAATTTAACAGGTACATATAACCCCTACAGATTTGAAAAGGTTAAGTATTACAGTTTCATTACATGTTTCGCTTAATCTAATTATTAGGCCAACATATTCACATACTCCCAACCCTCAAGTCATAATTCACAGTATAAGATATGCCCCAAATTGTAGTCTTTAATTAGATCACAGTATAGGTTATGCCCCAAATTTCAGTCATGATTCATAATACATGTTATGCCCCAGTATACCCTTCCCAACTTTGTTCGTTCATTCGTATTTAAGTGATAGGCCTAGGCTCGAAGGTAGCTTAGGCTATAAGAATAAAAAGGGAAAGAGGGATAGAAGAGAACAGAAATAGGCATATGATAACATAAATAGGCATATAAGAACTGAACAATAGATCAGGTGTACATGTAATGACAGATCTATTTAGGTATGAATTAGATACTTAACATGCATTGGTTTAGATCCATATTTGTAAACATGATTACTTGTTAAATGTTAAATAGTATGAACTCACAGAGACTGGATCTAAAGAACAGAGAATAAAAAGCAGATGTTGTAGAAGAATTTATTGTATGTGTATGGGCTGTTGTTGAAGAAAAATAGGCTAACTCAATCCAAGCAGGGGCAACATCTCGTTACTCATTGTTTTTTATGTGTAAAAACAATAGAAATGAGGTCTTATATATATCCTACCGCCAACGAATCTCATTTAGAAACAAGTCTAGGTTCAGAAATGAACCTGGATGGATCTGGGGTGGGTCGACCCCGGGGTCGACCCTAGGGTTGACACCCTCTTGAAGGGTAGATCCCCAACGAGTCACACTCCCTAGTCAACTTCCCTGTTTGATTTTTTAATGTTTTGAATTTCTGGACTTGATTTGTTTAAATATATTTATCTTATACGTATACAAACTTCTAAGCTTAATAACTTCTTCATACGATGCCCATTTTACGCAAACTCGGAGTCTATCTTAAGCAGAATTCCGAGATGAACGCAATGGTGCAATGCAATTTACATAATTTCCAATATATAATTAAGTATTCATTAGTTTATCATTATAGGGTTCTTTAAAATTACAGTGTTTTTTCATATACAGTTCTCACGACATGAGAATACTGTTGATCTTCAATGTGGAAGCTTCACTTTGATTATGGTTAAATAATGGCATTACGTCCATCGAACGACTATAGTTGGGTCGAGTTGGAAGTACTGGAAGTGAAACACTATTCAAAAGAGGATTCATCTATGTTGACATGAGAAACTTTTTATTTGTGCACACCAACCCCTAAGTGTAAGTTTAGTTGTAAACTCATAATCCAAACTCCAAAGTACAAGAAATGTAAAGGGACGCACAACTTTTATAGTGGTTCGGCACTAACGTCTACGTGCACTTCACAGTAACCATTCATCATAATATTGTTGATTACAATGTTTGTACAAGTTCAGACAATTTGTGTATACAAAGTTATACAATTGAACAACAAATAGCTTGTTAATTCTAAACTTTGACCAAAATGTCCTTCTTCTCCTTCGTTGAGTCAAAGTGTGTATCAATGTCCAAGAAATAGCTTCAATGTCCAAAGATATCCAACTATGTCCAAAAGCAAGGCAAAAGTTCAATTGAATGTCCAAAAGTTGTAGGCAAACGTTTATGTAATGTTTAGATGTCCCAGCAATGTCCAATAGCCATAAAAATGATGATGGCAACCATTAATGGTGCTTGATTGCTCCAAATCCCGTATGCCAAAGTGTAGGCAAAGTCCAAAAATGCCAAGTAAGGGATATATATAGGTGAATTTTGGAGTCTTCAACCCGAATTTCGTTTTCCGAGGGGAAGCGAAATTCACATCCCGAAAATATAGCCAAAAAACTAAGTGCCATCCAAAAATTCATATCTCTGAGCTTTGTATTTTCTATTCCCGAAAATAACTAAGCATGCCGTGTTGATTAATCGTCTTTAGCTGGCCCGCTCATGCAAAATTGCTATGCCAAATTTCCATGGCGCTTGCCCATTTTTCGAATCCCATACGCTGTTCCAAAAATTGCATCACAAACCTTCGAGTTGCACATGGTGATTTTCGTATATGATCCATGGTAATCAGCCATTTTTCATTTTGCCATATCTGGGTTGGGATTTCGCATCCCACTCCTTGCGAAACTTCGCATCCTGCTTTTATAATGCAGGCTTGAAGAAAAAGCATCTGCCCTGACACGATCAGTGGGATTTCGCATCTCAAACCTATGCCAAGAATCGACTCCTTGCCATGCCAAGTTTCTCGCATCGCCTCTCCCATGTTGCGCATGGGGATTTTGCATCCTGGGCTGATGCGATCAAGAGGTTTTGTGATGTGAAAATCGCATCCGTATTTGACAAATCCTAGTCGTGCTGGGGTTGGCACGCTTATGTGGAAATATGAGTTTTCACCAAGTCGATCACCACTTTTTGACATGCCAAATCAGCCAAATGCCATATTTTACCGAACTAAGTCGCACAAGCGATTGTGAGTGATCGTGCCATGCTAATATGCTGTTTTTGAGTGCGCAAAACCAGAATTTACCAAAATCCATATACTTTTCCATGTTGAATTTTGCCACAGGATCGGTTTGACACACTTAAGGATTTTGGGCTGATCGGACCGTGTCAATCACGTATTTTTACCGTACTGGATTTTCCAAGCTTATTAACGATGATTTCGAGAATCGATGATATTTCCCATCTTTTCTGAACATGTCACGGCTTCAAAAAAATCGCTTTATGTTTTTTGACGACGTTTTTGAAATTGGAGCGTGTCGCTTGCCATAATCTTGATATGACTACTTTTCCGAAAAGCTAGTCAGCAATCTCCTTTATTATATGATATTAGTATCACGGTCAACTGATGTCAACTCAAAGTTAAAGCCTTTGACTAGAAAATTTTGGTTAATGATAGTTGTTAGTATTTAACTAGATATTTTGTGTTTGGACTATAACGTTGATTGTGGATGATCTTGGAATTCAGACCATTACCAAGTTCCATAAGTCCTAATGTGATTAGGGTTGGCAATTAGACCCGACTCGATGGACCCAGACCCGACCTAGTAGGTCGCGGTTGCAGGCAGGTCGAGTTTTGTCGGGTCTGAATTATACATTTCGAAAATCTAGACCCAACCCGAGCGTCGAGTCGGGTCGGTTCAGATTCAGATTCAGTTGGATAGTAACACTAAAAATACATATATTTCAATTTTTTTGGTTGGGTCTTCCGGGTCGGGTTTGATTAGATTTTAATTTTATTTTTCCTTAAACCGACCCGAGATCAATCGGGTTCACGTGTTTTCGGGTCGTTTTGGTTTGGGGTTTCGGTTCTAATTGCCAGCCCTAAATGTGCTATAGTTTTAATGAAGAGAATTGCTGTAAATAATTGTCACTATCAGGTACCGATTATAATAAGTAAAATTGGATTTACTCGGTATTCGACATGACCTATGAGCTTCTGGGATAAACTGTGATTTAAACATACCCTTGGGTTATAGTTTCGAAAGCATCTTTAGGGAAAAGAAATTCTGACTTGGCTGGAGGCCTCGAAGTTTACCCTTTTCACGTTCTCCATACTATAGTGAATCACTTCCAACTGAATAAGATGAGATTGGAATCCCGTAGAGTCCGCTCACCTTCCCCTTTGGCTAGAATGAAAGCTTCTATGAATCACTTGAGAATAGGAGAAGTTCACAGAGTGGGACAGAGTGAAAGAGAACCTTATATCGTGACTTAGCCTAGCCCAGACACTAAGGGTGCTTCCTCCTACTTTTGTTGTTAGTAGGGAGTGAAAGAAACTTGTACCTGCTTACATGTACTATAACACCCTGAATTTTTAACGACATTAAAGAGGATAAATTAAATAATAATTAATTTAATATTCAAAATTAAGTGAAACGGGTTACGCGCCATTGTGTTCGTCTCGGAATTCTGCTTGAGATAGAGTCCGAGTTTGCGTAAAACAGATAACGTATGAAGAAGTTATGGATGGTTAAAGTTTTACGATGAAAGCAGAATGCACTAGCGCACTTGACAAGTGCGCCAATGTATTTTTGCACTGGCGCACCTGCCAAGTGCGCCCAGAACAATTTCTGGGTGTTCGGGCCTTTTTCAACTGAGTGACGACCCATGACCTGACCCAATTTCATTAGGGCTGAGGTGGCATCCGAATTCTGTAACCAAGCAGCTATAAATATATCTCATATCCTTGGTTTTCTTCAAAGAAAAGCAATGGTGGCCGGACTTTGCTGGATTCTGGACTGAATTAGGATCTCTCATCTTCTCCTAAAGCTTATCAAATTCTGAGATTCAAACATAGACTCAGCACCTTATCTATCATTTTTGCAATCCAATCACAGTGAGTTCTAGTTGCTTTTAGGTTTAGATAAATAATAATGAAACTATGAAAGACTGTGATGTGGATACGATTGTAGACTTTAAATCTATGTTATTGGTAGATCTCATGCTATATTATAATAGATCTATATCTTTGAATCCAATTCAATTGTTCTACTATGTTATCATTATGGATCTTGGGTTGTAACTTTTAAGATATGCTATGATGCGGATGTATGTAGATCTATTCCATGTGATATAAAATTATCATGTTAGATCTATCCTATGTGATCTAAAATTATCACCTTATGATTCATGTAGATCTATCCTATGTGATCTAGAATTGTCACTTTATGATTCATGTTAGATCTATCCTATGTGATCTAAAATTGTCACCTTATGATTCATGTTAGATCTATCCTATGTGATCTAAAATTGTCACCTTATGATTCATATTAGATCTATCCTATGTGATCTAAAATTGTCACCTTATGATTCATGTAGATTTATCCTATGTGATCTAGAATTGTCACTTTATGATTCATGTTAGATCTATCCTATGTGATCTAAAATTGTCACCTTATGATTCATGGTAGATCTATCCTATGTGATCTAAAATTATCACCTTATGATTCATGTTAGATCTATCTTATGTGATCTAAATTTGTCACCTTATGATTCATGTTAGATCTATCCTATGTGATCTAAATTTGTCACTTTATGATTCATGTAAGATCTATTTTACATAATCTAGATTGTCACCCTATGTTATCATGTTAGATTTAAATTGATTGGACATCTAAAATGGCTAATTTAGATATTGTGACATCATATTCATCAGTTTTATGTCCACCTTGTTATGATGAAAATTTCATGTCCATGCTAGTACGTATGTTCACCTTTTATCTTACAATTTTATGTTTATGACAAGATGATTATTTTAGTATATTCCCATTATTTTCCATGTTATCGTTTATGACTAGGCTGTTGTCTAGCCTAGGCATGTTGCCAATTTTGTGAGGCGCTAGTTAAGGAACGGGGGAAAAGGAAAAAAATGACATAATTTGAATATGAACATTTATGGACATGTAATTCAAATTATTAGGAAAAATAAGTATTGACACCTATAAAAGGAAAGGATTAATTAATTGGTAAATTAATTAAAAATGGCATAATTTGAATATGAACATTTATGGACATGTAATTCAAATTATTGGGCAAAATAGGTATTGGCACCTATAAAAGGAAAGGTTAATTAATTGATTAATTAACAAAAATGGAATGTCTAGTAATTACAATTAGGGATCGTAATTATACTTATGACACGAGGTTAGGTTGCATTAGTGGTGGAAGTCTGCCCGAACCTGACCGGCATATCCAGCAGCCACTAATGATAAACCTAATGTGGGAGGTCTAAGTATGTAAATATGAATCAGGCTATGACATTAGGTTAGGTCTAACTATGGAATAAGTCTGCCCGGACCTGATCGGCATATCCAGCATCCACATGTTGTAGGCCTAATGTGGGACGTCTAACCCATTATGAAACCATAAATGGACATGGTAAAGAATTGGACTACTTAACCTAAAGTTAATCCATAGGGATTGTATGAACTTAAATTTAAGTTGGGGGTTAAGTAAACATGGTTGAGGGGTGGCTTAAGTAAATCTGAAGAGCAAATGGGTAACAGGCCCACAAACTTAGCCCATTAAGATTATTTAATTAATGACACCTAGTGGTATACATAATCGATGTAAATAATAAAGTTATGTAATTAAAGACACCTCTTAGGGTAAACCATAACTTGTAGAAGTAATAAGGTTATGTAATTAAAGACACCTATAGGTAAGCATAACCGGTTGGAAGATTAGGGGCTATGTATTAAAGACACCCGTAGGTAAGCATAACTGATAGAAGTAAATAAGGCTATGTAATTAAAGACACCTAGTGGCATACATAGTCAGTGAAAATCAAATGGGGGATACAAGACAAAGGGAAGAGCTTGTATCATATTGTGTGGGACCCATCTCAGTCAGTAACCTGGAGTAGGTATCAAACAAAGTATTCCGTACTAGGCGGAGAAGGGGTATGCTTACTGACTGATTGTAAGAGATCCAAACATGGAGGACGGTGTGGGCGGCGCAAACCGACCGGGCCATGTGTGTGCATGAGCCGTGCAGAGGGGTATAAGACGACCGTGGCATCTGTAGATATGGTTGTGCATATTATTACGACTAGGGGTAGCCACTTTAGGAAGTGATACCTCCTACTGTGGGGCCAGCACAAGGTATCTACGAGGGTTTGGGAGCCGATCGATCAGGGTAGTAATTAGGATACATTTGGACGTATACCTAAATAGTCGGAGGGATCGTCTCTTTCTAGATATTCTAATAACAGTGCAGAGAAATCATTAGTGAGGCATGTACACCTTATCTTGCTTACCTTGTCACACCTGCCATTTATGTAGTAATCTCCTTTATCCACTTTATATGCCTATCATGTTGCTTTTATTTATCTACTGTCTAAAAGTAACTAGACTCGCCAGACTTATTGTCTGACCCTTTTTGTTTCTCCTTCTTTCTTCTGTCCCCCCCCCCCCCCTCAGGTTTACAGGGAGGAAACACCCAGGCTTAGTCAGGATTCATATATCATCTTTCTATGAGCTATTGCTGAAGTATGGCTCAAGTTCTTATCTCTACCATGGCTTAACTCTTTCATTTGGGGAATTATGCTTTTTATTTGCTTATGTACCCTGATGATGCAAGACAGAAGTTATTTTGTTGTAATGGTTTTTGTGACTTATGAAATTGTGGACCACGGTATTTTTATTTGAAATAAAATTTAAAATTCTGCTGCTACCTTATTTATATCTGTCTTGTAATTATTCTGTGTTTGATTACCTACAATGCTTCATGGAACTTAATGCATTCCCTTAGTGAGTGACATTAACGGATGTGGGGTGTCAAACTTGGTATCAGAGCTGAAGGTTACCAGATTAGATAAAAGTTTTTGAAAATTATTTTCAAAATGATTTTTAAAAGAAAATATTTTCAAAAAGAAAAGTCTGTTTTGAAAAACGTTCCCCATAAAGCCATATATAATACCCTTCGGTCCTTTGTCTAATCTGTTTTTTTTAAGCATATCTGGGGAACCAAATATTCTCGAGGTCGTTCAAGTACCGGATTGGTTCCATAGGTATCTTAAGGCTATGACACCAACCGGGAGCCAAGGAGACGTCCCTTCCCCAGCTGCAGCCGTTGTTCCTCCACCATCACAAGTAGGTGATCTCTCTAAGAAGAAATGTAATGGTTGTAGACGTAAGGATCTGTTGGCCAAAGATTGCAAAAGCCGAGAAAAGAGGAAGTGTCATAGTTGTGGGTGCATGGGCCATTTGGTAAAAGATTGCCGGAAAAGGTAGAACCCTTGCTTCAACCGTGGTAAGGTCGGACACTATACGAGGGATTGCCCAAAGGAACATGGACAGGACCAAAGGGCATGATCTTCTAAAGGGCAGGTGTATGTTTTCATGGTCAGTGTACCAGATAGAGGTAGTGAAGTTTCCGTTGAATTTTTAATTTCCCCTCCTCAAATTATCCAAATAGAACTCTTTTTGATTCTAGTGCTACGTACTCGTTTATATCAAGTTATGTAGTTGAATCTTTACACTTAATTACTAGTATGGTAGTGGATCCCATTGTTGTTTCAAACCCTATTGGTGGTTCAGCTCATTTATCTATGATTTGTCGTGGTTTGAGAATATCTGTGTTAGGCGTCGAATTTGAGTGCGACGCACATCTTGTTTCATGGGCTATGGTTTGATTCTCGGGATAAGTTGGCTAGCCATGTATGGTGCCATTCTAGATTGTAAGAGGAGGGTCGTTAGACTAATGACTTGCCAAGGGAGGACCCTCGAGATTTCTTATGACCCCAAGGGGTCTGTTATGTTGAGTTTCCTAGAGTCACTTGACGCATCTATCGATGATCTAAAATATGTTCCAGTAGTCTGTGAGTATCCTGATGCCTTTAATGAGGTTTGGGGTTTACCCCCAAGGCACAAGATCAACTTCCGCATATATTTGGTGGACAATGTAAAGCCAGTTGCATTTCCCGTGCACCATATGGGTCCAAGAGAAAGAAGGGAGCTCAGTAAACAAGTAGGGGAGCTACTTGAGAAAGGGTTTTCTTTTGGGATGGGATCTACAGAAAGACTTTTACTTAGATTGGAGGTTTAGAAGCTATGCAAATGAGTAGTCAAGTTGGTAAAGGTCCAGTGGGGAGACAACTAAGAAGATACAACTTGGGAGACCGAAGACAAGATTTTTGTGCTTCGTACCCTTTTCTTTTCAAGGGAATGTTCTTAACTTCTCTTCCAAAAGCTTTTATTCGCACTTGTTTCTATCATTTGAGTATATCCTATCCATAGTATTTTTGACCTTTAGATAGGAATCCTATGGATGTAAACATGTGTATGAAACATGTTATGTTTGATGGGCGCAAGTGGATGCAAGCGTTTGCTAGTGGTCGTTTGACTCATATACACACACATTAGGCACTAAGATCAGCTCAATCACTCTCATACTGCATATGGATGTGTGTGCATTTTATTTTCATTTATGGATGGAAATGGATGAGCTAGCATATGGGTGTTGCATTTAGATGAGTGAGTACGCACACATGTAGAGCTTATTTGTTATAATAAGCGTATTTGCATACATATTGGATTCATGACACTAACATACATTGCATTAAGGAGGTCAACTGGATCAGTAGACCACTTGATTTTCGAATTAGTGTTGGGACATATACACACACTTTTGCATAATTTCATGAAAGCATTAGAAATCCTTAAGGACAATGAATGCCAGTGATTGATGGTTGAGTAGATGGATGATGGATGGTAGGATATGCATTCTTCTCAACTTGGAGATTTCGGAGACGAAATCCTTTGAGTAGGGGAGAATGTAACACCCCGAATTTTTAACGACGTTAAAGAGGATAAATTAAAGAATAATTAATTTAATATTCAGAATTAAGTGGAACGGGTTATGCCATTGCGTTCATCTCGGAATTCTACTTGAGATAGAGTCTGAGTTTGCATAAAACGGATAACGTATGAAGAAGTTATGGATGGTTAAGGTTTAACGATGAAAGCAGAATGCACTGGCACACTTGAAAAGTGCGCCAATGTATTTTTGCATTGGCGCACCTGCCAAGTGCGCCCTGAACAGTTTCTGGGTGCTCATGCCTTTTTCGAGTGAGTGACGACTCGTGACCTAAAATTAGGATCTCTCATCTTCTTCTAAAGCTTATCATATTGTGTGGGACCCATCTCAGTCAGTAACCTGGAGTAGGTATCAAACAAAGTATTCCGTACTAGGCGGAGAAGGGGCACGCTTATTGACTGATTGTAAGAGATCCAAACGTGGAGGACGGTGTGGGCGCCACAAAACGACCGGGCCATGTGCGTGCATGAGCAGAGCAGAGGGGGATAAGACGACCGTGACACCTGTAGATATGGTTGTGCACATTGTTACGACAAGGGGTTGCCACTTTAGGAAGTGATACCTCCTACTGTGGGGCTAGCACAAGGTATCTACGAGGGTTAGGGAGCCGATCGATCAAGGTAGTAATTAGGATACATTTGGACGTATACCTAAATAGTTGGAGGGATCATCTCTTTCTGGATATACTAGTGACAGTGCAGAGAAATCATTAGTGAGGCATGTACACCTTATCTTGCTTACCTTGTCACACCTGCCATTTATGTAGTGATCTCCCTTATCCACTTTATATGCCTATCATGTTGCTTTTATTTATCTACTGGCTAAAAGTAACTAGACTCGCCAGACTTATTGTCTGACCCTTTTTGTTTCTCCTTCTTTCTTCCGTTCCCCCCTCCTCAGGTTTACAGGGAGGAAATGCCCAGGCTTAGTCAGGATTCGGACATCATCTTGCTAGGAGCTATTGCTGAAGTATGGCTCAAGTTCTTATCTCTACCATGGCTTAACTCTTTCATTTGGGAAATTATGCTTTTTATTCGCTTATCTACTCTGATGATGCAAGACAAAAGTTATTTTGTTGTAATGGTTTTTGTGACTTATGAAATTGTGGACCACGGTAATTTTATTTGAAATAAAAATTTAAATTTCCACTGCTACCTTATTTATATCTGTCTTGTAATTATTCTGCGTCTGATTACCTATAATGCTTCACAGAACTTAATGCATTCCCTTAGCGAGTGACATTAACGGACGTGGGGTGTCACATATACAATTAAAATATCTAATAATTGTTTTTGGCATCACCCTACCGAAAGGTGGCCGCCTCTACTTTTCGAAAGAGCTAAAGCGAGCGACCTATTATTTTTATGTGTGATCTCTAAAAGAAGGCGACCTCTTCTAGAGGCGAGCATAAGTGAGGTCCAACCTTCCCAATGTTTATACTGGCCCTAAATATGTATAAGCGATGAATTCAACCAAAGAGTCACCCAATCTGCTAAGTGACTTGTGAACATTAATATTCGAATATTTCAATATTAATCGTTGACTGAATTTACACCTTTGAGTCACACAATCATAATGTTGAAAGCTTTGAATACCACATGTTCTAATTAATTTATAATCATTATAAATTAACTAATTAATTAATATTTATGAAATATTAATTATTAATTTTATTTATTTATTTGATTTGATTGAATGATTTAATATTTATTAAAGTACACATATAAAAGCTATGTATGTATACATTGATATATGTGATATTGATAAAATATTTAAATTGGATTTAAATTATATTAATTACTAAATGGATTTGTGAATATTTTGAGGTCCAATAGACTTATTCATAGAAGGCTTAAAATCTGATGGTTGGATCTAGAAAATAAAGGAAGGAGGTTAAGAAAGGATCCCTCTATAAATTGTTAGAATTTAGATCCAGTGAGAAGAGAGAGATACAACGATAAACAATTAAAAGACTACATTTTTATTGATTTATTTGTTTGCTATTACAAAAGAGATGCTTGACTGATTGAATTACAATGCTATACTTTGCCTCTACGATAAGAAATGAGTATTCTAGAATAGAACATTCTAGAGCATATTTGGCCAAATGAATACAATACCAAATATAACTCATAATTAACACAATACCAAATAAAAAGCAACATATTTTGTCTTTATCTCTAACATAAATACAATGTATTTCATTCATTTGCCTCTCAATCTCATTTTCTTCATAAACCCTAGCCTCCACCTTCATTCTTCTATATTCATGGCCGAAATTTAATGGCCTCCTAACCTTAAAAATTCTCAAAACAAAATCAAATCAAATAAAAATAGATAAATACAAAAGTGGTGCTTTAGAGTGTCGCAATTTCTGAAGGTGATTCAACCAGGTCTAGAAGCATCTTCACTCAAGGTGTGATTTATTGGCTACATCTAATGATAATTTCATTGCTTCAAGTTGTATTTCAAGGTTTTGAGATTAAGGTATGGTCTTTTTATTCTAATGATTTTGAAATAGTGTTTTAACTGTTATAAAACGAACACAGAACAGAAGAAACAAGGGAGAGAGGACATTTCTATTCATTTAGATGTGTCTTTATTTCTATTACATTGGCTCCTATATATGTAGGCTTTGGAGCTGATCTTTTACTTATTCCCATGATGTGTGACTAAACAGAGAACTAATAAAAGCATATTCACAACATTCTTATATATTTTACAACACTCCCCCTTGAATATGCATCTTCAAAATATTGAATGCTCTGCAAACTTGAAGTTATCCCTTTTAATACATATATGATGATTGATCCCCCTTATAATTATCTGTTCAGTCGATACAACTATTGTCCGTTGCCTTCAAAACTCTATCAGGAAAACCCAATGGGAAAAACCTTGAACGAGAGAAAGATACAACGTCTGACATTATGAATATCATATTAAAATGATATTCCTTAAAATATTTTGATGCTTCAGGATCAAAACAATGCCTCATTAAAAGCCTTTTTATGAAAAACCCTGTGGGAAAAATCATAAACAAGGAAAAGAGTGCAAATTCATTTCATCTTTAGGTAACATGTTTTACAATGTTAGAGTAATGGTTGATACGTTAGAATCAAGATAATGCCTCATTAAAAACCTTACTAACAAAAACCCAGTGAGAAAAATATTAGTGAAGGAAAAGAGTACATTATAGCATAATTTTATATGCTCCCCCTTATTTATAACTCATTATTCAATTAGTCTACTGATGTAGTCAACGCATGCCAATTTTGTATATCATCTTTTGGAATGTTGATTTGGAAATTGCCATTGAGAACGGATCTACCCTCTTTTCTTGAAACTGAATTTGTTTCTCCTCTTTCTTGTTATTCTTTCATGCATGTGTGAAGAGAAATTTAGGAGAAATGTGCTCCATCCTTTCATACTTGATATAATTCACTTGAATCTGAGCCATGCAAACTGCCTTGTCTTCTTCATAAATAATGGTTTACTGCATCAAAATATGTTTGATACTTCTGGATCAAAATGTTGCTCGTCAAAACCTTATTAAGAAAAACCTGATGGGAAAAATCTTAGTGAAGGAAAAAGAGTACAACATACAATGTTATATTTACTACGTCAAAAGTATTATTATACTTCTAGATCAATGTTATGCCTCATTAAAACCTTATTAAGAAAAAACCCAATTGGAAAAAAGTTAAACAAGGAAAAAGAGTACATTATAACTTATTTTCGTATGTTATTTTTTAGTTGATACTTCTGGATCATGACCCATGCCTCATTAAAACCTTACTAAGAAAACCCAGTGGGGAAAAAATTAGTTAAGGAAAAAGAGTGCATTATATCATACTTATCGATGCTCCCCCCTGATTTTATAATTTCCTCTGAATTTGTATTCTTTTTCAGTAACTCAAATTGCTTACAGATACTTCTCAATAAAGTTTTTTTCTTCTTTTAAAACTTCATGTGAATTTTCATGTTTCAGACATGCTTTCTTATTTAAAACGCCTCCCTTTTGTGATTTGTATGATACTAATATTCATTTATGAATACACTTCAGGTGCTTATAATTTTCTGTTTCAATCGGGCTTGAATATTGCAATACACATTTGATGGATGAGACAACTTTCATTACAGCAACACTAAGCAGGAAGTAATCTACTCATCTTGAAGTATATCAAGATTTTCATTGCAACAATACTTAGAAGAATGATGTAATCTATCGGACATGTTCTTTGTATTCTTTATGTTCTTCAGGAACTTATATATTATAATAATTTTTGCATATCGCAACTACCACTTCAATGGATATTAAGAGTTTCACTACAACAATTCTTGAAAGCAGGAAGTGATCTACTCATCATGAATTATTTCAAGATTTTCATCACGAATGTTGTAATCTACATTTCTTGCTCTTTATCACTACCAAAGTTATTCAAATTCTTCTGGAATTTGTATACTTTCATCGTTTGTACTTTCAGGGTATTGTAAGTGTTTTAAACACTTTCACCACTTTAATCAATTCAATCATCTCTGAAAAATACAATGCTCATGGCATTTGACACTCTATGGTGCTTCAGTAACTTCCATGTGCTTTTGTCATTATCTATATTTCTATTTTATCTTATGAACTACAAATTCATATCTTATGGACTACAGGTCCATATATCTTATTTAGGAGAATTTCATGATGGCCAATCATATTTCTCTATAATATGTGATTTTAATCCATTTATAAATATAAGTGCTTTATTATTTATTAATTTATCATCGATGTTTATTTTCTGTTAGTTCTACACATGATTTATTGAGATCACAAAAAGATTATCATACTTTAGGTACCTAAACCACTTCTGAGGTTATTTTGATAATCATGTCATGGGTTTCTTTTAAAACACCCTTAATTGTTTCTTCAGGAACATTCACCTCCTTTATTTTGCGTCTTTATAACTTACTCCAAAGATATTTTGAACTGACTTTTATACCACATTTTCAGCTGTGATTTACACCTTCTGATTCTTCGGGGATTCAAATGTATATTGGAGAAAGTCTACTAGGGACATAATTGATAATTTGTGCAAGTTACTTAATACTTTGCATAATTCTATATGTTAGCAAATATTTAACATCGATGATTCCTTCACCCTCCCCCTCAATGTTGACAAACATTGTCACTTTAAATAATAAACCTACTTTGGATTCATTTTTGATCCATTATAGCATCATAGCTAACAAATACATTAGATGTATTTCAAATGTAGAAGGATAATGCTCTTATTAGTTGATAAGATGCATTCATATTTCATTGCTTATTCCCTTTCATTGATCTGATGACTTGGAGGAATTTTCTATCATTTGAATATGCACATGACTTCAGGTCAATCAATATTGATGTCAATCGACTTTTTGAAATATTAAATAATACATGCATAATTTTTAATATGAGCTCATGACAACTTCAGGTTGTTAATAAAATTTTCGCATATATGTGTATATACGTGCGTCCACGTATTACATATGTAATTGATTTGCATATTCTTTCTCATTCGAGTTACCTATTTTAGAACAAGTTGTTCATAAGGTTCCAATCATTAATTTTTGCTTATTAAGAAATGTCAAGGCGAATCTTAAAGATCATATCATAATATCCAAAATATCTGATTTGGAACTGTATTGAACTTCTGGTTCAAATGAAATATATGGACAACTTCAAGTTGTTAATCTATATTGAACTTCTGGTTCAAATAATATATATACAATTTCAAGTTTGTTAATCTGTATTGAACTTCTGGTTCAACTGTATTGAACTTATGATTCCACTGTATTGAACTTCTGGTTCCACTGTATTGAACTTCTGGTTCAAACAAAATATATAACAACTTCGAGTTGTTAAAATTTATTCTTCAATACAATATGTAAATATAAATATATAAGCAAGAGCAACTCATTTTGAAAATTGTGTAATCTTTGAATGCATTATTATTTTCGCATATGATTTAACTTCTTTAAAAAGTGTAATGTTATTATTTCATAAGATTTGAATAAAGCTTCAGGCTTTTAAATTATGAAGTATTTCAAATTCATTGATTGAGGAACTTCGAGTTCCTATGCATATATATATATACACATACATATGCATATCAATTTTATAAATTTATAATGAACTTCTGGTTCTAAATCTTTTAACATACTTCTATTTTAGAAGCTTTTACATTCTTGCTAATCGACAAGATTTCAAACTTGCATACTTCATCAAAAATGTTTATATATATACATTGAATAATAATACATATGTTCATTCTTATTCCAAGTACAAACATACATCAATTAACTAACAATAACTAATGTATTCAATGCATTTACGACAATAAGGTAATATAATATATTATCATAACAATGCATTCTCTAACATTCAATGCATTTATGACAATAAGGTAATATAATATATTTATCAATCACATAATCAACATTTACATTCTCTAACATGAATGGTCTTTACATAAAATTCACAACTGTAAACAAAAATAAACTACATGTCTCATATTCAATTTTCTTTTCTCATTCTTCAATATGAAAGATTTGAAAATCTTGTAAATTTATACATAAAATTCACAAACATAAAAATTACATGTTCTTTTATTCAAATTATACAATTCATATAAAGATCTTTTCGATCTTTCTTTTTATATCAAAATTGCTTCTTTCCTTTTTAGAAACTGCAGGTTCTAAATTTTCCATGTAATGACAAAAGTCGTTTTTGCATTCACTTCCGTGCAGAATTAAGATCAATATTTAGATCTTAACTTAATATGATCTTCGAGATGCATATTTTCTTTATAAAAGTTTTTCCTTAGAAACAGTAAAAACATTTCTTTTGGAAATAAGATATGTTCTAAAATGACTATAATAAAACTTCAAGTTTTATCATAATTCATATATTTATTATATATTTTAAATTGAAGCAACTGTTCTAGAAAGTGCCCTTTTTTTCACATATGAGAGTCATTTTACTATTTTTCTTTAAGAAAATAGTATTTATTGTAAATGTAATGATCTCTTCCAATAATAAGTTTCTTCAAGAAATTATGTGTAGCATAAAATTGGAGTATAAGGCTTTTTCCTTTTGTTGGAATTTTTTCTTTCCTTGATTTTTCAAATCCTTTCCTTTTACAGGTCATTTGCTATATGTAAATATTAAATGCAATTATATGCTTTTATGCTTTATTCCATGTTTCTCATTTGAATATGAACTTCAGGTTCCTTGTTTGCATAGAACTTCAGGTCCCTTGTTTGCATATGAACTTCAGGTTCCTTGTTTGCATATAACTTCAGGTTCCTTGTTGGCATATGAACTTCAGGTTCCTTATTTGAAAGAATTTGTATATGAACTTTAGATCATATGAGCTTCAGGTCATTTGCATGTGAACTTTAGGTTCAACGACTCTTTCTTTGTGTTTGGAAGTATGACCGTCTTCTGCTGGTCATATTGCTCCTTCAGGGAGTTCCATAAGTGGAGAGGATCTTTTTTCAGTTAAATATTCTGATTTTAGATCATCGTGGATATGGCCTCTTAAAAATATCAGGGCCTTTGCCTTGTCCTTCTGGGACATATTATTACCATTTTTAATGGTATTCTCTAAGTATTGAGATTGTAAATGGATTTCAGTGTTCAATATTTTTGTGAACTACAAAAAAAAAAATTGCAGATGCTTTATTAAACAAAATTCACATATCAGTATACATGTTCTTTAATTATCAAAACGAATGAACAAACAAAACGATGAAACTGCAGTACTGTTATATTATAAAAAAATGCAGATTTCGTAAAATAGAATAGGACCATAGACATGCATGTAATAAATTGAATATATTACGGCATGGGATCATAAAAAATATATCCAAATATGCAAATCTTTCTCTATACATTTACAGTGAACTTCTTATAGTAATGAAACAATATAAACCGTCAAGGAGCCATACATAACAAAGATAATGGCCACAGTTAAATATATGTTGGCTAACAAGCAGCTTGCTATTTACATATATGCATACCTATTAGCAATGGCTTCTCTGTTATTAAAGAGATAAAGTAGCAAATGAAGATGTTTTATGTATGGCGTATGGGGTAAAAGATCCATATATAATATTATAAAAAGAAAAAGAATGGATCTTCCTAAAAAAATATTTTGTATACCATAATACCAGATCAAATATAAGTAGGTGGATATCTAGATACCACTAAGTTAAAAATAATTAGATCTAAAAAGTTAGATCCACTGGAACATAATCTAGATCTACAAAAAGTATTTAGATTCATGGATCAAATATTCTCAAATATAAAATAATTGTAGAACAAATATAGAAATCCACGAATTGATATTCTCAAATAAAAATTACTTACATGACAAATTCATTGATGTAGATCTAGTAGATTTCAACAAATAATTATAATAGAATCTAGATCTACAAAAAATGAAAAAGAAAATTGATCTAGAAGTATGAATCAAATCTAAGTAGAAGATACAACAAGTTCATATATGTAGATCTATATGATTTCAAAACATAGAAAAAATAACTTACATGATAGATCCATAAATATAGATCTAGAATATTTCAAACAATAGCTCTAATAGAGCTTCGTGCTGATAACGCATTATAAAACGAACACATAACAGAAGAAATAAGGGAGAGAGGACATTTCTATTCATTCAGATGTGTCTTTATTTCTATTACATTGGCTCCTATATATATAGGCTTTGGTGCTGATCTTTTACTTATTCTCATGGTATGGGACTAAATAGAGAACTAATAAAAGCATATTCACAACATTCATATATATTTTACAACATTAACGAATATAATTAAATATTATAATTTATATGCGTATGACATCGACTCATTTGATCTGAAAATGGTATATGTAGTTTGACTTGTTTATTATGTGAATTGATTGGAATTTTATCAAAATAAATCAAAACTAATTTTTATTTCCATAATTTATGTTTTGATCGTAGATCTATGCTTTAAACTTTCAAATCAAAGGATAATTTTTAGAATTGAAAGTTTGTATGCTCGTATTAATTATTTTATTTTATTTTAATAAATCAAAAAAATGATTTGTATATAATTTGTATAATGTTTTAACTACATATCTATGTTTAAGCACTTAAATCAAAATATATATTTTAGATTTGATAGTTTGTATATTCTTAAAATTTGCATCTCTAATGCAGCATAAACTTACATCGGACTAAAGTATGTTTGATAGCAAATTGATTGCAATCAATTTTAAATTTGTTACTCTATTTGATATCTCAAATATCCTTTGAATAATTAAAGATTTGTTAATATATTATTTAGTTTATTACGTTTCACCTTTATTTTATGGAAAAAAACAAACCTTAGATATTGGTTGAATATGTTGATTTAATTGTACATGTGTATATTTTATTTATCTATATAAGTTAACAAAAGTGAACAAATAATTTTGAATTTTTTTTTAATGTAACGCATAAGTTTATTTTGAATCAATTAAGAAGATTTTCTTTAACTTTTAAATACACATAATTACATAATTTAATGTTTATATTTGTATATGTGTACATGTAATATTTAATACTCATATTTCAAATTATATTTTGATTGCTTTATTTTAACAAACAATTCAAAAATGAGACAATAATAAATGTGTATCAATTATTGTTGGATATTCTTATTCTTATGTCATAATGACTTGTTAATGTTAACTGAATGTTGCATTTGCTAAGTTTGTCAAAAGGGAAAAATGAATCAATTGTCTTTGTTATATTTTATTTCTTTCCTCGTTGTCCTATATTTGAGTGACTGTAAATTGATTCTGATTCATTCATATGTACACAGTTACCAATTAACTATACTTGCATATTATTAACTATTATGTGACACAGTTGAGAAATGAACATATTTGGTATATATCTTCAAGTTTTTTCTTCATATTTTAGCATTATTTATATATTCACACAAACTAATGTATTTAATACATCCATTATCATAACATAAGTTAAGTATCATTCAAGTTTCCTATTATATCAATCTACATGCTGGCCGTTATTTATTTCCTTTACCTATATGATATGCATTCTGATTACACTTACCTATATGTTAATATAATATCAATTTATGCCATGAATAATTTTGATTAATAGGATTAATGAACCAATCATGGTAAATTAAAGAGAGAAAATAAAAGGTTTTTCTTTCCACTTAGCGTAATTTATGTACTCAGTTAATTAATTATTTAGGGAAAGAAACGCAAGGCTTTATTCCCTATATATATATATATATATATATATATATATATATATATATATATATATAAACACACACATACACACTAGTTTATGTAATTAAAAGTTTAATGCATTCAATACACTATGCAATTCTTAATTGAATTTATCCAAATAAAATATTGATTTTATTTCAAAAAATATTAGATAAGATCTAAATGCATTTAGGCTTAGTAGGCCCAACTAAAGATCTAAAATGGATATTTTTTTGAAATCCACCCATTTCTTCCGTTGGGGCTGACCTAGTTCCTTCAATGGTATCAGAGCTGAATAGCTTATGCATTCTAAACTAGTCATGTTAGGGCTAATAATTAAGCTTTCCCACTAAGTACGGTGTCTATAAAGGTAATGTTTAGGATTGGAACTAAGTAATCAAGCACCCTGTCCTACCTAGTTACTAGCCTGGCCTGAAAGGAAGAGTAAGCCCAAAGGTTACCCCTAGTAGAAAATGCCCAATTTAATTGGGCCTTGGGTTAACTTTCAAAAGAGTTTTAAAAATTAAGACAAGATTTTAAATTTAAAAGTTAAATTTAAAATAAAACCATGTTTATTGTAAAAGGTTATAATATAACATAAACTTTCAAAATGTTTGAAATGCGATGAAAGTTCAAAATGTTTGAAATGTAATTAAAAGTTCAAAATGTTTGAAACTTGCGAATATTAATTTCAAATTTTAAAATAATTTATAAGATTAATAATATAATTTAATTGAATAAGTTAATTAATAAATACTTATGTGTCTATATAAAGGTTAGTTAATTAACTAAAAATGTGCATATGTATATAAGATATATGTGTCATACTATAAGGTTATAATAGATATATCCAATATAAAAGTTGTACTAGAAGAGATGGACGGACCACTTTAAAACCATATTTACTAGATTGGAGATTTCCGAATCTCCTGTACTTATAGTAATTTTTTTTTATAATAATAAGTGTTACAGATCGCTATAGAAACCAATCAGCTCTATCAAAAAAAGTTGTATTAGAATGCTAACGTAAAATTAATTAAAGAGGCAATTAATTAAAAATTAATTAAGTATGATTTAATTAATAAAATGTTATTCACGAGACTATTGTATGAGTTAATTAAAATAATAAAGTTATATAATAATGAAAATTATAATATAATGTATAAATTAAAGGTCGAACGTTAAAGAAACTCAAATAGACTTAAGAAATAAATACATACGTAAATGTATGTATATTATGATTTTTGACGTGTTTAACATTTGAATCGCAAGGGTATTTCATAAGCCTACACTATTCCATAAGTCGATATCACTTAATAATTCTGTGCAGTTAAAGCGCTTAGCGGTGCTATAGCGCAGATGCAAAAAGGTGTAGCGGGGATAAAGCAAGGAGATGACGGGGCTACAACGGAGGCACAAAAAGGTATATTAAGATGCAGAACCAAACATTTGATTTTCTCATATTATATGTGTGTAAAAAACTGATACTAATTAATTTTATATAACAAAATCAAGGAATACCATAGTTATGCATGCTAAATTTGATGAGTGTAGTTGATTATTACAATTATTAGGCACTTATGCCTTAAATTTAGCCCTTTACACTAAATTTTCATTTTTTAAAAAAAGGGAACTAATCAAGCTTTATATATTAATATTGCTAAAGCGGACGCTAAAAAGCCATGATTTAGTGGATGCAGCAGAAAATAGCGGGGTTAAAATCAAATCTACTGTTCATTAGCGCTAAATTGAAATAACTAGCAGCTGAAGAGTGCTATAGGCTATAACGGGAATATTGCGGGGATTTAGCAGGGCTTTAACTGCATAGCTTAATATATTATATCGAAAATCATGAATCTTCAATATAATGTTGTCCTTTAACATTTATATATTAATAGATTATTTCCATACTCCTTAGTTATTGAGCTTTCCTCAAGCTAGGGATGTTATGTAGTACTGTTAATATATTCGAATAGACAAGGTAAGATAACCTCATGTATTTTTTGAGCTTTCCTCAAGGTACATGCATTATACTTAGGCCGTCGCAAAATGATAAGTCCTAGTGAATAGTATCACATTGTTTGTTGAGCTTTTCTCAAGCTAAAGGAAGGATTATGACAAGGTACTAAAGGTTAGGAGTTGTATGTGATACAACTGCTAGAGAGCTATCCATCGTATACGAAATTATGATTTTTTGAGCTTTCCTCAAGGTTAGAATCCTAAGGCATACGAGTCATAATACCCAGTAGTCAAGTTGAAATATTTCTATGTTTCGCTTAGGGTTCGGTAAAACATAAAAGACTGGTGGGAGCCTTATTAGAAAAATAAAATGGTAACATTTAATTTTCTAATATTGTAAGAACATATGCTAAATAATATTACAATTATCTACAATGATAAATTTATGCATTTAATATGATTGATAAGATATTTATCAATTAACATATACAAATGGACCAAATTGAACGTTGACATTTGTAAATGTTATACCTATTATTAAATGCCTATTGCATGCTATTATTTTCTATACCAATGCAAGTGCATAATTTTCACAGCTACTTAATACATTCATAAAATGACCACTTACATGTTTATTTGGTTGATACTATATGTTGGATTTTATGAGTTTCGAACTCTAAAAACAATTCGAGACTATGGATATTTGATCCATATACTATCATATATAAATGTTATATGGTGAACAGCTACAGTTCGTAATGTACGATACTTCAGTGGATATAGTTCGTTTGAAATAAACCAACAAACTATACTATGAAACTGAATATTCAATTTGACTGATTACATAAAAGATCATATTGTGTTAATTGTAACATAAGGCCTGAACTATAGTATAAATCTAAGAACTTAATGGCTGAAATGTCAGTTTGATCGGTTCGCAAAAGTAAGATATTTAATGTCCTTAAATGTTATGGATAATCAAATGCGCTTTCGTAAAGAGTTTGCCTTGATATTGTAGTAAGGATTTAGTTTTGAATGGTTTGACCATTTAGAAAGAAAAAAAATGAATGTATTAGAGTAAATGTAAATTAAGGTATAATTGGGATGAAAAGAGTAAAGATATAATGAAAACGAGATTGTAATAATACTGGTTGATACTTAACATTGGAATGAGAAATACAATATATATTCCAATATGAATTTCATAAAGAAAATTGTTTTTCATGAGATTTTCTTCTTGAGGTGAGCATTATCTTACTTTACAACCTATATATACTTTACCACTATTTAATTTAGACTATTTACATTAAAATTATCTATCTTATTTAAACTATTATATATATATAACTTAACTATCTTAGTCAAAGTATTTTATACCAAACCTACCTATTTTACTTAAACTATTTTATATTAAACCTACCCATTTACTTAAACCATTTAATAGCGAACCTATCTATTTTATACGAATCTTTCCATTTTACTTAAACTATTTATAACAACTTAATTAATTTATTTAAATTATTTCATATTTAACTTAATATTTTAAAATAAAAGTATATGTTTCCAATTTAAGCAATGTAAGTCCAAAATGATCGAATACAAAAATTCAATTGAATAACGATATTTGCGATGTTTAATCCAAACTGAATATGAAGTTTTTGACAATGCATCCATTTGTAAATATGAATTTGAAATTTGAGATGATAACGAATATGTGGACTGATTTGATAAATAAAACAATGTTTGACGTTAATCGATTTACGACGTTGGAATACGATTTCAAAATTAATGGCCACCGTGTGAAATAAGCATTTGGGTTGTTAACGAGACCGGAGTCTCTCTGGCAATACGGATGCCACTTTTAACAACTATGCACATGGTGGAGATTCTAGAATAAAGTAGGATTGAAACACCCCACCTCCGTTAAGGTCACTCACAAAGGGAATGCCTTTAACTTTGGTGGAGCGTTATAGGTAAAAGACACAGATAATTTACAAGACAGACATATACAAGCAGCGGAAAAACTAAATTTATTTCATACGTGGTTCATAACAAAAACATTACAGCAAACTGTCTCAAAACAACTTCCAAATCATTACATCAAAATCTCTATCTTGATTATAACATAAAGAAGCATAAAACATAAATAAAACTGCATAAATCTCCAAGTGGTAGTGTGTCCAAAGCCATAGCCAAGATATAAGGTAAGCCATACATCACCGAGTCTTCAAGCTTGGAAAGATGAACAGTCCAAATTAAGCTGAGCTATTCCCTCCCTGGCTACCTGGGGGGGGGGGGGGGAACGGAAGAAAAGAGAGCGAAAGAAAGATGGGTCAGACATAAGTATGGTAAGTTCAGCGATTATTCAGCATGTAAACTGGTAAGAGAACCATGACATGAATAAACTGGACGCAGGACAATAACAAAGAAATAAGGTAACATAGGATAATGCAAGATAAAGAAGGCAAGATAAACTAATCATACTATCGCACTTATATCCATATTCTCTGCACCAACTAGATACTTCAACCATCATCATGAGTTCAAACACAGTGATCCCTTTTTATCGATCGGCTCCTATTCGCACGCATTTACTACTTGTGTCATACGGCCCCGCTGGATTGTAGATACCTGTGCTGGTCCCACCATGGGGTGTATCAAATCCTATGGTGGCAGCCCAACACGATTCAAGATGAACAGTGTATAACTACTGATTCCCAGTGCCTGCTTTTCCACTCCGGAGTACGTGCACGCCCGTAATTCGTCGGAACCTACATTGACGCACCAACCATCATTGTTTTGACCGCTTATAATCAGCCCAGCAATCGTGCCTCGCCCTGCCTAGTTCAGGGTACCATGATACATCTATGTGGGTTACTGCTGAAATGGGCCCCCGTTACTAGGGTTTTCTAATCAACATGTTAAATCAGTTAAGTGTCCAAATTAAACTAAACCCACCCATTAGTTTAGTTAACATATTGTATCAGTTAAATGCTGCCTTAATTAACTTAACCCTACCATTCTTGTCTTACCTTTAATTCATTCATTAAAGCACCAACCACTCACATTAGACAGGTATTGTTGAGGTCGCTGGATGTGTCGGTCGGTTCCGGGAAGTCTTACACCGCAACTCAGTCTAACCTCGGGTTCTTTTGGGCTTAATGTGCTAACCACTCACATTAGATCTATATTGTTACGGTTGCTGGATTTTCCGGGCGGTTCCGGGCAGTCTTATACCGTAACTCAATATAACCTCAGGTTAGGCATATTCGTCTTTTGCTAAATTTACATATTTACCCCTTTATGTTTATATGTAAATTATTTCCATTCAAGTCAAGCCCCACCTTCCCACTAAATCAAGTTCATAATTTTAGGTATAAAAATTATACCATTTTATGTCATAAACCATTTACATGTTTATGAGCCAAATATGCCAGTTACATGTAATTCCATGTTTTCCCCAACGTTACCCCCGTTAAACGTTCGCATAAATCACATAAAATGTTAGGCTCGCTACATAGCCTAACTCATACACAAAAGGGGAAATGAGGAACATGTAATATTCCAACATCATAAAAATATGGATCTAACTACACATGTATCATATGAATTCGGCATACATTTAATTATGAACTTGCAATTTTAGATCTACTCAACATGAATCATAAAATAGGGGTTTTACATAGAACTACATAAACTTAATTAAGCATGTAGTTGTGAACTTGCAAATTGAGTTGGATCAAATTAACAGAAACCTAAACATGTTAGCATGTAGTTCTAGTCATATATGTTAACATGGCTGAACTTGCATAAACATAGCAAAATTCCTAAATTGACATACAACATATAGGTGTCATCACCAAATTATACAACATGATATGTCATCGCCAAATTAACATACAACATATAGGTGTCATCACCAAATTATACAACATGATATGTCAACGCCCAATTAACATACACCATATAGGTTCATTGCCAAGCATTTAGCAATGGTAGTTTTATCATCGAATTACATACAACATGATCACAAATTTAAAATGATAAGAGTCATAGTCTTAATCAATTAAGGTTTAACAAAAGGATAGGCAAAAATTTACATTAGGCATTGTTCCACATCCAGTTATTTTAGTCACGATTCTTATATCATTTAGGTCTAAATGATAACTGGACTTACAAAAAGGAGACTAGTCTTGTGTTCTGGGATTTGTAATAGCTCTCCTTTGTTGTAGACGTTGAATTCTCTTAGTTGAATAAGATTTGATTCGTAGTTTCTAACTTTCTTTCTAGTTGAAGGAGAATGGCGGCTACTCTAGGTTGAGTATTGACAGCATGACGACTCTAGGAATATTTTTGTGTGGCTTAGGGATTAGATTTAGGTTGCTTATATATAAGTTTAATCTTATATGAGCCGTTAGATCATCCTAGGAACAATCGAAACCGTCTAGACTAGATAGAGTTATCCAGAATTGCCACCTATGCCCTAGTGACTTAGCAACAGGCCAAAAATGACTCAGCAACAAGTCAGAATCGTCACTGTTTTGGATCTGGGCGAGGGGGTAGGTCGACCCCTATGTCGACCCTCTGGTCAACCTATGTGACCCAGGTCGACCCCTTGGTCGACCTGGTCTTTGGGCAGGAAATTTCCCGCCCAGTCTGCTTCGGTGTTTTTGAATTTCGAAACTTAAATTTGAATTTCGGGCTTGTTTTAATATTTAAATTTTTGAGTCTTCTGAAGGTAATAACTCCTTCATACGGAGTCCGATTTACGCAATCTCGGACTCTATCTCAAGCAGAATTCCGAGACGAACGCAATGGCGTAACCTGTTTCCCTTAATTCTTAGATTTGAAATTAATTATTCTTTAATTCTTTACTTTAATTTTACAGAAAATACGGGGTGTTACATTCTCCCCTCCTTAAAGGACTTCGTCCCCGAAATCTTCAAGTCAAGAAGAACGTATATCCTACCATCCAGTCATTCATCTACTCATCCATCAAACACAGGTGTCCATTGTCCTTGAAATGACTATAATGCTTCATGATCATATGCATATTGTGTGTACATGTCCTTATCTAATGCGAAATCAGGTGGTCTTCTGATTTAGTTGACCTCCTTAATGCGAATCATATCAGTGTCATGAGTCCATTATGTATGCAATCATCCCTAATCATATTTTCTACATGAGTGCACAATCATTCGTACAAATGCAACATCCATATGATAACACATCAAGTTTCAATCATATAAAAATACATATATGCATATGCAATATAAAAGTGACTGAGCCGATCTAACACCTAATGTTTGTGTATATGCATCCACGAGCAACCACTAGCAGTCACTTGCTACCACTTGCAACCATCAATTATAACATGTTTCAAATACATGTTTACATCCATTGGTTTCTACCTAAGGATCAAGAATAGCACTGAGAAAATTTACTTAAGGATAAATACGAGCATGAATAAACTTAAGAAAAAAGAGATCAAAGATGTACCCTCAAAAAGAAAAGGGTAGGCTGCGCATATCTTGGCCTCAGTCTCCCAAGTCGCGTCTTCCTCAGAGTCACTCCATTGAACTTTAACAAGTTTGACTTCGCGATTGCGTAGCTTTTTGACTTCTGTACCCAAGATACGAGTTGGAACTCTTCTCACAGTCGCCTCTCGTTCTACTTCTACTTCCTCTAATATGCTTAGTTCCACCACTTCCGTAGACTCATGTTAGCACTTTCGTAGGTGAGAAACATGAAAGACATTATGCACTCTAGCCAATTTTTTGGGCAGCTCTACTTTGTAAGCCATCTTTCCGATCTTTTCAATGATAGGAAACGGCCCTACAAATCTTGGTGCCAACTTTCCTGCAGATCCAAAGCGAACGACGTTCCTCAAAGAAGATACTTTAAGGAAAACCCTATCTCCAACCTCAAACTCAAGGTCGGTCCTTCTTTTGTCTGCGTAGGACTTCTGTCTATCTTGGGCAGTCTTCATTCTTCTTCGTATCAAGTCCACTTTCTCTGAAGTTTCTCTAATCGTATCTAGTCCAAGTATGAGCTTGTTGTAGACTCCCACCAACAAGTTGGTGATCGACATGTCCTTTCATATAAAGCTTCGAAGGGTGTCATGCCTATGGTGGCTTGGTAGATATTGTTGTAGGCAAACTCCACCAAAGCGAGATGATCCTCCCATGTCCCTCCAAAGTCAAGAATGCATAATCTCAAGAGGTCTTCTAATACTCTGTTCACCCTTTTCGTCTGACCATTGGTTTGGGGATGATAGGTCGTGCTTAAGCATAGCTGTGTACCTACAGCCTCTTGCAAACTTTTCCAGAACTCGCTCATAAAGATAGGATCTCGATCACTCACTATACTGGAGGGTATCCCATGGAGTCGAACTATCTCTTTAAGATAAATAGATGCTAGAGACGAGACGGTCCTTCTACTCTTAACGGGTATAAAGTGAGCGCTTTTTGTGAGCCTGTCCACTCTTACCCAAATACTGGTATTGCCCCTTCTTGACCTAGGCAGCCCATCAATAAAGTCCATCGAAATGCTATCCCATTTCCACTGTGGGACCTCTAGAGGATGAAGCAGACCACCAGGCTTCTTCTGCTCCGCCTTGACTTGCTGACATATCATGCACTTAGAAACGAATTCAGCTACCTCCCTTTTCATGCCATCCCAAAAGAAAACCCTTTTTACATCTTTATACATCTTGTCTCCACCTGGATGTATGGTCAACTTGGAATGGTGTGCCTCTTCGAGAACCTTCTTCACCAAATCCCTTGCTTGTGGGACGCATAGCCTTTCATCCTGCCTCAACCAACTCTTATCATCGATGGAGTATCTATTGAGGTGACTTGAAGTCTCACCCCTAATTAGCTTAGCCATCACATCAACTAACCGAGGGTCTTCACATTGCGCGGTTCCTATTGACTCCAAAAGAGTAGGTCGTACCTCTAGCGATGCTAACAAACCAGCACATGATCTACAGAGAGTCTAAAGTCAAAGTTGGCTATGTACTCTAAGCTTTGCCTTCCTACAAATAGAGGGCTTAGAGTCAGCTTCTTTCTACTCAAGGCGTATGCTACTACATTTCCCTTGCCAGGGGTATAGGAAATCTCGAAATCGTAGGATGCCAAAAACTTCATCCATCTTTGTTGCCTCAAGTTAAGATCTTTCTGCGATAAAAGGTACTTCAACGATTTATGGTTAGTATACAATTCAAACTTGTCACCTAGGAGATAATGGCGCCAAGACTTAAGCGCAAAGACAATGGCAGCCAATTCTAGATCATGGGTTAGGTAGTTTTTCTCATGTACTTCCAACTGCCTTCCACCATAAGCTATGACCTTCCCTTCTTGCATCAAGACAGTGCCTAGTCCCGTACCACATGCATCCATGTACACGGTAAACATTTTGCTCCCATCAGGCAATGTCAGAACTGGGGCTGTTGTTAGAGCCCTTTCCAAACACTGGAAAGCAACATCGCAATCCAAAACCCTAGTGAAAGTTTGGTTCTTCTTCGTCAACCTTGTAAGTGGAGCTGAGATTTTTGCAAAGTCTTTAATGAACTTTCGGTAAAAGCCCGCTAGCCCGAGAAAGCTTCGGACTTCGGTTGCATTCCGTGGAACCTTCCAATCTTGCACCGCAACTACTTTTGTGGGGTCCACAGCTAGCCCTTCTTTGGACACCACATGTCCAAGAAACCTTACTTCCTCTCTCCAGAAGTGGCATTCGGAGAATTTGGCTTTTAGCTGATGTGCACGAAGAGTATCCATGACTTCCTTTAAATGCTGAGCATGCTCTTCCTCACTCTTCGAGAAAATCAAAATGTCATCTACGAAGACCACCACAAACCTATTAAGGAACTCCCTGAACACCCTACTCATCAAGTCAACGAAATAAGCTGGTGCATTTGTCAAGCCAAAAGGCATGACAAGCCACTCGAAGAAACCATCTAGGGTTCTGAACGCAGTTTTATCAATACTGTCTTTAGCCACTCTTAGTTGATGAAACCCGGTAGCTAGATCTAGTTAGGAGAAAACTGAGGCACCTACAAGATGATTGAACAAGTCATCTATTCTTGGAAGCGGGTGCCGATTCTTCTTGGTCAGCTTGTTTACCTCCCTATAGTTGACGCATAGGCGAAGCGAACCATCTGCTTTGGTTGCGAATACTACTGTAGCACCCCATTCAGAAATACTCCGCCTTATAAACCCCTTCTCAAGCAACTCTTTAACTTGATTATTGAGTTCTTTCCTCTCCCTTGGAGCCATGTGTCTAATGGGTAAAGCAACGGGTTTTGCATTATCAACGAGGTATATGCGGAATTCTATTTCCCGCTTCGGAGGTAACCCCTTCACCTCTTCAAAGACATCCGAGTATTCGCGGACTACTCTAACAGACTGCAAATTCTCAACAGACGCATCAAGAGATTCTAAATAGCTAAGCATAACAGAATTCATGGGATTACAAGAAATTTCGAGAGTGTTACCGAGGCGAGTCATGAGTCTAACCACTCTCTTTTCACAATCAAGAATGACACTATTACTGGATAGCCAATCCATGCCTAGAATCAACCCATAGCCGGTGAAGCCCAAAACATAGGAATTACATCTAAACCCAATGCTTAGTATAGAAATTTCAAAATCCAAACAAATCATTGACAAATAAGTTGAGCCCCCAATTGGATTTGAAACAACCAAGGGATCCTCTACTAAACTGGTGTCTAGGTGCAGAGATTCAACTAAAGCAGTAGATATAAAAGAGTGCGATGTGCCAGAATCAAAGAGTGTACGAACATGATGATAAAAAAGATAAACTAAACTCTCTACAGAAATATTTCTACCTCGTTCTTGCAAAGGTGTTATGAGAGCTTGAACCTGCCCTCCAGAAATAGATCCAACTCTCTGCTCTTGCCCTTGCTTTCTTGGGCAGTCCCTAGCCATGTGTCATGTCTCGCCACAATGGAAACAACCACCCATCTTCCTCTTCTTCTTTCTGCAGTCCTTAACCAGATGTCCAGGAATGCCACAAAAATTACACTTCCTCTTGTCACGGGGTTTGTTGTTCTTCCCGCCCTTCTTTGAGTCTGTCTTCTTTCTCTGTGATCCTTCCACTTTCTTATCTTGAGGTACTTCCACCTTTATCTCTTTCTTGCCAACCTTATCTTCTTCTTGTAACAGTGTCATGTCCACCAGTCTCTCATAAGTCGCACCCATAGGTATATGGGACACAGCTACGCTGTGCAGTGGCTCATTTAATCTTTTAACAAAACGGAGAGCCTTCTTATGTGGAGTGTTCACTAACTCCAATCCGAACCTAGCCAGCTGGTTGAATTGGTTAACGTATTCCTTGACCGACATACTTCCCTGTTTAAGAGCTAAGAACTTCTCCATCTGTAGGCTTCGTTCAGCTTGTGAGAGGAATTTCATTTCAAACCTCATTCTGAAATCCATCCAAGTTTCGACTGGTCTTTCAGCATTAGTAACTTCCCACCAATAGGAGGCTTTGTCTTTAAGCAACCATATGGCCAACTGTATCTTCTGCCTATCGTCCACTTCGAAGATAACAAACAAATCCTCATTTTCTTCGAGCCAGTTTCTTGCTTCCACGAAGGATTCATTTCCATTGAAGTTCTTTCCACCCATGGCTCGAAAGTCCCTATATATTTTTGAGAAAGCATTTGCATGCGGAGGAGGAGGAGGAACTGCTGCAGCTGGGGGAGGAGGAACGTTTGCTAGGCCCGCATCATTAGCCCTAGCCTCTAGGTACCTTCTGAACCAGCCAGGTACCGGCACGCCCTCTGGAAGGTTAAGATCCCCAAACATGCTGAAATGAAAAAGGAAAGATTCAAAATAAAGGATAGAATGATAGTGCATATGGCTTTGGGGGATTATGACTTTTGAAGTTAAAACAATACTTTTTCTTGGAAAAATGCTTCTTTAAACTTCTTTTTGAAAAATAGTTTTCAAATTTTTTATCTGATCTAGTAAACCTTTGCTCTAATACCAAGTGAAACACCCCACCTCCGTTAAGGTCACTCACAAAGGGAATGCCTTAACTTTGGTAGAGAATTATAGGTAAAAGACATAGATAATTTACAAGACGGACATATATAAGCAGCGGAAAAACTAAATTTATTTCGTACGTGGTTCAAAACAAAAACATTACAGCAAATTGTCTCAAAACAACTTCCAAATCATTACATCAAAATCTCTGTCTTGATTATAACATAAAGAAGCATAAAACATAAATAAAACTGCATAAATCCCCAAGTGGTAGTGTGTCCAAAACCATAGCCAAGATAAGAGGTTCTAAGTCGTACATCACTGAGTCTTCAAGCTTGGAAAGATGAATAGTCCAAATGAAGCTGAGCTATTCCCTCCTTGGCTACCTGAGGGGGGGGGGGGAACGGAAGAAAAGAGAGAGAAAGAAAAATGGGTCAGACATAAGTCTGGTAAGTCCAGTGATTATTCAGCATGTAAACTGGTAAGAGAACCATGACATGAATAAACTGCACGTAGGACAATAACAAAGAAATAAGGTAACATAGGATAAGGCAAGATAAACTAATCATCTATCGCACTCATATCCATATTCTCTGCACCAACTAGATATTTCAACCGTCATCATGAGTTCAAACACAGTGATCCCTTTTTATCGATCGGCTCCTATTCGCACGCATTTACTACTTGTGTCATACAACCCCGCTCGATTGTAGATACCTATGCTGGTCCCACCATGGGGTGTGTTAAATCCTATGGTGGCAGCCCGACACGATTCAAGATGCACAGTGTATAACTACTGATGCATAGTGCCTGCTTTTTCCACTCCGGCGTACGTGCACGCCTGTACTCCGTCGGAGCCTACACTGACGCACCAACCCCCGTTGTTTTGACCGTTTATAATCATCCCAGTAATCGTGCCCCACCCTACCTAGTTCAGGGTACCATGATACATCTATGTGGGTTATTGCTGAAATGGGCCCCCGTTACTAGGGTTTCCAAATCAACATGTTAAATTGGTTAAGTGTCCAAATTAACCGAACCCCACCCATCAGTTTAATTAATATGTTGTATTGGTTAAGTGCTGCCTTAATTAACTTAACCCTACCATTCTTGTCTTAGATTTAATTCATTCATTAAAGCACAAACCACTCACATTAGACAGGTATTGTTGTGGTCGCTGGATGTGCCGGTTGGTTCCGGGCAGTCTTACACCGCAACTCAGTCTAACCTCGGGTTCTTTTGGGCTTGATGCACTAACCTCTCACATTAGATCTATATTGTTACAGTTGCTGGATTTGCCGGGCGGTTCCGGACAGTCTTATACCGTAACCTCAGGTTAGGCATATTCTCCTTTTGCTAAATTTACATATTTACCCCTTTATGTTTATATGTAAATTATTGTCATTCAAGCCAAGCCCCACCTTCCCTCTAAATCAAGTTCATAATTTTAGGTATAAAAATTATACCACTTTATGTCATATACCATTTACATGTTTATGAGCCAAATATGCCAATTACATGTAGTTTCATGTTTTTCCCCAATGTTACCTCCATTAAACGTTTGCATAAATCACATAAAATGTTAGGCTCGCTACATAGCCTGACTCATACACAAAAGGGGAAAAGAGGAACATGTAATATTCCAACATCATAAAAATATGGATCTGACTGCACATGTGTCATATGAATTTGTCATACATTTAATTATGAACTTGCAATTTTAGATCTACTCAACATGAATCATAAAATAGGGGTTTTACATAGAACTACATAAACTTAATTAGGCATGTAGTTGTGAACTTGCAAATTGAGTTGGATCAAATTAACATAAACCTAAACATGTTAGCATGTAGTTCTAGTCATATATGTGAACGTGGTTGAACTTGCATAAACATAGCAAAATTCCCAAATTGACATACACCATGTAGGTGTCATCACCAAATTATACAACATGATATGTCATTGCCAAATTAACATACAACATATAGGTGTCATCGCCAAATTATACAACATGATATGTCATCGCCCAATTAATATACAACATATAGGTTCATTACCAAGCATTTAGCAATGGTAGTTTTATCATCGAATTACATACAACATGATCACAAATTTAACATGATAAGAGTCATAGTCTTAATCAATTAAGGTTTAACAAAAGGATAGGCATAAATTTACATTAGGCGTTGTTCTACATCCAGTTATTTCAGTCACGATTCTAATATCATTTAGGTCTAAATGATAATTGGACTTACAAAAAGGAGACTAGTCTTGTGTTCTGGGATCTGTATTCTGAAACTGAATAGCTCTTCTTTGTTGTAGACGTTGAATTCTCTTAGTCGAATTAGATTTGATTCATAGTTTCTAACTTGCTTTCTAGTTGAAGGAGAATGACAGCTACTCTAGGTTGAGTATTGACAGCATGACGGCTCTAGGAATATTTTTGTGTGGCTTAGGGTTTAGATTTAGGTTGCTTATATAGAAGTTTAATCTTATATGAGCCGTTAGATCATCCTAGGAGTTATCACAACCGTCTAGACTAGATAGAGTTATCCGGAATTGCCACCTATGCCCTAGTGACTCAGCAACAGGGCAGAAAAGACTCAATAACAAGTCAGAATCGTCACTGTTTTGGATCTAGGCGAGGGGGTAGGTCGACCACCAGGTCGACCCCCGGTTGACCTATATGACCCAGGTCGACCCCCTGGTCGACCTGGTCTCTGGGCGGGAAATTTCCCGCCCAACCTGCTTCGTGGTTTTTGAATTTCGAACTGGTTTTATTATTTAAATTCTTGAATCTTCTGAAGGTCATAACTCTTTCATACGGAATCCGATTTACGCAAACTCGGACTCTATCTCAAGCAGAATTCTGAGACGAACGCAATGGCATAACCCGCTTCTCTTAATTCTCACATTTGAAATTAATTATTCTTTAATTATTTACTTTAATGTTTACAGAAAATACGGGGTGTTACAAGGATGGTTTGACGAATACTACTGGAATGAAGTAAGAGAAAGATGATGGATGGCCTAGACCTATGGATCATAATTAAAATGACTAGAACATGAGCCATACACAGGCTAAGCGAGGGTGCACATTCGACGGGATACACTTGTTGATATCATATCTCTTGCTTTATGATTGATTGATGGCCACCTTCGATTTACAGGAGTGCTGTCTGGGTTGGGTTTAGTTGCGACTATGCATTACCACTAGCTTAGGCCCGCATTACGGTAGAATCCTACCATTGTGTTTAGCCTGGGTGCCTTGTCATATTATCCTGACCAAGCCCCTGCTATTTTTGATTTGGTATTGTTTTCTATGGAGCGCCCTCTGAAAACACCAGTATATTGAATTTACATTACTTTATAGACTACAATACTTATAAATAGTGTAAGGGTAAAAATGTTAACCCTCTTGTGCTATTTTTATACTTTACTAAACATACAGTACTATTATAATAGCGTATTATATTATATGTATCTATTTCCACAGATCCTTAGAGGATGTACAATCCAAACACCCTTTAAGTTCTTAGTGCATTTCGTTGTGCATTTCACTTGAGTTGACTCATTTATATGAGAATGTTATTCTTGACTCTAGTGTTTTGTGTTTTTGCATTATGCTTGGGTCAGATAGGGTATTACAACTTTAAGATCTTACCTTTTGAAGGTAGAGATTTTTGAAGATTCGTCTATTTATTTATATTCCTGTTAATTCCATATGTATTAGAAAATGAAATGTATTAAATTTCTACTATATTTATTTAAATAAACAATGATATATTGTGTACGTAAGTTCTACTATGAGATGTTGGATTATTCT
This sequence comes from Allium sativum, assembly GCA_030737875.1. Lineage (NCBI taxonomy): Eukaryota > Viridiplantae > Streptophyta > Magnoliopsida > Asparagales > Amaryllidaceae > Allium > Allium sativum. The sequence continues at coordinate 410,126,133 of CM060912.1, forward strand.
ATGCATGTTATTATATGATTTGGTTCTTATTAAACCTCGTGGTAATAACAATCTACTATTTAGAATAATTTGAATTGATTTTATTATCGACTTAAATGGTAGGAAATAATAGGTCATTACAATTCATTTTTCCGACGTTTAGGTGCCCGCTGCATGAATAATATAAATGTACTTAGTGTCAACATTAAAGGGTCAAAAAGTTGGGTCGTTACATAAGGATAGTGCCAAATTATATAGGGTAAGCATGCCCAGCTAGTTTGGCTACCATTACCTACTGCTTACAAATAGTCATGCTCAAGTGAGACATTACATTTTGAGTTACAAGTCATAATTCTAAGGACTTTCTTTGAGGTGGTGGACAACTAAGAGCCTACCTCGTTCCAATGTTGGAGGTATTAAAAATATTAAAAGTTCATGGTTAACAATTAGGCATGGTAAAGAATAACTTAGAAAGTTCCCACTTCGGGTTGGAGGTATTAAAAGGCTTTTGAAGATTTTGCCTCTCCAATTAATAGAAGTATTAAATGACCGAAAGAGATTCCATGTAATGTCAGCTAGGTTGTGCTGGAGATGATTCCACCTTAGGATAGGTATTAAAAGATGGAGAGCTGCCTTGATCGAAGTATCAAGTGGTATGAGACTACATAGATCCAATTGAAAATGTTTCAATGGATTGGGTATTATCTCTTGCATTGGAAGGACATTATGGACGATAGATATATAGAACCGAGAATGGCCTTTAGCCAACAATTGGATATGTGTTATTAGGAAATGATTATATAGTTGCAAAGCCTTATGATTTACAATTGGTAACACTTAAAATATAGTTAGGATACGTAAGAAGTATTCTTATTTAAATTATACGGCACAAGAAATATTACAGAATGGTTCGATATCCTTATTCTCCAGAAATCATTATTCTGACTATGTCTCTATTGCAACACATATTAGGGAAGACAACGCTGATTTCAAAGATGATGAGAGGACTTATGGCAATCATTTATTTATTTATTTATGATCTACCCATTTTAAAATTATTTATGTATTTTTTGGAATATTGCATATCTTTCGGACATTTGAAATTCAAACCAAATGAGTATTGTTTCAGGTATTATAATTTATCCTTCCATTTTGATTTTCTGAATTAGCTCAATATATTATCTTTTATACCAATTTTACCAACTGAAAGCCAACTTTGAAAGGAGTTTAAATTTCAATGGAACTATTTTAGGTTGAATGTTATGTCTATTTTGAGGGCAGATGTTACATTTGCTATCAGAAATTAGGTTACTCAATTAATGAAGAAAGCCATATGCATAAGCAGGATATTTGTTATTTTTGAAAATATTTTCCAAAAAATCCTATAACATACACACTCACACACACACACACACACATATATATATATATATATATATATATACACACACACATACACACACTATCATACATACATGCATATACACATAATATTTTAAACATATGCAAACACAATAAGTTAATCATTCTTTCAGCGTATATTATTATGTTAGGAAACTTCAACTAAAATTTTAACCCATGAATAGCACTTTATGGCTTAAAATCATTCTTCTCCTCAAGATGGTAACACCCTCCCTAGGAATACCTATCATCTAAGGGTGCCTATATAGTTTAAACATACCTCAAGCAAGTAATGCAGGTTCATATTCCTCAGCAAGTTGCATTAGCGGTACTCTCTGCCATGCACACTGAAGCAACACTCCACCCCATTGACTTCCCCACAATGTGTAGGGATTTCCCAATAATGGAAGAAAAGATGTAAAAAGGTTTCATGGAGACAAAGATTTGGATAAAAATTGTGAGAAGATACTTCATAGGTCTATTGGGAGGATCAAATTAACTGGGGAATGGCAACTAAGCACGTTAAAGGAGATGCATTAGATAGGTGAAATATGTTGGCTTAGATGTAACAATCCATAGTTTTCTAATCCCAAATTTCGACAAAAATCGAATTTCAAACATGTCCAAGCATAGGACTGTAAATCTGGTACCTGTACTAATGAGCATAAGCATAATTAGAATATTATAAAACTAAAATCATAGAGGAAACAAGATAAGATAACAATCAACTATGAAAACAACCGTAGTGAATTGCCATATCAATACCGAGCATGAGAGGACAAAAATGTAAACCATACACAACCACTTACAAGAACTGTTTCCACTAAGATTAACCTGAGAGTTGTTTTAAGGAAGGGGTCAAAACAACAAGTCCTGGTAAGTAGAAAATGTACAACATTCTCCATAATAAACAAATATATACTGCTTAGCTCCACCAAAGTTATATAGTCTAATAGGGTTAGTGATTCTAACCTAATCTTGCACAGTTACGTACAATTACTAACTACCACACCTAAGGTAGCATTTCCCCTTTTTTTAATAAATCTTAAAATAGAATATTTTCACATAAACGAAGCCTTCAAACCACCCTACAAACCAACAACTAAGAGGCAGACTCCCTAACCACTTAATACCTCACCAAATCAAAAGAGGTGGGTTCTATAACCACTTATGACCTCACTTAAAATATAATATATAAGACAGATTCCTACAATTACTTAAGGCCAAAAGCAGAAGTATTGATCACCTAATATCTTGATAGGTGGCTTATTAACACACTACAATAAATCAGAGGACACTAGCTATTAATCCTCTAACTACTAATTATGACTTCCATCATTCGCATATCCTCACCCCGCATAAGGTTAGAGATAGTAAGCAGTCATTTATGACCTCATACTAGGTAGATGACTTATCTCTGTTTAAGATCTTTCTACGGTGCACTGCTATGTTGTTATCTAGCCGATCTTATTGAATAATCTCTGAGTTGCTTAATACTTCTCACAGGATAGGCAAACCTGTGGCACATCCATATTGGCCATTTAATACCATATTCAAAAGCACACTTTAACCCAGTCACTTACTACCTAAAGGAAGAAGACCCTTCCAAAGATTATTGAACTCATACCCAAATAGTCATTTAATACACCTCATTCGAAAATTTGGGTTATCTAATAACTTATGGCCTAATAAGGTTGGACCATATGACTCTACTCGTACTCCTTAAGATTAATATTAAGGAAAGGGGTGAGTCAAATCACATAATATGCCTAAGAAGAGAATCCCAAAAACTACTTAAAACCTTAGTTCCAAAGCAAGCTACGACACAAAATATCCTTAGGTTCCTTCTTTCGGAAGGCAGGCGGACCCAACAACCCTTAAGACCTCAACGCTTGAAGTAAACTATTAGGAACATGTTGCACCACAATACAATAATTGTCGCGGTTCCTATGATCATTGATATCCCACATCAGTTATATGTATATCCAAATGCTAGAAAGTGCAAACTTCTATCGGATAACTCAAATGACCTCGCAACATCAACCTACTAAATCCAATCCCCACAATAATTAAAAATATTATTCCTAGTATTAAACTAATTATAATATAATATTGGTATTCCTAAAAGATAAGACAAGATTGACATAACTCTAAGAAGATTTATAGGACTTGATATCGATTATGGTAATTCCATCCAAAATCCCATTTTAAATTAATTACTAGAACTGTCATCACCTATTGATAAATGTAAGGTCATTGTTCCTACGGCAATAGACATTTCAATAGGTTTGTATTGGTCCCATCTATTTTCGTTAGTCCCTTTTATTTGTAATTCATAATTACCTCAAAATTACTATTTGCCCATGAATTGGAGTTACAATATTTAATTCTCACTTATACTTGTTAGAAGCTTTTTGAATCCTTTAATTTTTTTTCTATATTTATTTCTCATAAATACCAATGTTACAATTATAAATTCTCTTTTTATTACAGATACTCTAATTTACATTCATAATTAATTGGGAACAATTCAGATTCAACCTAACCTAAGTATCTAACTAACAAAAATAATGCACGTTAATTACATAAGTTTTGGCGAATAAAGTATTAATGCAAATTTTAGCGCAACGATTACATATATACTAACTTTCTAAATTTAATTAATTCTACGTTTTAGTCCATATTAATAACTAGAATACTCTTTCTATGTTCTGACTTGCTAAAAATTCAAATTCCATTAAAAAGGGCTTTCGCTATAACTCTCATAAATTTTGCAAAATAATAAGGAGGAAATACTGTTTTATTTAAAATTATAAGGTTACGCGCAAAACACGTAAATTTACACATCTCTTTCTTATGTTTACGTACATATTCCTTATAATTTCAAGCACGGTTTTATAAAAAAAGGAAAAAATGGATAATTTATAAAAGTTAAACAAATCCTCAAACAATTGAAAACACAGAATTTTAGATTAAAAAGGGCAACTTACACAAATCCTATATTTTACAGCCATGTTAAAAGATCTGTAACACAAAGGCACACAATAATTTTATATCCTTTGGGGACTGATTCCCAAATTAGATGTAAACACAGATAAAAAGGTACAAAAATGATTATAGGCAAGATTTAGATATTTTATTACTAAACCCTACAATTGCATTTATCGAATTTGGCATATGAATTTAAATTATACCAACAAAAAAGATCTAATATTATAGACAGTGTATAAATCTCCCACTTACCTATAAAGCATTGTTGCAGAAAAACGGATGGGAACGGACTGATGGTGAGGCAAAACAAACAACAGATAGTCACCAGCAAAGCAATCACAGATCTAGCAATAAAAAAAATAACACAAGAGGTTTATAGTGGTTCGATTAACTCTTGTTAGTGTACATCCCCTTGGGAAGAGGAGATTTTATTACTTTTCCCAATAAGAAAAATTACAAGACTAATAGTAGGCAAGAAGAAAAACTTTTAGAGATGATACACATCACATTTTTGAGATGATAATACATTCACCTAATCCCTATCCTTATATAAGGATTAATGCTTGGGGTTGAAGTAATTGATTTATGATATAAATCAATGCCTAATTAATTCTCCAATTCTCCTGATAAGCTTCCTTGTTTAACCAACCAATTAGGGAATTAATTCCTTACTTCACTATCCCAAAAAGAAACATTCTTCAAATCCTTCCACTATGTAGGTAATTTATTGCCTATCCCTTTTACAAATAAAAGACCAATAAATTTCTGATATCTTCCAAATCTTATGCAAATTGGAAATATTATATTACTCAAATTAACAATATTTCCCAAATCTTCTCTAATTGGAAATATTCTATCACCATAATCAGTAATATCTTCCAAATCTTCTACAAATGGAAATATTGTATCACAAATTTCGAACAAGCATTCCCAAATTTTAGATCTAAAATACAACTTTTTAGGTTTTATTTCCAACCCCTTATAGATAAATATATTAGAACTTGTAGATCTGGAAAAGAATTTGAAATAACAAAAGAAAACAAAGAATAGAAGCCTAAGAAATTATCATACGTGCAAAACCTATATTTTTTATAAATCTGGATTCATTCTTTCCAATTCTTGTTGTTTTATTAGAAATATATTTTATAGGAGGTTCGGAAGAGATTGAAAAATGAAAATGCAGAGCTTCGCTAATTCCTCGAGAAAATATGAGAAAAGGTTCGAGGTTTAGGCCTTAATTTACAAACATAGAAATAATTCGAAACCGCTAGATTAAAAATAAGGAAAATCCATCAATATATATACTTTTTATCCACCCTAAAAACCTATTCACTGCTGGAGTAATCGACCAAATGGTCGATGTAGTTATTAACTGCATAGTCGGCCTAGCTCTATGGGGTCAAGTGTTTACGGTAGGAGTTAATGATAATTTATTTACCAATTATTTTCCATTGGTATTCGTTTTTTGTCCGTAACTTTTTCATGCGGACTCTTTTCGTGAAATTCCAAACATGAAAGTTGACTTGAATTCCCTTATAAATGCAAGGAGCAAGTTTCACGTCAAATTTCTTTATTTTCTAAAATTCCCGTTTTTGGAACCGGTTTAAATAATTAATTAAACTAATGCCGGATTTTGAGGTGTTACATGAGGAGAATGTCAACATGACTTTTACATGGGATGAGTTTAAAAACTGGTTTGAGTCGCAGCTTATGTCGAGAGAAGAGGTGAGTTTGCGTTAGAGAGATTAATATAGTTTAGGCAAGGGGATTCCCCTTTGAAGAAATACATTAGTATGTTTATAGAGCTGGTTAAATTCAGAATAAGCTTAATTGATTGATGTGCACATAAAGATGCATATTTTTACATACATACTTAATCTTATTTTAAATAAATACATGTCATATAGGGTGGTTTTAGACGTCTCAAATGAAAACACAAAAATATTTTTCCAGACATCATTCACTTATAGGAACAAGGGCGAAACAATCATTCTATGTATGAATTAATTTGAAGAAAAATTACTTGCACATTCTTTTTTTTGTTCTAGAAAAATGTGTGTAATTATATAAGGCAATATGAAGACATATGCATACTCAAATGTGATCTAGGGTGGTGATTTCTGATTGCTACTCTATGGTTCATGTCGTACTATGTTGTCAGCGATTTTGCATTGTGTGTAGGTTGTCCATGTCTAGTTCTGGCAAGGACATGTATCTATGCTGTGAAGTCGGATCATGAAAGTTTTGTACCTATGCTTTGAGGTGACTTGTATAGCTCAGGTACATTGTGCAATTTTTTACTATAAGGTATTGCTGCTATGCAATGAGGTGACTTGCTTTTGTTCGGTGCTCTGTCTAGTCTACTTTGTAGTGTGTTATTCTACTTGTTACAGCCTTGTCAAACATATGTAAGGGTTATTCCCTTTTAGTGATTTCCTTTACTCTATGTAATTTCGTGCCTTGGAATGCAGTTGTCTCCCTGCATGGAGTTCCGTGTGAGTTTTCTCCTTGCACGGAGACTGAAACTATTATAGTCTAAACTTTTCTGGTCTAACTCCAGCTTTGTAACTAGTTTTAGGTGTAGTGTACGATCCACTATGAAAACCATTTGTAGTAGGTTGACAATCTGCCAATCTTCTGAACTTATTGTAATTATTATTTGTTATAATAATAAGTGCTATGGGTCACTATGAAAGTTGGACAGCCTTGCCAAAAAAGTTAAAAATCAAAAGCATAAAGAAATAAATCAATTTATACAATACGGAAGAGCCTACCAACCCACTACTTAATGTTAAAGAAATCCAAAGCTCAAGTTAGTGAAAGATTAGTTAAAATCTAACGATTACTTGAAGGTTATAATATCTCAAAGACATTTCAGGTAGCATGCTAAATAAGTACAAGGATTTTAGGCATGCATAAATAACCCTCATTTTTTCTTGTAAAGAAGACTCTTTCTATTATGAAAGTTGTAAATTAAAGTTGAGTATACAATTTAGTTTCTTTTTAGTGGCTTCCTAAGCCTTTTCTTTCTTTCATATTTTATTTTATTTTATGCTCTTACTTATGCTCTTTTAGATTTCTTTTCTTATTCATGCAATTAGATTAGCTCTTTCCTTTTATACAAGTTAGTTAGTTGTTCTTATTTCAAGCTCATTTCATGCTTCTTTTTTATGTTTGAACCTTCTTATATATGTTAGTATATATTCAATTATGAGTAGTTAACCTCCTTTAATTTAAGGCAGTGAGCTTTCATGAATCATTAAAAGAATTAACAGAAGTAATATAATATATGATCTGTTTTTGTGCTTATGAAATATTGAATGTTTGTGTACATTTGTTGTTTAATATTGAGTTTGATAGTTTATGTTGTTTAAACCAAGTAGGATATGCTTAGTCAAACATAAACACAAATTACTAGTTTATCTACATATGATTATGTAACTAAATTGAAAGTAGAATTAGTTTTTGATGATTATATTACTAATCAATAGTAAATAGAGCATGATTGAAGTAGATTTCATTTTAGTTTTATTTCATTTTCGTGAGACTTTGGAAGAGGGTTAGAAGGCGTATTATAGTTTGACGGTTTAAGTTGCGTTAGTTAATAAATAAATAATTCATACTTTGATAGATAAACTAGGAATTCACAAAATTAAAAACAGATATCATAAAATCATTGTATATTAATTTGCATAATCGTGAGAGTGACTTTACCTCCAGACTGGTCTATAATCACATAGTTAATTTTCAAACTCTTTTCTAGTTTTAGCATTTTTTATTAACACAATTCAAAATTAGGGTTCTGATTTGATTGAGCAATTTTAAACTTAAAAGTGTTCTCTAAGATCAACCCATAGTAGTTGCACACATACTAAGATTATATGTTGTGCGCTTGCAATTTTTAAAACATATATAATTATGTGGATTCTCTAATCGTTTTTTTTTCATGTAAATCAAGATTTTGGCACACTGTTGGGGATTGCATTTTAATTTTGATTTTACTCTTCAGATTATTTATTTTTATGTTTCCTCTATGTTATTATATAAAAGAATGTTGTGCATTCATTTTGTGTTTTGCTAACTTGTTTTATCATTTGTGTTTTTTATTGCTGTGTTAAGTTTGGTATTGTGTATTTTTGATTCTGCGTTCTTTTGTTCCAAAAAAATTAATTGGTTTTATCTTTGTTATTTCATTTTCATTTCAAAAAGAAAAAAAACTACATTTCTTATTTTCCATTATTTTTCTACTCTTCTTATGCAAAACTAGATATTTTGCACTTTCATGTGTGTAACATTTTTGTTTTCTTTAGACTTCTTTTTCACTTTCTTGCGTTAGTTTAAGAAATAAGGAGCTGTATGCTGCAATATATTCTTGGTTGAACTGTTATGTTCATTTTCTATTATTTGTTTTGTGGTATCTTTCTATTTCTGGTTGTTGTATTTTGGTTTATGGGCTTTCAACTATGTTCCCAACTTCTCAGTTTTTTTCTTTCGAAAGGGGAAAAAATTCTTCAAATTTTCATTAGAACCAATTGTTTTCCATTTCATGTCAAGATAATTTTACACTGCATATTTACATGACCATAGCCATTTCTATCACATTTTATTGCATTCCCTATATATTCGTAGAACTACCAACCTCTAATTCCAACAATCATCCCCTCACAACCTCAGATGGCGCCATCTGGGTGTTGACTCCATACCTCTCTACATTTCCTTAACCTGATATCATAGTATAATCACGTCATTCACAAGTTTACACACTTCAGCCATCCACCCTACGTCTCACGAACTTCCAATCAACTCTTGCACTACCACAACTTCTTCACCTTCTCTGCAAACATCCTGCCACCACCCCCGTCTATCAACATCTCAACCAATTTAACTTTACTATCCCATTATCAAAACCCATAACTCTATCCAATTTCCCCAACATCCGAAATCAGTAAAATTCTATATCCATTTTCTCCCTCAGTCTCACCTTACAGCCTTACACCATTTTCTACAATCATCACTGTACACTCGAAACACCGCTTCCTTCCCTTACAAAGACTCCTAACTCCACCTTCAATGAACAGTCCCTCCTCTCTTCAACTACCTTCAACACTTCTATCTTCCACTCTTTGAAAAGCATCTTTATGACCTCCACCATCCAACTGTGATGACCACCCACAACTCCTACACTAAACAAGAGGAGTAATGTGCTGAAAGGTGTGCTAAGCAACCATGGACGATCATCTGGATAGGATAATGTAACACCTCGTAAAATACAAAAACACTAGTAATAAATAAATAAAAATAAGCAATTAAATAATATAGTTGGAAAATAAGATTTTGTAGCTTTAGGAATTTGGCTACGAAATTCTTTTATTTGGACTCATGGCGAAGTTCTGAATCATTTTCATGTATAATATGCTGAAAACATTCAATGTATGAAGAAGTTATGAACAAATGAATTTGAACAGTAAAACGCAGAATATGTATATATATACACATATAATTAAATGGATAATATATATGTATATATACGTGTATCCAAAATATATTCAAAATAAAGTGGGAGAAGTTGAATCTATGTGGTTAGGATTTCCTTAAAGAGATATATATATATAAATAAAAGGCCTGGATTTAATATGAATAATCCAACGGCCGATGCTCGTACGGGCAACTATATATAGCCCTTCCTATCTCACATTAGAACCCTAACCATTCTCTTATCCCTGCCTCCATGATGCCTCTCTTCCATTACTAAATTCCAAAAGAAAAGATAAAGGATTTCTTTTATTCCTCCAATCTTTATTCTTAACTTCTCTCTATTCTAATTCATATAGGTTTATATTCTCGAATTTGGCATAAATATAGATATATATAAGATTCTAATATATGTTTCTTACATATATATTAGGAGGATTATTGGATCACGTTTGTCGCAAAGATTAAGCACAAATCTAGTTCTACTACAACGAAACCCTCTTTGTTCTTCCCTAGATCTGTGAGTGTAATATTGTTTACTTAGGCATATTCATATTTTTATTATATTATCATGTTGATAGATGTGCCTACGAGGATTTGGAAATCGATAACATCAATACCAAAACCCTTAAATCCTCTATTTTATAATGAATTGTCATGTTATTTGGGTTTTGTGGATTTTTGATTTTAATATTAGATTAAGAATGAAAAAGGGTGTTGCCACTATTATTTCTACATTGTGTAATTCACCTTTATTAAACATTTGATTGCAACCTAAAAGAGTTTAAATTTGGATATTTCATGATTTGATTAGGTTTGGATTCTATTTTGAGTCCAGTACTTGAAATATAACAAATGTAAACGTTTTTATGTGCATAACACCAATAAGGGGTGAATAGATAAAGTGGAAATTACAAACATACATATAATAGTGGATGTAATACTCTATTTTTGATCCAGTATTGAAATCATTCCAATAAGCCTAGGATGCAAGTTGAAATATGCATGTATGTATGTTTTTCATCGACTGCTATTTGTTATCTTGTTATTATGCCATCATGCCTAAGTGGTAAAGGTAAAAGTATGGACAAATTAACTTGTATACCTTGATTTAGACAAATTGACAATTTTCATCTCGTTAGAACGTTTTCTCGTTCATACGAATATTTACGTTATTTAGGCACTATAATTATTATACTTATATAAACGTAATTAACGTTACATTAGCTTAATGAATGCGGTTCGGATAGAATTAGAATTGGGACAATCCCCATATATATAAATATATATTGATTGCTTGTGTGTGCATATAGAATGGTTTTATATATATAAATAATGACATACAAACACGAGGTTAGTTGCCATTTTGAGACGACCCCAAACCCCGTACTGACGGCGGCAAGGGTAATCCTTGGACTATAACACAGAACTAGATAACAACAGAACATAATTAAATAAATACACCAGATAATGAACAAATAATACACTAGATAAACATAAACATCAGAGTTACACAGTATACAGGATCATACTTAGTACAAATACAGTTCAGCTATATATACATGTCTACAGCGGAAAAACAAACATAATGTACAATAGGAGCTGAACAACATAAAAAGAGATAAATGATAGAATCCATCTTCAGCTCCAGCTATCCAGAGAAAGCCAGCTAAACCTGAATACAAGGCTGCCCATGTAGAAAAAGGGGCACCCGAGTTTGAAAGTGAAACAAACTACGAGTCAGTCATGGGACTGGTATGAGAAATCTACTCAACACATTCAAAATATGGCTAATCACAGGACCATGCCACTTTCGTGGAACGGGTTTACTCCATTGGATTGCCAGTGCTTTAAAACAAATCATTCTTTTAAACATCACAATGCTTTTTATAAAAATGAAGTCATTATAAGACTCGGTTCCCATCACACAATGCAACGCAAGCCGGAGGATAGAGTTTTACCTTGTAATGGCCAAAATATGTTTGATACGAATAAAACAAAAGCATTTGATATTATTACTAGTGTTTATATGTTTCAAAAGCAATTTCAAATCATAACTATCAATCATAGATGGCATTAATACCCCATACCACTATGTCGCCATATATAGGTATACAATCAAAACCGCACAGTCACGTATTTGGAAATTGGATTTCCGTCATGAACCAAGGCAAAAGATAGTCCTTACCGAATTCGAGACTGTCTAGCCCGAATCTCAGGCAAGCGCGCAGGCAAGCCTTGGATCGTCAGGGCCAGTCCACTGATGTGGATTATTATGCCTGAACACTACGTTTCCCTGCCCTTTGGGGCGTAAATGAGCCAACAAATGACTCCATCGGTCCCGGATCGACCGATATAACTGAGGTGCCTTGCAACCGTAACAACCACATAAGTCAAATTCGTCAGGGCGTGTAAAACCACTGACGCCACTTCTAGCTAGAAAGAAACGCATGCCCTCCCTGAGGTCCTTCTCCCGTTTCTGGTTCATACCAGGGTGCGAGGCTCGCGAATTTACGTTGTACACAAAGGTACGCCATACAGGAAATGCTTTGATCATCACCACAAGACTTTGCTTTTTAACAGAAGCCCTAATCACTGCATCTTAGCATGCCACACAGGCAATTCACACCGTGCAACTGATAGCTATTAATCACACAGAATAAATTCCAATGTCAGACACACTGTCCATTTGCAAGTCCGTTCTGGGTCTGAACGAAACCGGAGGCACTATATACCTCGCAAACCCATCGATCTCCACGTACGTCTGGACGATCACCACTCATTATCCATATTTCGGGATGCCTCCCAATCAGGACATCAGTTACCATCCAAACGAGGTGAAGATTTCCGGTCTTCAACCACTGTCTTCATCTTCGATTTCTTATTGTCGATTCAGTTATTCAAAATGGGATAAAATCGGTCTTTCTAAGCAACTCGCGTATATAATAAACACATGCTGCACAAACACTACATACGCATCATTTCAATTCATTAGTCACTAACCGTCAATCAGTAAGAGAACGATTTCCCAAATATTAACCCCGAAGGCCGAAACCAACATCAGATCAAAATCCAGGAAACCATTCGACTTAGCTAACCTTCAGTTAATTTCTAAATTTCACATCCATATCGTTTATAATATTTTATTACGATTTATCGCCATTTTTATTTATTTTAAAATAGCCAATTTATTCAAAGAGACGCTTCAGGCCATAACGCGGTCGTGGCGCTGTTTTTCTTTAGATTTGATTTACACATATCTAAAAATCTAACTGTTGGATTTTCACAAAATTTACATCATTAGAAAGATCTTTTCAAAACGAATCCAGCGATTCCAGTTTTGGGAAAATCCGACGGTCGGATCTCCCGGTATAGTCGTTTGAAGTTTCGATTTCAAAATACGAAATGCAGCGTCGTTATTCGATTTAATATAATTATATTTATATATATATATAAAAATATAATCGATTATGGCGCTGTTTTTCCTCAGATTTGAATTAAACATTCCAAACAATCCAACCGTTGGATTTTTACAAAGTTGGTGCCATTGGAAAGATATTTCCAAAGCGAACCCAACGGTTGCGGTTTCGGGAAAATCCGATGGTCGGATCTCCTGCACTAATCATTTGAAATCACGGTTTCAACATACGAACTACAGCTTCGTTATTCGATATATTTCAATTTTATATATATATATATATATATCGATTCTTCGATTTCAAAACTATATGATTTTCATACTTTTGATAAAAATGGTATTTTTATATAACCGTCTTCTATTTCAACACTTCACTATTTTTAACAATTCATGTATATAATAAAAATGTGATTTTTAATGTAAAACGATTTATTTCAAAACTCGATTACTTTATATAGTTAATATAGGTGATAAAAATAGGATTTTTATTATAAAACAATTTCTTTCAAAACACGTCTATTTTATATAGCTCATATAGATGATAAAAATATGGTTTTTATTATAAAACAATTTGTTTCAAAATATGAATACCATTCAACACATGAATTTCAATTCAACGAATGAATTTCGATTCAACACATGAAGGTTTTCTATAGTTTGTGTATATAGATAAAAAGGTGATTTTTATATTTAAAACACGAATACCATTCAACACATGAATTTCAACCCAACGAATGAATTTCAATTCAACACATGAAGGTTTTCTATAGTTTGTATATATAGATAAAAAGGTGATTTTTATATTTAAAACACGAATACCATTCAACACATGAATTTGATTCAATGAATGAATTTCTATTCAACACATGAAGGTTTTCTATTCAACAGACGAATATAATTTCAACACAGGAAAATAATTCTAACACATGAATATTATTCAAAATTTCGGCAGCATAACGGCAGGGTAGTTAAAACCGGGACCGTCCCTAGTATGGCTCCTCGCTCTACCTTAAAGCCTCGCAGCTTTTGGCAATGGGGAATCATGCATCTAGTTCGCATGCAGGCGGCATATTTTTTTTTTCATTTCCACAAACTAATCCTATGTGGTTTCAACCAAATATTTCTCAACCACAAACGGGTATTTTTCAACCACAATCAATCAATTCCAACCACAAACAATTTCAATCAACCATTATCTATCAATCAATTTTCTCACCAATCACAACCAATAAATATCGTCCATGGTTTGTGGACGAGGGGCATGTATATATATATATATAGCATTTCACTTCTATTTCAACACATATATAATTTTTACAATGCATATATAACTTATACATCGAACGTACAACTTATACAACGCTTATACATGAGGTGTACAACGCTTATATAACTCATACATCGATTATATAATTTATACATCGTCGTTTTCCATATCGTTTATAAATCAGAAATCTCACATTGGGTTCCACTCCACCAAAAATAGCAGAAGGCTCAAAAAAATATGCGGTCTCTTCTAAAATGTAGAAGACGTCCGCACGAGTCCACTGTCTCTTGTTTCACTTGATTTCGACTACATAGCAAAAAGATACGATTTTTTCAAATATAAATCATTTTGCGATGCTTTTAGAAGTTGAAATCAGTTTTAATAAATTAAACTGTACTTTTCAGCAAGTGGTTCAAACAAGGGTTTGGATTTTTCGTCGGATCCGTGAAGGGGTTGGACGATCGGAGCGCACAGCTTCGTCGAGGGGGGAATGGCGCCTCCGCGCGTGGTGGTGCGGTCCACTTCGGTGGTCCCTGCTGATGGCGGCGGCGCTCCAAACAGGCCGACTTCGGCGAGATGATTCGGCCAAACCAGGAGACGAGGTGCAGTGATGTTTATATGGATTTGAAGATCTCGCAGAGTGCTACAAAATCCTCAACAGGAGGAAGAGGTAATTTCACTTGTAGGAGGAGGAAAGGAGGAGAGAAGGGGGCAAGCGTATTCCGCCGTCGTTCGCGTTTAATCGGGGAGAGAGAAAGAGGGTTTTTCTTTTTTTTATATAAAAAAATCTGATTGGCCGGTGGGTTTTAAAAGGGGTTTTCTGACACGACCTCCAATCCAAACCTAACGACTGTCGTCCCTAGCGTTTTACCCCCATTCCGAACACAATGGGATATGTTTCGTAGGCCCATTCGACTGTTTCAGTCAGTTATCATTCAATTTAAAATATTTAACATTCAATATTCAATTTAAACGTACATTTCTATTTGCCAGGGCCACAAATTGATTCGAAAAATTCCAGAAAAATAAATATGGCTATGTTTTGACGATACGGTCCCAACAAAAATAGTTTCGTCGAATTCTGAGGCCGTTTAAAAAATAGCCTATTTCTGGTCGATCCAATTTAACTGTAATTGACCAAAACACATTTTCCTTTGCCACGCTCACATATTAGCTTCAAAAATTATGAAATTTAAAACCTAGCAATAACTTCACATCCCGGATCCAACAAAAGTGGTTTTGTCGAATTCCGAGGTCGTATGCAAAATGGCCATTTTCACGGGCTATATAAATTCCATAGCGACCTTTCTGAAAATTCATTTGGCCATAACTTTTGCATCCCGCTATGAAACTTTGATTTTTCAGATTCGTTAGAAAGGTATTCACTAACAGATTTAAATATTTTTGGTTTCACTCAAATCCGGTTTTTTTGCTCCCGGTACAGTCAGTCAAAGTTTGAATTCAAATTTTGAAATTGTCGCGCCATTTCAGGCCTTGTTTATAATTAGAATTAATTATATTCGTTTTCAAACGTCGATTCAAACTCACTTTTCATTGCTATTATTTGAAATATTTAGTTTAAATATTTAAAATCCATTATTTTAGCCAATTTAAAATTTTTAAATTGGTTCAGATTTTCCGGGTCTTTACACATTTGTGGTATTAGTCTGCTCGAAGCCGACAGGTAAATCCAACATCCAAAAGTATTCTCAACTAATGTGAGAGGTTTGGGTGTCACGAACCATTCAAACTTAGTACAAATAGGTAGGTTTACTACACCTTGAGAAGGTCTTAAGTGATTGACTCTCTTTTAATCTAATTTGAATCTTAAGTGGTTAAGACTAGGATCCCTCCGTAGGTTTACTCCTTGGAAAGGAACCAAAGTCATAAGACCTACCCTTATTAGATTTGAAGTAAGTCTTTGAGTCCTCCTTCTCTAAAAGTGGTTAGGAATAAGCAGTAGCGGGGTTGGATAGTTCACGGGGTATGTCCACTACCTCTAGAAGCTTATAAGGGCTCAAATAGGGACAAAATTGGTACATAAAAGATTTGTGGCCATTTCATGCTAACCAACTATCTAAGGAAGTCTTAATAGACATAGGTGTCCTAATGTAATATCAGTCAAGTAGTAACGTTCGCAATACTACTTCTCATATTACAATTGAGAGTATAGACTTTAAGAAAGTTGACATATTAGTATGAGTCTTAAGAGGCTAGGGTCCACCTCAGGGTTATAAGAGATCATAAGAATCCACCTTTAATAGGGCCATAAGTGACCGAGAATGCCCACCTTGTTAGGACGTTACCCTAAAACTCTAATGAGCTATTGACTTGGATATCTACCTCAATGGTTAAATACTTTGTGTTTGTGTGAATCTTGTGAGCTACGTAGACATACCTTGACATATGCAACCTACTAAAAATATATGGTATGAACATTAAGTAATACCATATTTTAGTCACACAGAACTTTATGTTATGACCCCTCTCCTTAACATATCCAACAAACTAGTAGATGGGGTAAAAGTCATGGACGAAGTCATGATTGGAGCTGAAGACGAAGAAGAAGTTATTATGTTACTAATAGTTATCACTTTACTTCTTTTGGAAACTTGTGAGAATGAACTATTTGATTACCCATTGAGTAGATGTAACTTTGACTGTTGTATTTCTGTGATTTTTAAATAAATGGTACATCTTATTTTGGTATTATATTTTCTCTTTCCACTATGTGAGATTTCCATTTGAAGTATCTGTGTATATATATTTTGTGCAAATGTATTCCTCACGGGAACCAACGACCCGTTTAGAATGGCTCTAAGTTTCGATGGGCCTTTTTTGGGTAGAAATTTAGACCCATTCCGAGTGGGTTGTTATAGATAACACAAGAAGAACCTATCATATTACTCACACACAAGGATAAAATATAATAGAACATATACAACAGGCAATAATAGTGAAGCATAATTGATCAAAATCTTGAACTTCTTTATGTCACCATGAAAAATCCATATACCCTTGGATTACACTATAAGATTCTGTATAATAAGCCTCACTACAAACACTTAGAGAATACATCAAATAGCGGAATCAACAAATACTAGATAGTAGAAAATGTGTAATGACCCAGATTTTTTGTTGATTAGTTTTAAATATTTAATATGGCTTTAAATATGGAGTTGATAATATAAATGATATTCTATATAGAGTTATTGATTTGATAATCGAAATACGATTTATTTCGAATATATATAATTACCGTAATATGGGAATCTGAACTAATTCAATTAGAAATTAAAATTAAGTCGGAATAATTCAAACGATCAACAAACAAATTAATTGATAATAAATGATAATAATAATTTATTATCAAGGAATTAATTGTTTTGAATTTAATTTATATCAATTTAAATTGATATCTTCTCTATACGATCAAATGGGGCTTCGAAAGCTGTTTCAGTGTGTTCAGGATAGTGGTACAACCCTAGAAATGCTGGTTGTTGCGTTCGAATAGGAACTCGAAATCAATGGGATAATTTAATTAATTAATATCGTATCAGTAAATTCAAAACTAAAATAAACAAATAATTAAAAATATAATTAATAAAAAAGGGATTTCATTCAACCCTAAGTTAATTAATAACAGTACACTACAAAGCTATCCTTGGCTAACCATCTTCTTTCACTTCACGTACGAGTGGTCGCCTTCCTTCATTACAAAGTACGAGCGGCCTTCATACTTTTTGTTCCATTTGCGTCTATATATTTTGTTATCAGGCTTCACATTTTTTATTTCTGAAACATGAAACTAAAACCAAGCCTCGCCACTTCATTTATTTCCATCCTCAAACCAAAAGAGAATTTCAAAGCCATTTAATTCATTTCCATTTTTCATGTTTCTCAGGAATTGAAATCATCCTCTTATAAAAAAACAATTAAACCCAGTACTCAATCAGCTATGGAAGCTCAAACCAAGTTGAAAACGCATGACGACGACAAGTTTTAGGGATTGGCAAAATCGCGAGTTCATGCTGAGTCAAAGGAGGCACATGATTCAAGAGAAGGGGTTGCAGTATCAGTAGTCGCATTCGAATTAGGGTCATATGGGATGTTGTAATGAGCAGCGCTATACAACAATGCTTGCGATTCAGAGGTAGAAGGGGATGAGATCGCTGCAAATTTTAGGGGATTCGATGCTAGTATAAAGAGGCGACTGTATTGTGATGGTATGGAGGAGATGCACTGATGGTGGAGAACTACTTAACTAGCTGGATCTGGGAGTTTGGTGGTAGAGCATTGGGAAGGTTGGGTGCATGTATTCAAAGGGTTTAGACGTAATTCAATACTGCGCAAACTACTTGCGAAAATGGAGCAACTAAGGGAGCTTGGATCTTTAGTTTACGGGATGTGAATGCAGGAAGGTTGCTTAGAGAAGTGCCAACTGAACGGTGAGGAGGCATGACAGTTGCATTGTGATCGGAGGAGTTGGTTGATTGGTTCGGCTATTGGATGAAAGGTAATTCCATCTGGGTTTGCTTGGGGATATGTTTTGTCGATTGGTCGAGGGGTTTGCAATGCAGCAAGGTATAAGTTTTTACAAATTTAAATATACGTAGAATAATTTGATTATTCATTTTAATAGTTAATTAAAATTAAAATCGCTTAATCGTTAAATAAAATCAGATTAAATATCATCGGTCATATTGAGTCGTACTTAAGTGTTCTACATTTTGGATTTCACGGTTGGAGTTTATACCAGAATCAAATGCAGTCTGATTTTGGTGTAAATCCATCTTTTGGAAAAAACGAAAATAACGGTGAGTATTTATCACTCAGAAATTTATTTAACTTTATTTTTATCGTTGAAATAAATTGTTGGATGCGTTTAAATATTTTTGTGGCTATTCTATATAAATATATTAGTTATTTAGGCTTGGTATTTGTGGTTATTATATATATATTGGTGGTTGGATATTTCCCGTAGTAGCCCGCAGTATCATCAGTGGATGACCCTATGCGCCCCACTCTATGATAGTGGATGACCTTATATACCTCGCTATCCTGCCTCGAAGCAGGACGGGTATTATTTGTGTTGGCTAACGTTTGTGGTTGCAGGAAAACAGGTTGGAGGGATCCAACTTGATTCCTCCAAAATTTTATTATTTGTTTGTTTTCATATATATTATCATATATGATGTATTAGAAACCCATGATTGATAATTGGGTGTTTTTGAATATTTAAATATCACTGGGCCTAAATTTTGATATATAAAAATATCGTGAAATGGGATTTTGAATTTGAAAAGGGAAAATCTATT
The DNA here is from genome assembly GCA_030737875.1 of Allium sativum. Classification (NCBI taxonomy): domain Eukaryota; kingdom Viridiplantae; phylum Streptophyta; class Magnoliopsida; order Asparagales; family Amaryllidaceae; genus Allium; species Allium sativum. Next base: position 410,145,979 of record CM060912.1, read on the forward strand.
TTCTTTAAAATAGAATTTGAATTTTGAATGGACTATAAAGATATTAACTTGTTTTGAATAAATAAAATAATTATTGAATTTATAAACGATGTTTATAAGTTAAATAATACAGGAAACTGAATTATTTTAATTGTAAACGATGTTTATAAATTAAATAATGCAGGAAATTGAATTAAATTTATAAACAATGTTTATAAATAAAATGGATTGATTTTCATTTGATAATCAGGGAATTGAAGTGAATTTATAAACGGTGTTAATAAATGAAATAAAAAAATTATCATTTGGATGATTTAATATTTAAATTCAAATATGAATTTAAAGTGAGGATTGAGAATCATGTTCAAAAGGGAAACGACGAAATTTATTCTGATGTTCAGAACATAAATTGAATTAAATTAATCCATTCGGATTTATGATTTGAATTCGATTAGATCGAATTTATTTAGACAAAAATATTTTCAGAAAAATATTAGGATTGGATTAATTAGAAGTTTAAATTTAAATATGAAAACAAATTCATTGTTTCTATATATACATATATATAAGTTATAATAAACATAATATTCCAAATATATAAATTGGGTTTCAAATGGATTTGAGATATTTACTTGTTTTAAATTATAAAACAAGGAAGTTAAATTTATAAACGACATTTATAAATTAATGGAGATAATTATCATTGGATAATTTTAAATTTTAAATTCAAGTATGAATTTAAAAGTGAATTGGAAAACGTGTAAAAAATAGAACAATTGATTATATTTCAGGAATTTGGAATATAAACTGAATTTAAATAAGTTTAAAGAATTTATAATTGAAATTTGATTTATATTGAATTTATAAAATAATTTATTTATAAGGGAATTGGAATTCAGCATAGAATATTTAATTATAAATAAATTTTAACTAAATTATAAGATAATCGATGGTTGGGGGAAATCAGAAATATTAAGTTGAATTTTGAAAATTGGTTTAATTTATATTAAAATATATTATAATGGAGTTGAAGTTATTTATAAACGAAGTTTAAATGATTATGTTTAAATATAATTAAAATGAACTCGCCGCAGCGTGGTGGTTCGTAAATTGGCAATTCTAACTTCAATTGAGTATATAGAACTCAGTTTAAGTCAGAATTCTTTGAAACAAGAACCGTCAGGACCGATTTGATAATAGTTTTCTAATGGAAGAGAAAAATCTGGATTTCATCTTATAGATTTTGAGTTATGTCAAAATCAAATTTTCAAAAAAGCAATGCCATAACCATTATAAACCTTTACGGTTATTAATTAAAATCGAAGTATTTTAAGTTAATAAAATATGGATTTTAAATTTTAAAATCCAGATTTCAGTTGTAAAATAAATACGAACTCATATTGTGTAAATGAAATGATTTTTAACACAAAAATCATACTTTTAGTTATGGAATAGAATTAACTAATTTGAATAATAATTAGTTAATTGAGTTTTGAATCGAAATTGGGCGTTGGATAAGTGAATGGGGTTTATGAATTTATATTCAAAATCGAATATGAAGCGTAAGTTGAAAATGGAATTAGATTAAGTTCATAAGTAAATTAAAATATATTTGAACGTGATATGTTCAAATAAAAAGTGGAATGCGCAAAATAGATAATTAAAGAATAAATTAGCGAATTGTGTTAAAAATGATTGGATTGAGTTGGAATCAATTGGAAATGGACGTATATGGGTTAGACAGATATGGTATGAAGTATATGAAGATTATAATTCGAGTGCCCGATAAAAAGGTACACGTTTCAATTCCATATGAGTTTTTATGCGCCGAATCGGCAAGCCGCTTGGATTTTTAATTTTCTTTTTGAATGAAAAGGGCCTAGAGAGGCAAGTTGAGGTTTGAGCTATTGATCAGTACAAAGGAGGTGTTGGCGAATTTTTCCGAAAATTTAAGGAGTTAGAATATTTTTAAAAAAATTGATAATTCGAAATCAAAACATCGATATATATATATATATATATATATATATATATATAGAATTCGATAAGGAAACGAACTTAAAATAGAATATTTTAAATAAAACGGAAATCTATAATTAAATCTGGTAAGAATAGAAAGAGAAATGTATATACGTTTTAAAAATGAATAATTGGTTTTATGGTGTTGATTATTCGAGGTAAGTGATCTTGTCCGTTTTGAAGTTAAGAATGTTATTCAGTCAAGGTTTGAGAGGTAGTTGTACCCCAACTTGATTAATTTATTATTAACCGATAAATAGCAAGATTTAGTCTCGAAGAGAAATGTTTGAATATGATATAGTTGAATGCAGTATTTTGGGTTGTTGTAACAATGTTTTACACAACATTCGTTTTAACCCAAGAAAGTGGAATTTTTGAAATATAATAATAAATATTTCCTAAGTATGGAAACAAATGAGTCGGGAAAAGAGATAAGAAATTGGAATGTTTTTCCAATTTTAAACAAAAGATGTTTTCTACGTATAGAAAACATAAGGAGTCAATATATGGAAATGTTTTCCAAATAACGTAAGAGGCCAAGATGATTGTTGTAAATATTTGGTTAACAAATATTGATAGGGAAATGGAGAAGTGATTTAATTAATGGAATATTAATTAAGGGGCCCGGTGATTGTTTGATGTTTTGAATTGATGTTTCTTTTTCTTTGATAGTTAAATAACCGACTATCGAAGTATTTGCCAATATCGTTGTCAATATGGAGAGACCGGTTGGATTATTATCCAAGAACCACTCCGTATTGGCAGTAGCATTGCAAATCAGACTGTATGAAGATAACTGAAGATGGAGTAAAGTGCAAGAGATTTTTTTATTAATCTCAGGTAGAAATTGCCTAAGATGGATTAATGGAAATTGTGCCGTCGATTTCGTCCCTGAAGGAACGTGCATGGACGAATGTCTGACAGAGTATTTCCAATGATCGCATATGTTGGTCTGTATAAATATATATGGTGGCAGAGAATTTATTCTCTTAGCATTATATCCAGATTTATATTTGTGCAAATCAATTAGTGGTTAACGGAACTCACAATGTGGCATTCAAAATGATTGTGCTAACAATGAATGGTAAGTAATCGTAGCTTCAGGCCTCAACAACCGGGAAATGACAAAAATCGGGCAGGTAGCATGGCTAAGTGGGTAGATCCCAATTAGGGTGTATTATCACCTATCTAGATAATTTTATTTCATTCTTTATTCTATTCGATGTTGTCCCTTTCGGGAAACGGTTGTTGTCCCAATCATTGGTGATATACGTTAGATACACAAAAGCGAAATGAGTGGTCGGTCATGTGTGGTCGGATTACAAGATGTTCTTGTTGAACCCAGTGTATTCCTCTCTAGATATACACTATTGGAAGGTGGTTTCATACCTTGTAATAGCTGGAAATTCATTACCTAATAGGTGCTCGCGGTTTTGATTATATTATATATATATGGATCGTGAGATGCAAACGTTCCACTAGATTGTTATTTATTTGATTTAGACACTATTATTGTATCAAAAGAGATTTGATATCAAGACTTACCATTTCTTTCAAAAGGATTTTTAAAGTTAAATCAAGCATTTTGAATTTTCATAAGGGAAAAACTCGTTCCGTGTTATACGTCGTGGTCTTATGAGATATCGTTTATTTTCTCAAACTGTTTTAAATTGTTTACTTATACCAGTCCCAAGATTGACCCAGAGTTTATTTTTCAGTGTTTTCCCTAAACTCTTGGGTGCCCAAATTTGTATGGGCAGTCAAGTAGTTCAGGTGTTTACAAATACCCTTGGAGGAGCTTGGAGCAGGAGGCTTCAATGTTAGTTATATAGAGTTTTGTTCTGCTGTATTGTAGGTGTTGTACTCTGAAAATGATATGTGTATACAATACAAATTTTGTATTTCAAAAGTTATGATATATTATATTTTGTTCCATTATGATGTGAGGTTATGTGTTGTTGTTTATGTTCTTCTTCTATCTTTTTTCTTATTTCATAATGATTCGTATTTTTGTAATATTTGGGTTGGACGTGTGGTGTATATAGTCAACTCAGATAGTATGCAAATTCGGGTCATTACAGTTGGTATCAAAGCTTAGGTTGAGCGAACACCTAGGCTTTGTGTGTGTGTGTGGGGGGGGGGGGGGTGGGGGTTACTCATTAGAGATAGGGCCAGTAGTACCCTAGAATGAGTTGAGTGTATATATACGAGAGCGCATATTTGTTAATTGATATAATAATTATTTTATATTGTGTTGCCTTGTCTGTTGAGTGGTTTATGAATTCTGATCGAATCGTGGGATGCCACGAAGTCGATATGACTAAACACTTGAGCATAGCAATTCGATACAATATTGTATTAAAATGGGTAAATGATATAGTTTTATCCAAAACTATATTTAGATATAGAAAGAAATAATTTTCTAAAATTTATAATATATGGATGTGTTGGTTGTTGTTATTATAATCAAACAGATTATAAAAATTGGAATGGTTATATATAACCAGATAGAATTTGTATATGAATGAAATATACAAATAAGATAGAATGAAATTGGATTCAAACCAGAATTTGGAATTTAAACCCTAGGAAGTGGAAAATATTATCGAAGTATATTAAAATAATATAGCTTTGTTTTAAAAGGATTTTGAATGGGTTTCAAAAGTGATTAAGCACTTAACTCACATAAACGGTTGGAAAATAATTCTGATAATGATCGCGACATCATCAGTGTTAGTTTTCGAGTTTTTTTAGTGATGGTTGCTACCTTAGCAAAGTTTTGATGGAAATTTTTTTAAAAGAAAACTAGTTGTTTAGGAAAAATTTAAATGTTTTGAATTTGAAATGATTATAAATATACATATATATTTATGTGATTTTAAAAGGATTTGAAATAGAAACCCCGAATTTTGAATTTTGAAATTAAATTTAACTTAAGCAAGTTAAATGGATCGAAGTAAATAAATTGATGATAATCAATTTTGAATATATTTGAATTCATATGAATGAAATATGAAATGTTGAGTTTCAACATAAATGAGTTCTGAATAGTAAATGGGTTTGCATCATTTTTCCTACCCAAGTAATTTCGGGGACGAAATTCTTTTAAGGGGGAAAGATGTAACGACCCGATTTTTTTGTCGATTAATTTTATATATTTAATATGGTTTTAAATATGGAGTTGATAATATAAAATATATTCTATATAGAGTTATCGATTTAATAATCGAAATACGTTTTATTTTGAATATATGTAATTATCATAATACGGTAATCTGAACTAATTCAATTAGAAATAAAACCAAGTCGGAATAATTCAAATGATCAATAAAAATTTAATTGATAATAAATGATAATAATAATAATAATAATTTATTATCAAGGAATTAATTGTTTTGAATTTAATTTACATCAATTTAAATTGATATCTTCTCCATACGATCAAATGGGGCTTCGAAACCTGTTCTAGTGTGTTGAGGATAGTGGTACAACCCTAGGAATGCTGGTTGTTGCGTTCGAATAGGAGTTCGAAATCAATGGGATAATTTAATTAATTAAGATCATATCAGATAATTCAAAACTAAAATAAACAAATAATTAAAAATATAGTTAATAAAAAAGGGTTTCCTTCTACCCTAAGTTAATTATTAACAGTACACTACAAACCTATCCTAAGCTACTCCCTCTTCTTTCACTTCACGTACGAATGGTCTCCTTCCTTTATTAAGCAACGATTTAATGGCCTTCGTATTTTTGTTCCATTCGCATCTATATATTTTGCAATTGGCCTTCACATTTTTCATTTCTGAAACTCGAAACTAAAACCAAGCCTTGTCACTTCCTTTATTTCCATCCTTAAACCAAAAGGGCATTTCAGAGCCATTTAATTCATTTCCATTTTTCATGTTTCTCAGAAATTGAAATCATTCTTGTATAAAAAAACAATCAAACTCTGTATTCAATCGCAAGGCTCTAGAAGCTCAAATCAAGTTGAAAACGCATGACGACGACAAGTTTTAGAAGTTGGCAATATTGCGAGTTCATATGAGTCAAAGGAGGCACGCGATTCAAGAGAAGGGGTTGTAGTATCAGTAGTCGCGTTCGAATTGGGGTCATATAGGATGTTGTTATGAGCCGCGCTATACAATAGTCCTCGCGATTCAGTGGTAAATGGGGATGAGGTTGCTGCAAATTTTAGGGGATCTGATGCTATTATAAAGAGGCGACTGTATTGTGATGGGATGGAGGAGATGCACTGATGGTGACGAACTACTTAACTAGGTGGATATGGCAGTTTGGCGGTAGAGCATTGGGAAGGTTGGGTGCATGTATTCAAAGGGTTCAGATGGAATTGTTACTGGGAAAACTACTTGCGACAGTGGAGTAATTAAGGGAGCTTGGATCTCCGGTTTTCGGGATGTGAATGCAGGAAGGTTGCCTGGAGAAGAGCCGACTGAACGGTGAGGAGGCATGACAGTTGCATTTGTGATTGGAGGAGTTGGTTGATTGGTTTGGTTGTTGTATAAAAGTTAATTCGATCTGGGTTTGCTTGGGATATGTTTCGTCGATTGGTCCAGGGGTTTTCAATGCATTAAGGTATAAGTTTTTACAAATTTAAGAATAATTTAATTATTTATTTTAATAGTTAATTAAAATTAAAATCGCTTAATCGTTGCCTTGCAAAAATCGCTTAATCACTAAATAAAATCAGATTTAAACATCATCGGTCATATTGAGTCGTATTGAAGTATTCTACATTCTAGATTGCACTTTTAGAGTTTATACTAAAATCAAATGCAGTCTGATTTTGGTTTAAATCCGATGTTTTGGCGAAAAATGAAGATCGCGGTGAGTAATTCTCACCCGGAAATTTATTTATATCGTTAAAATAAATTGTTGGCTACTTGGATGCATTTAAATATTTTTGTAGTTATTCTATATAAATATATTAGTTATTTAGGCTTGGTGTTTGTGGTTATTATATATATATATATTGTTGGTTGGATATTTTCCGCAGTACCATTAGCGGATGCCCGCAGTATCATTAGAGGATGACCCTATGCACCCCACGCTGTGATAGTGGATGACCTTCTATACCGCGATATCCTACCTCAAAGCAGGACTGGTATTATTTATGTTGGCTAACGTCTGTGGATGCAGGAAAACAAGTTGGAGGGATCCAACTGGATTCCTAAGAAATAATATTATTTGTTTTTTTCATATATATTATCATATATGATGCGTTAGAAACCCATGATTGATAATTGAGTGTTTTTTTAAATGTTTAAATATCACTAGGCCAAAATATTGATGTATAGAAATATCATGAAATGGGATTTTGAGATTTAAAAGGGGAAATCTATTTTAAAAAAATAGAATTTGAATTTCGAATGGGCTATAAAGATATTAACTTGTTTTGAATAAATAAAAACAAGTATTGCATTTATTAACAATGTTTATAAGTTAAATAATAAAGGAAACTAAAGTATTTTAATTGTAAACGATGTTTACAAATTAAATAATGCGGCAAATTGAATTAAATTTATAAACAATGTTTATAAATAAAATGAAATGATTTCCATTTGATAATCAGGGAATTGAAGTGAATTTATAAACGGTGTTTATGAATGAAAAGAAAAAATTATCATTTGGATAATTTAATACTTAAATTCAAATACGAATTTAAAGTGAGGATTGAGAATCATGTTTAAAAGCGAAACGACGAAATTTATTCTGATGTTCAGAATATAAATTTAATTAAATAAATCCATATGGATTTATGATTTGAATTCGACTAGATAGAAGCTATTTAGATAAAAATATTTTCACAAAAATATTAGGATTGGATTAATTAGAAGATTAAATTTAAATATGAAAACAGATTCATTGTTTATATATATATATTATAATTAATATAATATTCCGAATATGGAAATTAGGTTTCAAATCGATTTGAGATATTAACTTGTTTTAAATTATTAAACAAGGAAGTAAATTTATAAACGACATTTATAAATTAAGGGAGATAATTATCATTGGATAATTTGAAATTTTAGATTCAAGTATGAATTTAAAAGTGAATTGGAAATTGTGATGAAAAATAGAATGATTGATTATATTTCAGGAATTTGGAATATAAATTGAATTTAAATAAGTATAAAGAATTTATAATTGAAATTCGATTTATATCGAATTTATAAAATAATTTATTTATAAGGGAATTGGAATTCAGTATAGAAGATTTAATTATAAATAAATTATAACTAAATTATAAAATAATCGATGGTCGGGGAAAATCAGAAATATTAAGTCGAAATTGAAAAATGGATTTAATTTACATTAAAATATATTAGAATGGAGTTAAAGTTATTTATAAATGAAGTTTAAATGATTATATTTAAATATAGTTAAAACGAACTCGGCGCAGTGCAGCAGTTCGTAAATTGGCGTTTCGAACTTCAATTGAGTATATAGAACTAAATTTAAGTCGAAATTCTTTGAAACACGAACCATCAGGACCAATTTGATAATAGTTTTCTAACGGAAGAGAAAAAAAATCTAGATTTCATCTTATAGATTTTGAGTTATGTCAAAATCAAATTTTCAAAAAAGCAGCGCCATAACCATTATAAAACATTAACAGTTTATTACTTAAAATCGAAGTATTTTATGTTAATAAAATATGGATTTTAAATTTAAAAATCCAGTTTGAGTTGTAAAATAAATACGAACTCAAGTTGGGTAAATGAAATGATTTTTGACACAAAAATCATATTTTTAGTTATGGAATAAAATTAACTAATTTGAATAATAATTAGTTAATCAAGTTTTGAATCAAAATTGGGCGTTGGATAAGTTAATGTGGTTTATGAATTTATATTCGAAATCGAATATGAAACTCGAGTTGAAAATGGAATTAGATTAAGTACATAAGTAAATAAAAATATATTTGAACATGATATGTTCAAAGAAAAAGTGGAATGGGCAGAATAGATAATTAAAGAATAAATTAGCGAATTGAGATAAAAATGATTGGATTGAGTTGGAGTCAATTGGAAATGGACGTATATGGGTTAGAAAGATATGGTATGAAGTATATGAAGATTATAATTCAAGTGCCCGACAAAAAGGCATACGTTTATGTTCCATATGAGTTTTTATGCGCCGAATCGGCAAGCCACTTGGCTTTTTAATTTTCTTTTCGAATGAAAAGGGCTTAGAGAAGCAAGTTGAGGCTTGAGCTATTGACCGATACAAAGGAGCTGCTTGCGAATTTTTCCAAAAATTTACGTAGTTAGAATATTTTTAAAAAATTTGATAATTAGAAATCAAAATATCAATATATATATATATATATATATATATATATATAGAATTCGATAAGGAAACGAACTTAAAATATAATATTATAAACAAAATGAAAATCTATAATTAAATCTTGTAAAAAATAGAAAGAGAAATGTATATACATTCTAAAAATGAATAATTGGTTTTTATGGTGTTGATTATTCGAAGTAAGTAGTCTTATCCGTTTTGAAGTTAAGAATGTTATTTGATGTGCTTATAAAAATGCATATTTATATTCATATTTATCCTTTTTTAGTTTAAATAAATTCATATATGGGTATTTTATCATGTTTAAACCATAATTCATTTGATTTCAAAATATCATACATTCATCGTCACACAAAGGAAAAATGGTCTTTTTTTTTGTGCTTATGTTATTTTGAGAAATTTTTACTTAGGCATTTCTCATTATTTTTGTAGAAATTTGGTGCATATGGAAGAGGGCTTCATAGAGATTTATATGCATACAAAGGAAAAAAGAGGAAATTAATGTCTTACCAAAAAAGAGGAAATCAATGCCTTGCCATAAAAGAGGAATCAATTCAAATAGAAGATTGGTGGAGGTCCCCACCCACTCTCCCTCCTTCTTTAGTGGAGACAAAAAAGGCTTCATGAATCATTATTGCTAAAGACAAAAGGAAGCTTAATGAAGGGCATTCTTGGTAGCACGCTAAAAGTGGAATTAGGGTTTTATTCATGTATAAATAACCCTATATGTTGATGTTAAAAATATCTTGGATTTAATTTAGTTTAGAATGGAGGCTGAAATCAAAACCTATATTTTTCTTCCATGGCTTCTTAGCCATTTTTCTTATGTAACCTCAGTTTTATGTCAGTTTTATGCAAGTAGTTAAGATCTATTTATTATTGTTAATTAGTTCTTTCTTTTGTTTTGTTCATATTTATGTTGAAACTTACACGTGTTGATTCGATAACACATTTGAGTAGCTAATCCCTTTGATTTGGGGGTAATGAAGCCCTCTAACTTTATGTAAGTTCAACATTTGTATGATCTGTGATCTCTAATTTGTGCTTCATGTTAGTGGATGTTGATGTAAGTTTATACAATTGATTTTGATAGTCTATGTTTGTTGACAACAAAAAAGGCTATGCTTAATCAATGTAAACAAAAATTACATCAATATTTGCTAAGTGGTTAATGATTTTGAAATGAAAGTAAGAATAAAATTTGATGGTTTATAGTTATATTAATTGTTCATAAGCCATACTTAAAATATTTTTTTGTTTAGTTTCATTTTCATGAGAATCATAAGTGGTTTAAATGTTGCATTTATGCCACTTAATGGAGATCATAAATCGTACGTTTGTTAATTTGCATAAATATGAGAAGGGATTTACCTCTAAATTGCTTTCATTCTTATTTAGCTCTCAACTTAGTTCTAGTGTTAATTAGTTTTTGTTAGTTAAATCAATCCGAATTTTGGTTTAATTTGATTGAATAAGATTTAAATTACTTCTTTCCATGTGGATCGACTCGTACTCGCCACGTACTAACAATTGTGCACTGTGCGCTTGCGGTTTATTATCACGATATTTTGTTGACGGTTTTCTAATTCGATAGAAAATCCATTTGCAAACAAGTTTTTGGTAGAGTTTCATATTTATTTTGGTTTTGCATAGAATTTTCCTTTCTCTTTTCATCCAAAAAAAAAAAGAGTTTCGCATTTCTATTTACTTTTAAATAAGACATGATGGAGTTAGCGTACAATTTTGGTTGTTCGACTAAAATGTTTGGAGATTTACTTCTCTTAACAGATAACGAAAGGAAAGTTTGAAATATGAGCAAATTTGGTGTAACTGGTATATAGGGAGATTTGTATGTGATGAGTATGAAATGTTTTCTGAATTATAATCCGATTAAATGAATGGTTGATTTATACTACTTGCGATAACATTTTAGATCTTGTAAGTGAAGTTGTGCTAAGATATTCTCGCTTAACTCTCTCTCTTATGTTAAAAAAGAAGAAAAAAGAAGTATATATATAATAATCCAAGGGTATCCAACATTGCTAGTACATCTAGCGTTGGTGTGCAAACCCACCAAGCTCTTTCCGACATCTTGTTGACAAAGTCAGCGTCGGCATACCTTGGTCTCGTTTTATGAGTTGGACACCTTAGGATTACCGACCCTCACGTAAGTCATAATGTAATGTAGGGGTGGTATACCAAGGTATTTATAAATAATAACAATGTGAATATTTTGTAATAAAGAGAGAGTTAGCACTTAAAATCCAAGCACGCTCTTCACCTATTCAACCTAACTTATTAGCAAAAAGGAAGTTTAGATGTCGTTTTACGACTGTTCATATCGATTATAGAATTCACTTCATATTTTCACTATGTTTCTGCCAAAATAACTGGCCAAACTGGATGAGTTTGTGATGATAACATGACTTTTGTTTGAAGTTTTGATTAGTAATGGACTCAAAATTTTTAGTGACGACCGAATTTGTGTTAACTCATTCGATGTCTTATTTAAAAGTTAATTACTCATTTGTAAATATATTTTTCTTTTGAAAATTTGCATTCATCTTGTAAATATTCTCGAATCTTATGTTTTGTAAATATTTTTTGCATTTGACTTTTGGATTTTGTGCGTAGTATCCACTGAAAACCCTCATGAGACAACACTCGTCCTACTTGAGACACCCAAAGGTTTAACGGCTTGTTTTATACGCTGAATGCAATCGTGCTTCCTATGAAAACGGATTTAGCTTAGTTTTTCAGTTTATTCGAGGATGAATAATGTAACACCCCACACCCGCTAAGGTCACTCACTAAGGGAATGCCTTAACTTCGGTGGAGTATTTTAAGTGAATATAGAACAGAAAAATTACAACAAGACGGATATAAATAATACTTGAAATCTAAAACATCATTTCATTGCAGTAAAAGATAAACATGTTTGGTTACATTTCAAAACCAACTAAAACAAGAGTCAAGTACTAAATATCCATCCTGGTAAAACATAAGTACATAATCCCATTACATAACTAATAGCCATAATAGAAAAGATAAGCTGGGCTTTACATCACGGTCCAAGCTCCAAAAGATAGATAAAGCAATCTGATCAAAGCCCGCTAGTGCTAGGCCCACTCTGAGAACCTGAGGGTTTGGAAAAAAGATAAAAACAACGGGGTCAGACATAAGTCTAAGTGAGCCCTATAACTTTAACAATACAATCATTAAAGTAATTAGGGTATGATATAAACTTGGTATGGTGATGACTGGGGATAAATGACTACACTAAGCAGCCAACTAGACATAGGATGAACTAAGATAACGGTAAAGACGCATCTACCCACCCAAGGGTAATTACTAACTGCACCACACCAGTCATTCCTACTTAAAGGTTGATCCCACCCAAGGACTTAGAAAATTTAACTAGTAGTTTCGTGTACCCCTAGCTGACTACATAGGTGCCGTCTGCCCCTATCTCCACTAGGTGTACCCACTACCCCCCAAGCGATCGGCTCCCTAACGTAGATACCCGTGCTGGCCCCACAGTGGGGTGTATCACTCCCCAAAGTGGCAACCCGATACAATCAACGGTGCACGGCTTATACCTACACGATGCAACAACGTCTTACCTACCAGCCCGGGTCCACACACGCATATGAAACCCATTGGACTTGCGTTGCCATCGCTAACCCATTTTGGCCTCTTATAGTCAAGCCCAGTACGCGTGTCCCGTCCTCGAGATGGGTCGAGCCCAATAAGATACATATGGGTTACTGGTTGAAATGGGCCCCCACAAGCTACCCACCTAAGCTTGTCCCTTTTCTATTGCATCCCACTTAACCCTTTAATCATGTTTAATTACATGTTTCCACTTGGTTAAGTATTCTAATCGTATTTTCTATTGCCACCCAAGGCAACCCACTAGATTTCCACATGCCACCCAAGGTACTTACTTGATTTCCACATGCCACCCAAGGCACCCACTTAACCCCTCATGCCCCACTACATGCTTATCTGGTTAAGTGTTTCTTAATTGATAAAGAACGTAACCTTTGTAAAGACCTCTCACATTAGACTGTCTTTCATGGCAGCTGGATTTGCCGGTCGGTTCCGGGCAGCCTTACGCCATAACAGAGCCTAACCTCGTGTCTTTACACTTGTCACGTCCTCTTACATTGGGCCAATCATTTGTAGCCGCTGAATTTGCCGTCGGGTCCGGGCAGTCTTATGCTACAAAAGAGTCCAACCTCATGTCTTAGTCGATTAATTACACCTAATTAATCACCCCCATAATTTGTATTAATTATCCCTAATTAATTACAAATTTAACGATGTACATTATTGACTCAATTATGTCCATCCACTTTATGGTATGCATAATCATACCCACTTCACACCATTTTATTAACATGAATATTAACCCCATCGTTCCCCATGTAATTCGCTAACATGACATACTTAAAAGGGGAGATTCATCACAAATACAATGGGTTCAACTTGCATAACATTAGCATCAACATGGGTTTTAAAGGTGTCAACATGCATATATGACCATAGCATCAAACCCAACTAGCATAAATAATCAACCCAAACTTGCATGAATCACATATGTCATAAAGAGGGTAACTTGCATAAGTTACTTATGTCATACAAAGGGATAAACTTGCATATGTATTTATGACATACAAAGGGGTTAACTTGCATATGTGTGCATATCATACAAAGGCGTAAACTTGCACATGTTACTTGCATATAATCAAACACCAAACTTGCATAACATGTCATATATGAACTTGCATATAATCAAACACCAAACTTGCATAACATGTCATATATGAACTTGCATATAATCAAACAACAAACTTGCATAACATGTCATATATGAACTTGCATATAATCAAACACCAAACTTGCATAACATGTCATATATGAACTTGCATATAATCAAACACCAAACTTGCATAACATGGTGTCATAATGGATCAATGTTTATCATAGTGATTTGCATAACTAGCATCATGAACACATAGCATAAAACTTGCATAACTTGTATAACATCATGAACACATAGCATATGACTTGCATAACTTGCATAACATCATGAACACATAGCATATGATAACATAACTTACATTGATCCACATACATAACCATAACCTCATTATATCCTATCATAATTAGTTTAGCAATTTCTTGCTAAAGGCATAGAAAATCACAACTTGTTGATTAGCACTTCTATGAAGAAGATTAAGTTGCTAGAGTTGATTAGAAGTTGATTTGAGAAGCTATCTTCTTCTACAATTTGATGGAGGCTCCTTCAAGTTGCATTTTGACGGCATAACGACGTTGTATCTATTTTTAGTATGGATTAGGGTAGTCTTAGGGTGTATTTATAGATTTAGGATGTAGTTTAGGCCCTTAGATTAACCCTAGATTAGGTTAGAGCCGTCAGATTTCGTCACAAGCCCCAAAACACAGCCCAAACCCCTTCAGATTGCACCCAGGCCAAACTGGCCGACGGGGGGTCGACCCCTGGGTCGACACATGGGTTGACCCCTTGGGGGGTCGACACCCATGTCGACCCTAGTGTCGACACCCTCTGTCTGGCGGGAATTTTCCCGCCTTTTCTGAAATTTGAAATTTGAATATTTTAAATCTGTTTTGAATTTTCTGAAAACTTCTTCGGGCCCTAACTGGGTCATACGGACTTCGATTTTCGAAAACTCGGACTCTATTTCGCGTATTTTTCTGAGACGAACGCAATGGCATAGCCCGTTTCCCCTGATTCAGATTATAAAATTTAATTCTGCCCTGATTTATATTATAACAAGTTATTCAACATACGGGGTGTTACATTCTCCCCTACTTAAAGGATTTCGTCCCCGAAATCTCTAAGTCAAGAAGAACGTATCCTACCATCCAAACAACCATCTACTAAACCATCAAACACTGGCATCCATTGTCCTTAAAGTTTCTAATGCTGTATGAACATATGCAAAAAGTGTGTGTATATGTTCCCTGTCTAATGCAAAATCAGGCGGTCTACTGATTCAGTTGACCTCCTTAATGCAAACCATGATAGTGCCATACATATAATATGTATGCGAAAGAACCCTATCTACACATACTATTTCAACATGTGTGCACAACCATACACCAAAATGCATCATCCATATGATAACACAACCATTATACATCCATTAATATAGCTACCTACACATAATTATATGCAATATGCAATATGAAGTGACTGAGTCGATCTAGTGTCTAAAGTGTGTGTGTATGCATCCACGAGCAACCACTTGCATCCACACGCATCCATCAATCATAGCATGTCTCAAACACATGTTTCAACCATAGGTTTACCCTATCTAAAGGTCAAAGGTACTAATGAGAGGACATACTAAAGATATGATAAGTACTAGATAAACGATAAAGGGGAAGTTAAAAGACATACCCTCAAAAAGGAATGGGTACAGTGAACGCATCTTCGCTTCTGTCTCCCAAGTAGCATTGCTCTCATCCTCTCCCCATTGCACTTTGACTAGTCGAACCTCTCTGTTTCTCAACTTCCTAACCTCTGACCCAAGGATGCGAGTAGGAGCTCGTCGAATCGTCGCATCACGCTCTACCTCCACTTCTCTAAGCAAGCTCGGCTCTACCACCTCTGCGGTCTCATGTAGGCACTTCCTCAAATGTGACACATGGAATACGTCATGTACCCCACTAAGTCTCTCGGGTAAATCCACTCTATATGCCATCCGTCCAATCCTTTCCTTAATAGGAAACGGTCCTACAAATCTTGGTGCAAACTTCCCAATGGACCCAAAGCGAACAACATTCCGTAATGGAGATACTTTGACAAAGACCATGTCCCCAACATCAAACTCAAGATCCGTCCTCCTCTTATCCGCGTAAGATTTCTACCTATCTTACGCCGCTTTCATCCTTCTTCGAATCAAATCAATCTTTTCCGAAGTCTCTCTAACCATATCGGGCCCAAGCAAGATCTTATCCGTAGATTCCCACCAACATGTAGGTGATCGACAAGGCCTTCCATAAAGAGCTTCAAAAGGAGCCATGCCAATACTAGATTGAAAGCTGTTATTATATGCGAACTCCACTAATGGAAGATGCTCTTCCCATGTACCTCCAAAATCTATGATACATAGCCTTAAAAGGTCTTCTAGAACACGATTCACCCTCTCGGTCTGGCCGTCCGTCTGAGGATGATATGCGGTGCTCAAACACAACTGAGTCCCCACTGCTTCTTGCAAACTCTTCCAAAACTCGCTAGTGAAGATAGGATCTCGATCACTCACTATGCTAGAAGGTACCCCATGCAATCGAACTATTTCTCGAAGGTAAACTGAAGCTAACCATGGAGCAGTCCTCTTGCTCTTCACGGGTATGAAATGGGCGCTCTTAGTAAGTCTGTCTACCACAACCCAAATTCCCGTATTACCTTCTTCGACCTCGGTAACCCATCAATAAAATCCATCGAGACGCTATCCCACTTCCATTGCGGAACTTCCAATGGGTGAAGCAACCCACCAGGTTTCTTTTGCTTCGCTTTCACTTGTTGACACACCAAGCATCTAGCGACATACTCGGCCACATCTTTCTTCATACCGGCCCAAAAGAAAACTCGCTTCATGTCTTGGTACATCTTGTCCCCACCGGGATGAATGGTCATCTTCGAACGATGCGCATCATCAAGTATATCCTTCCTCAAACCCTCGTCTTGCGGTAGACAAAGTCTACCGTCTCTACGCAACCACCCCCTATCGTCTAGGGTGTACCTACTCAAATGGCTGGACGACTCCCCCCTTATGAGCCTCTCTACCAACTCAACCAACTGTGGGTCGTCCCGCTGTGCCTCGCCAATCCATCCCAAAAGAGTAGGTCTGACCTCTAAAGATGCTACCAAACCGGGTATAAAGTCAACGGAAGGTCTGAAATCAAACATCGAGATAAATTCCAAGCTTCGTCGTTCCACGAACAATGGACTCAAGGACAACCTTTTTCTGCTCAAGGCGTTCGCCACCACGTTACCCTTGCCAGGGGTATACGCTATCTCGAAATCATAGGATGCTAAGAACTCCATCCACCTTTGCTGTCTCAAGTTCAAATCCTTCTGAGAAAACAAGTACTTCAATGATTTGTGGTCAGTGAACAATTCGAACCTCTCTCCAAGAAGATAATGGCGCCAAGTCTTAAGCGCAAAAACAATAGCGGCCAACTCTAAATCATGGGTAGGGTAATTATTCTCATGCACTCTCAACTGCCTTCCACCGTAGGCTATTACCCTTCCCTCTTGCATTTAGACTGCGCCCAGTCCTGTCCCACAAGCATCGGTATAAAAAACAAACGGCTTACTCCCATCTGGCAACACTAAGACTGGAGCTGTGGTTAAAGCTCTCTTTAACCATTGGAACGCATCATCACAATCTACGTCCCATGTGAAGACTAGATTCTTCTTTGTCAAGCGAGTTAATGGGGCTGATATCTTCGCGAAGTCCTTGATAAACTTCCTATAGTAGCCAGCCAACCCCAAGAAACTCCTCACCTCGGTAGCATTCTTCGGAACCTTCCAATCTTGGATGGATACTACCTTCGCGGGATCCACAGCTATCCCTTCCTTGGGGACCACGTGCCCCAAGAACCGCACTTCCTTCCTCCAAAAGTGACATTTAGAGAATTTAGCCATAAGGCTATGCGCTCGAAGAGTCTCCAACACTTCCCTAAGATGTAGGGCATGCTCTTCTTCACTCTTAGAAAAGACTAAGATATCATCCACAAAGACCACCACGAACTTATTAAGGTACTCCCTGAACACCCTACTCGTCAAATCAACAAAGTATGCTGGGGCGTTCGTCAAACCAAATGGCATCACAAGCCACTCATAGAAACCATCTGGAGTCCTAAAGGCAGTCTTGTCTATGCTATCCTCAGCCACTCTCAACTGATGAAACCCCGTGGCCAAGTCCAACTGCGAAAACACTGAGGCGCCAACCAACTGATCAAAGAGATCATCAATCCTCGGCAATGGGTGTCTATTCTTCTTTGTGAGCTTGTTGAGTTCTCTATAGTCTACACAAAGTCTGAGGGACCCATCCGCCTTCGTGGCAAAAACTACTGGAGCACCCCACTCCAATATACTTCGTCTTATGAACCCCTTCTCAAGCAACTCCCCTACTTGCTTATGGAGTTCCCTCCTCTCACGAGGAGCCATGTGGCGCACTAGCAAAGATACTGGTTTAGCATTGTCCACCAGATATATTCGGAAGTCTATCTCCCGCTTCAGAGGTAAGTCCTTCACCTCCTCAAACACATCCGAGTATTCCCAGACCACTCTAACAGATCGCAAACTCTCGACCGAAGCGTCAAGCGATTCAAGATAACTTAGCATAACAGAATCCATGGGATTACAAGAGATCTCGAGAGTGTTCCCCAAGCGGGTCATGAGCCTAACAACTCTCCTTTCGCAATCAAGAACGGCACCATTACTGGATAACCAGTCCATGCCCAAAATCAACCCATAGCCCGTGAAGCCCAAAACAAAAGCATCACATCTAAACTCAACGCTAAGTATAGAAATCTTCAAACCCAAACATATCATGGACAAATAAGTGGATCCCCCAATTGGGTTTGAAACAACCAAGGGATCATCTACTAGACTGGTGTCTAAGTGCAGTGACTCAACTAATGATGATGAGATAAACGAATGCGATGCGCCAGAGTCGAATAAAGTACGGACAGGATGATCAAACAGAAAAACCAGACTTTCAACGGAAATAGTTCTACCTCTTTCCTGAATCGGTGGAACCGCGAGAGCCTGAACTTGCCCCCTTGCCTAACCTGGTGCCATAAGATCTTGCACCTGTCCCCCTGAGGTAGATCCCGTCCTCTGCCCCTTCTTAGGGCAGTCCTTCACTAAATGCCCTGCTTCGCCACAGTGGAAGCAGCCAGTCTTCTTCTTCTTCCGACAATCTTTGCTTAGGTGGCCTGGTGTCCCGCAATTGAAGCACTTCTTCTTTCCCTTGCCACTGTTGCCTTTCCCACCAGAATGAGACCTCTCCCTTCATTAACCAAGCAGCTAACTTGACTTTCTTTCCTTCTTCCATCTCAAAGATATCTATCAACTCTTCCACCTCCTTAAGCCAATCTCTAGCTTCCACAAAAGTTTCTGATCCTTGAAAAGGTTTCCCTCCCATAGCCTTAAATTCCTTGCAAGTCTTAGCAAAAGTATCCGTGCGAGGAGGAGGAGGAAGATCGGGTGTTACTGTTGGTGGAGGAACATTTGCTGGACCCGCAGTGGCGGTCCTAGCCTCCATCAATCTCCTATACCATACTGGTATCGCTACACCCTCCAGAAAGTTAAGATCTTCAGCCATGCTGAAACGAAAAAGGAAAGATTCCGAACGGAGAATTCGAAAGATAAAGATATGGCTATTGGGGATTATGCTTTTCTTTCAAAAACTTTTCTCTCAAAAGACACGTTTTTGAAAATACTTCTTCCAAAAATGTTTTTAGAAAAATAGTTTTTCTAAAAGTTTTATCTGTTCTGGTAACCTTCAGCACTGATACCACGTGTAACACCCCACACCCGCTAAGGTCACTCACTAAGGGAATGCCTTAACTTCGATGGAGTATTTTAAGTGAATATAGAACAGAAAAATTACAACAAGACAGATATAAATAATACTTGAAATCTAAAACATCATTTCATTGCAGCAGAAGATAAACATGTTTGGTTACATATCAAAACCAACTAAAACAAGAGTCAAGTACTAAATATCCATCCTGGTAAAACATAAGTACATAATCCCACTACATAACTAATAGCCATAATAGAAAAGATAAGCTGGGCTTTACATCACGGTCCAAGCTCCAAAAGATAGATAAAGAAATCTGATCAAAGCCCGCTAGTGCTAGGCCCACTCTGAGAACCTGAGGGTTGGGAAAAAAGATAAAAACAACGGGGTCAGACATAAGTCTGAGTGAGCCCTATAACTTTAACAATACAATCATTAAATTAATTAGGGTATGATATAAACTTGGTACGGTGATGACTGGGGATAAATGACTACACTAAGCAGCCAACTAGACATAGGATGAGCTAAGATAACGGTAAAGATGCATCTACCCACCCAAGGGTA
Organism: Allium sativum; assembly: GCA_030737875.1. Classification (NCBI taxonomy): domain Eukaryota; kingdom Viridiplantae; phylum Streptophyta; class Magnoliopsida; order Asparagales; family Amaryllidaceae; genus Allium; species Allium sativum. Next base: position 410,166,468 of record CM060912.1, read on the forward strand.
ATTACTAACTGCACCACACCAATCATTCCTACTTAAAGGTTGATCCCACACAAAGACTTAGAAAATTTAACTAGTAGCTTCGTGTACCCCTAGCTGACTACATAGGTGTCGTCTGCCCCTATCTCCACTAGGTGTACCCACTACTCCCCAAGCGATCGGCTCCCTAACGTAGATACCTGTGCTGGCCCCACAGTGGGGTGTATCACTCCCCAAAGTGGCAACCCGATACAATCAACGGTGCACGGCTTATACCTACACGATGCAACAACGTCTTACCTACCAGCCCGGGTCCACACACGCATATGAAACCCATTGGACTTGCGTTGCCCTCACTAACCCATTTTGGCCTCTTATAGTCAAGCCAGTACGCGTGTCCCGTCCTCGACATGGGTCGGGCCCAATAAGATACATATGGGTTACTGGTTGAAATGGGCCCCCACAAGCTACCCACCTAAGCTTGTCCCTTTTTCTAGTGCATCCCACTTAACCCTTTAATCATGTTTAATTACATGTTTCCACTTGGTTAAGTATTCTAATCGTATTTTCTATTGCCACCCAAGGCAACCCACTAGATTTCCACATGCCACCCAAGGCACTTACTTGATTTCCACATGCCACCCAAGGCACCCACTTAACCCCTCATGCCCCACTACATGCTTATCTGGTTAAGTGTTTCTTAATTGATTAAGAACGTAACCTTTGTAAAGACCTCTCACATTAGACTGTCTTTCATGGCAGTTGGATTTGCCGGTCGGTTCCGGGCCGCCTTACGCCATAACAGAGCCTAACCTCGTGTCTTTACACTTGTCACGTATTTAGTTTATGCCTAAGACCTCTCACATTGGGCCAATCATTTGTAGCCGCTGGATTTGCCGGTCGGGTCCGGGTAGTCTTATGCTTCAAAAGGGTCCAACCTCGTGTCTTAGTCGATTAATTACACCTAATTAATCACCCCCATAATTTGTATTAATTATCCCTAATTAATTACAAATTTAACGATGTACATAATTGACTCAATTATGTCCATCCACTTTATGGTATGCATAATCATACCTACTTCACACCATTTTATTAACATGAATATTAACCCCATCATTCCCCACGTAATTCGCTAATATGACATACTTAAAAGGGGAGATTCATCACAAATACAATGGGTTCAACTTGCATAACATTAGCATCAACATGGGTTTTAAAGGTGTCAACATGCATATATGACCATAGCATCAAACCCAACTAGCATAAATAATCAACCCAAACTTGCATGAATCACATATGTCATAAAGAGGGTAACTTGCATAAGTTACTTATGTCATACAAAGGGGTAAGCTTGCATATGTATGTATGACATACAAAGGGGTTAACTTGCATATGTATGCATATCATACAAAGGTGTAAACTTGCACATGTTACTTGCATATAATCAAACACCAAACTTGCATAACATGTCATATATGAACTTGCATATAATCAAACACCAAACTTGCATAACATGTCATATATGAACTTGCATATAATCAAACACCAAACTTGCATAACATGGTGTCATAATGGATCAATGTTTATCATAGTGATTTGCATAACTAGCATCATGAACACATAGCATAAAACTTGCATAACTTGCATAACATCATGAACACATAGCATATGACTTGCATAACTTGTATAACATCATGAACGCATAGCATATGATAACATAACTTACATTGATCCACATACATAACCATAACCTCATTATATCCTATCATAATTAGTTTAGCAATTGCTTGCTAAAGGCATAGAAACTCACAACTTGTTGATTAGCACTCCTATGAAGAAGATTAAGTTGCAAGAGTTGATTAGAAGTTGATTTGAGAAGCTATCTTCTTCTACAATTTGATGGAGGCTCCTTCAAGTTGCTTTTTGACGGCATAACGATGTTGTATCTATTTTTAGTATGGATTAAGGTAGTCTTAGGGTGTATTTATAGATTTAGGATGTAGTTTAGGCCCTTAGATTAACCCTAGATTAGGTTAGAGCCGTCAGATTTCGTCACAAGCCCCAAAACACAGCCCAAACCCCTTCAGATTGCACCCAGGCCAAACTGGCCGACGGGGGGGTCGACCCCTGGGTCGACGCATGGGTCGACCCCTTGGGGGGAGGGGGGTCGACACCCATTTCGACCCTAGTGTCGACACCCTCTGTCTGGCGGGAATTTTCCCGCCTCTTCTGAAATTTGAAATTTGAATATTTTAAATCTGTTTTGAATTTTCTGAAAACTTCTTCGGGCCCTAACTGGGTCATACGGACTCCAATTTTCGAAAACTCAGACTCTATTTCGCGTATTTTTCCGAGATGAACGCAATGGCATAGCCCGTTTCCCCTGATTCAGATTATAAAATTTAATTCTGCCCAGATTTTTATTATAACAAGTTATTCAACATACGGGGTGTTATAAATAAAAAGATAAGTGTGGGGGTATTTTATGTGCACGTAAAAATGCACATTTATGTTCACATATTCATCCTTGTTTAGTTTAAATAAATGTTATATGTGGGTATTTTATCACATTTAAATCATATTTCAATTGATTTCAAAATATCATACATTCATCATCATACAAAGAAAAAATGGTAAATTTTTATGCTTACGTTATTTTGAGAATTTTTTACTTGGACATTTCTCATTATTTTTGTAGAAATTTGATGCATATGAAAGAGGGCTTCATAAAGATTTAAATGCATATAAAGGAAAAAAGAGGAAATCTGTGCCTTACCAAAAAAGAGGAAATCAATGCCTTGCCAAAAAAAAGGAATCAATTCAAATAGAAGATTGGTGGAGGACCCCACCTACTTTCCTTCCTTCTTTAGTGGAGACAAAAAAAAGGCTTCATGAATCATTATTGCTAAAGACAAAAGGAAGCTTAATGAAGGACATTCTTGGTAGCATGTTAAAAGTTGAATTAGGGGTTTACTCATTTATAAATAACCCCTGTATGTTGATGTAAAATGGATATTGGATTTTATTTAGTTTAGAGTGGAGGCTGAAATCAAAACCTCTATTTTTCTTCCACGGCTTCTTAGCCATTTTTCTTATGTAATCTCAGTTCTATGTCAGTTTTATGCATGTAGTTAAGATCTATTTCATTGTTGTTAATTAGTTCTTTATTTTCTTTTGTTTATATTTATGTTGAAACTTACACGTGTTGATTCGATAACACATATGAGTAGCTAATCCCTTTGATTTGGGGGTAATGAAGCTCTCTAACTTTATATAAGTTCAACATTTGTATGATTTGTGATCTCTAATTTGTGCTTCATGTTAGTGGATGTTGATGTAAGTTTATACAATTGATTTTGATAGTCTATGTTTGTTGACAACAAAAAAGGCTATGCTTAATCAATGTAAACAAAAATTACATCAATATTTGCTAAGTGGTTATTGATTTTGAAATGAAAGTAAGAATAAAATTTGATGGTTTATAGTTATATTAATTGTTCATAAGCCATACTTAAAATATTTTTTTGTTTAGTTTCATTTTCATGAGAATCATAAGTGGTTTAAATGTTGCATTTATGCCACTTAATGGAGATCATAAATCGTACGTTTGTTTATTTGCATAAATATGAGAAGGGATTTACCTCTAAATTGCTTTCGTTCTTATTTAGCTCTCAACTTAGTTCTAGTGTTAATTAGTTTTTATTAGTCAAATCAATCCGAATTTTGGTTTAATTTGATTGAATAAGATTGAAATTACCTTTTTCCCTGCGGATCGACCCATATTCGCCACGTATTAACAATTGTACATCATGCGCTTGCGGTTTATTATCACGATATTTTGTTGACGGTTTTCTAATTTGATAGAAAATCGATTTGCAAACAAGTTTTTGGCGCCGTTGCTGGGGAAAGAATTTGATTTTGATTTTATTCTTCGGATTAATTTTGTTTTTGTTTTTTTTTAAAATTGTGTGCATTTGTGTGTTTGTTCTATTTGATCTCGTTTCAATTGCATTTGTGTGTGTTCTGTCGAGTTTGATTGTCCATTTTTGTTTTTTATTTCTTAAAAAAAAGTTCTTTTGATTTGTGCATTACACCTATCATTGCAATATCTCTCCGTTTTCTTCCTTATATTTGCATTTTTGTTTAATTTTGTTATTTGCATTTTTGTTTAAAAAAAAAGAAAAAAAATACACTTGCCTTTTGTTCAATTTCTTCCATGTTTTCACTACAATTTCCTTTTTTTCTTTCCCTTTCTCTTTCTCTCATTTATTTATTTCCTTCCCTTTCTTTCATTACTTCTGAGACGACCCGAACATCCCCGGTAAGGAAGGCCCGTATTGAATTGAGGACAAGACACATCGGGACGCAAACAGAAGAACATTTCATTGCTTATTACAACAATTCATCAGAATACAAGAATATGCAGAGTATTAACAAATAATATACATAATAAAATATCAAAGATTACAATACATTACATAGCAGCGGAAAATAATACTATACACAACTAGAAGTAATACACAGATACAGAGCTTTCCCAGTATCGTTCCAGCTGTATATCAGGATCCTGAGAATATAAATCTGCAAAACCAAAACTACTAGCTGCCCGTGCGGAAAATAGGGGCACCCAGAGTTTAGGTTAAAACAATAAACTCCAGGTCAGTCATGTGACTTGTGTGAGAACTAAAACAGTTATTAATCTTTACTTTAAAGTTAGGTGAATCAAGGGACCACGCCGTATAACACGGTACAGGTTTCCTCCCAAGAATACCAATGCATAAAAAAACAGCGCAATGCTAAATAAAGAAAAATGAATCTATCATAAGACCCAGGTCCCATCACACAATGCAACGCAAGCAGGAGGATAGGTTTTTACCTTATAATAGCCAAAGAATGCTTGATACGCTTGAAAACAGATTATTTTGATATTACTATAAGTGTATAGTGTATAAAACAATTTCAATCATAAGTATCAATCATAGACGGCATGGGTACCATATATCATATCGTCATACTAGGCTCTACAATCAAAACCGCAAATGTCACGTATTGGAAGTTGGGTTTCCATCTGTGAACCGAGGCAAAAGATAGTCCTCTACCGATTCGAGACTGTCTAGCCCGAGTCTTAGGATCAGAGCTCGAGTGACCCTTGGAGCGACAGGGTCGGTCCACCGATGTGGATTAAAATGCCTGAACACTACGTTTCCCTGCCCTTTGGGGTGTAAATGAGCCAACAAATGACTCCATCGGCTCCACATAGTCACCAATATATCCGAGGCGCCTCACAACAGCAACAAACACATAAGCCAAACTCGTCAGGGTGTGTAAAACCACTGACGCCACTTCTAGCTAGGAGGGAACGCATGCCCTTCCTGAGGTCCTTTCATGTTTCTGGTTCACAACCGGGGTGTGAGGCTCGCGAATCAACGCTACACAAAGTTGTGCCACACAGGCTGTGCTTTGATCATCAACCACAAGACTCTGCTTTTCAACAAAAGCCTTGATCATATTGCCACTTAGCATGCCACACAGGCAATTCACTCCATGCGTTTGATATCCATCGATATATAACCTCTGAGCTCGTACGTCTCAGAGAAGGGCGTTAAGCAAGAGAATAAATTCTCCGCCGCCAAACAGATATATATTTAATAGAAATCAACCACACAGAATAAAATCCAATGTTAGATACACAGTCCATTTACAAGTTCATTCTGGGTCTGAACGAAACCGAAGGCACCTTCTACCTCGCATATCCATCGATCTCCAAGTACGTCTGGACGACCACTAACTGATTCCCTCCTCTTAGGTGTACGGCCCAATCAAGATCATCAGCAATCACCCAAATGACGTGAAGACCTCCGGTCTTCAACCACCGTCTTCATCCTCGACACCACGTCGAATCAGTTATTCAGAATGGGATAAACCCGGCCTTTCTGAATAACTCACGTATATAATAAACAAGTGTTACACAAACACAACATACGCCTCATTCCAATTCAGAGTATTCTTTTATTCAAATATTCTTATACTTTGGGAAAGGTTCACATTAATTTTATCAAAGATAAATTTTTTAAATTTATTCTTTAAACTTCTTTTGAATATCAATTCAACCTAGTCGGGATTAGCGAACCATGCCAAAGTAATCATTTATTTTATTTCCCAATCCCAACCTATTCACCCCATGAAGTAAAACTGGTCATGCTTCATATCTAACACCACGGTGTTATCGGTAAATTCAATTACCATTTCATGTTCAAATCTAATGAAAGATTTAACTATCGTCTAGAGCAAAACTGGCGATACTCCATTCTCGATTACTTCAATCTAATTAAAGATTCATTAAAACTCCACTTAGTTTTATTCTTTAACTGGGTTAAAGAATCAATGTCGTTCAAAACACGGCTCACGATAAACCCAAAATCACATTCCATTCTATCAGCTTTTAACCGTAGAATAGCAAGTGAGCAATTCCCTAAGTATTAACCCCGAAGGCCGAAACCAACATCCGATCAATACCCATGAAACCATTCAACTTAACTAATCTCCAGTTAGTTTCTGATTTTCTTAACTCAGTTGGGTCTAAGAACAGTATTATTGAAGATACCGTTCACGACAATCCAAAATCACATTCCATTAATTATCGGGTTAAAGAACAAGTGTTATTTAAAACACGCCCACGATAAACCCAAAAATCAATTCAAATTCAATTCCAATTAAATACCATTTAATTGGTACACTTCATTAAATCTAAATAAAAAGATTTAATCTTTTCCTCAACTGGGTTTAAGAACAGTGTTAATGAAGACACCATTCACGACAAACCCAAATCACATTTGATATTAAATATAAGGCTCTGAATAGACAATATATCAGCTTATATTCAATATCAAATTCTACGACCAACAAATATTGTATTGGAAATAATGATATAAATATATCTTTCAAACTTCCAGAACAATATCTGTATAATCACGAAATCCAACATCGAAATATTCAAAAGACAATTTCGATTCAAATCCATTTCCACTTTATATATTGGAAATTCTGGTTATTTTCAAAACCATTTCAAATCCACTTTATTTATTTTAAAAATAAATAGAATTATAATTCTAGTTTAAAACTAGTTCATTTCGATAAAAATCTATTTTTATCTTTTCAAATAGGGATTTTTTTACCCAATTCTTCCCAAATCATTTCTTATTACTTTACACAAATTATTACTATTTTTAATAATTTTATCAAGGCCCGTACAGTCGATTTCCATCAACGGCCATCGAACTGCACTTATAGCGACCTTTTCCAAATTTGATTTGGACATAATTCCAAATCCAACCATTAGATTTCAAATCTCTAATACTCTTTAGAAAGCTCTTTTCGATACGAACCCAACGGTTCCGGTTTTAAGAGAATCCGACGGTCGGATCTCCCGTAATGTCAATTCGAAGTCAATGGTCGAAATTCGCGAACTGCTGTGGCGCGGCGCATTCTATTCAGGCCATTCTATATATAATATATATATATATATATTATATATATTTCGTCGATTTCCTTTTAAAACGTATTTTATAAATCGTTTTAAATTCGTTTCAAAAAGATTTCAACTTCATACTCAATTTCTAATCCAAATTGAATATTCCACATCATCGATATACAAATGATAATATTTTCAAAACGTTATATTTTGAAATCACTTCCTTTTCTATATTCATTATAAAAATGAATAAAATCGATATAAATATCGTTCACGTCAAAATGGCATCCATCTAATCAACACGGCTTCAATTCAACACAGAATATTTTTTAATTCAACACATGAATTTATTTTCTATTCAACACGTGAATTTATTTTCTATTCAACACATGAATTTATTTTCTATTCATCACATGAATTTATTTACAATTTAACACATGAATTTATTTTCTATATTGGAATGAGGCCCAATCAATTACCATATAATGTTAATTATATGGATTTTCTACAACACATGTATATAATAGCAACGATAAATAATCAACTATCATCCAGAGCGCACCACACAACTGCATAAGCATTAAATATAAATAATTAACGCTTACACAGTCTGTCAACCCATCGATTGACATAAAACTAAACAATCAGGATTAGTTTATGTCAAATATCATCCCAATACTCGTGTGGGGTTTCAAATCAACAAACACATATTTTATTTGTGATGTTGGGCGATGTGTAAATTTTATCGTCCCAATCAATATCAATCAAATCAGTGTACATAAACAAATCTCCGATTTGTTTATAAATATTTATTTTATATACATGTTAAAAATCATATTTTTAACTATAAAATATTCTCCACTATAATTTTTTTATTTTATTCCACATCACACAATCAAATTTCACAACACATCAATCAACAAACAAGTCATCCATGGTCTGTGGACGACGGGTGTCGGGTGCTGCTGAGCACCGTCTGCATCCTAGTATATATTTCAAACCAGAAATAAATAAAAGTGAGGAGTTCTCACAGCAGTCATTGAAGCCGTCGTTCGATGATCGCGCATCACCACGTGAAAGTGCTTGGAAATCCGCGCCTGGGGGTCCCACCCTTACTGAACTCGAACGCGCCAGGAGAGAGCATCTCGTCGGCGAGCGCAGCAACTTCCGGAGGTCGACTCGAACGATTTACACCACGAGGGAAGGAGAGGCTTGTATGGATGTGAAGATGGGAGAGCAATCTTCGATCTTTGCCAAAGGCCCACGGGTTAATTCTTCGTGGATTAGGATGAATCTGGGGTCAAATTTATGAGCGGTTTTCCGCCGTGGGTTTCAAAGGAGGCGGTTTTCGAGCGTTGACCACGTAATTAGGGGAATGAGGGTTTGACCTCAGTTTGACTTGCCCATATATTTATATATTTTAATTATTTTCATCTCCAAAAAGTTATCGTTCCATTCGAACTCCAATCGAGACCCACCGACTGTCATCCATAGCTAATTACCCCCATTCCGGACATAATGGGATATGTTTCATAAGCCAGTTCGGCTGTTTCAATCAGTTTTCATCAAATTTAAAATATAAATTAATACAACGTTCAAATTTGATTTTAACGTACATTTTAATTTACCGAGGCCACATACGGACCCGAAAAAATCCAAAAAAATATATTTCTAGCTTCGTATTGACGATACGGTCCTAACAAAACTAATTTCTTCAAATTCTGAGACTGTTTGAAAAATGGCCATTTTCCACTCGATTAAAATTGACTGAAACTGTCAGAACACATTTTACTTCGCCACGCTCACATATTGATTCAGAAAATTATGAATTTTGAAACCTAGCATCAATTTGACATCCCGGATTGAACAAAAGTGGTTTCATCGGAAATGAAGGTCGTTTGCAAAATTTCATTTCTAAGGGCTTTGTATATATTAAAATATATATAAATTCCACAGCAACTTTTCTGAATTTTAAACTGGACATATCTTTCAACTTCTAAAGTGAAATTTCAGTTTCTTTGATCCGTTAGAAAGATATGGTCAAATAGATTCAAATATTTCTAGTTTCGTCCAATTCCGACTTAAAAAGAATTTTGTATATTCATTTGAAATTCGAAATCGAATTTTCAAACTACCGCGCCATTTCCAATTCCTTTTATAATTAAAAATAAATATTATATTCTAACGACGATCCATATAAATATATACGTTCGAATTCTATTCAGAATAAATTTCTCTTCATTATTATTTAAAATAATTCATTTTAAATATTCAAAATTCATTAAAATAACCAAAATAAAAATTTTAAATTGGCTCGGATTTCCGGGTTATTACAACTTCTTTCCTTTCTTTCGTTTATTTCCTATCTACAATTCTTGCAAATAAATAAATAAAAACTATTGCTTTCCTTTCGACCTCCTTTCCCGCTTTCAAATACAATCTCTTTCCCTCTTTACATTTGATTTATTTTTCTTTTTACAGATTTCTAAAAAAAACTTGCTTCTTTTTCTCATATATCTTTCCACTTTCTTGTTCCTTTTCCAATCTTTATATTTCTTTTTCTGCAAGTTTAGATAAACAAGAAAAATCCCTTTTTGCAATCTTTTCCTTTCTTTACTCCAAAAAAATTCTTTATCACCTACTTGACGTCAAGTATAAATGCCCCTTACTTTAACAGCAACCACCCTCTGCTCATCTTCACGTTCTTTAATAATCCATACCCTATGTTCATCTTCACGCTTAATTGCCATCATCCTACATCACTCGCTGTTCTACTAACCAATCCACACCATAATCCACTACTAAAACCAAGTTTAACAAACACTGTCTTCACATAAATTCAAATCCTACACATACCAGTCACACCATCCTGAAACTCTTACTTCACAACCAAACACAATCCATCCATTCACTCCCTGTTTTTCCCACTACTTCAATAGCCTTGCCATCCACACTTCAATAGTCTTCCCTTAGTTCACCACCTCCAGTAACCTCAAGCATCCCTACCTCCACCATCTACAAGACCACAAATAATACCACACTTCAACCACCACCGCAATCACAACCATCCTCTGCGATCAACTCACAAACTCCACAAACCCACAACATCTCAATCCACTCACAACAAACCCGAAGTCAAACAAACGACTCCTAATTTTCTAGACAACCACTTCAGTGCAAGAACCCAAAAACACCGAACCTCAAATCCCAATTCGAACTCCCATCGCCTACCTCAGCAGTAATCTCCATCCAATCGCGATACAACTCCCTTCGAATCAACCGTTCCTTATCTACACGCAACACCCACCTTCTTGATACCAAACCGCCTACAGCTGCTTCGAGTTTCTCACCTCACCTGCTTGATCGATTCCGCCCAAATCCCCATTTGAGAACCACCTTGTCGTAAAACTGAAGTTCACAAGTTTAATTAAATGAATTCTATCTTTTGAGTGTGGATTTTGGATTTTAGAATACATTTGATTGCTTGGAGAATTTGCGATTTCGAATTTCTCTCTCTATTTTTTTTAGTTTGCATATGCAGAAGCCGGTTTCCTGGGATTAGTATTTATTTGGAGCGCAAAGATTTTTCATTCCTTTGGGCCGGTGTTTATTCAGTTTGGGTTTGGGCCGAGATTACAGTGTTTAGTCTAATTGATTTTTGGGGCAAATTCTTTCATTTCTTTCATTGCTTAGCTTTTACTATTTTTTTTTAAAAAGGGGTAGTGTTAAAGTTGAGTGAATTTGGTTTTGTTAAATAAAATCATTTTCCTTTCTGTCTTATTCTTGTACAAATCCCTTTTTCAGGTTGTAGAAATTGAAGAGGCTTGCTTACTAATCGCGCTGCTTTGCTTGCTTTAAAAAAAATGCCGCTAAAAAAATTGCTAATAAATTCTGCACACTTTGGTATTGTCATCTTCTCCTTTGTTTTTATTTCATTGCATTGTTGGCTGCTTGCATTTGCATCAAAAAAAAAATCATTCGTAGTTGCATTGGTAATTCACGTTTAATTTCTGTTTTGCATTCATCTCCTTTTATTTTTATTTTTCTGGCACTTTTGTATTTCGACAACTTAATTTCTTTCTAACGATTTATTTCTAAGTGTCTAGACTACGACAGAGTAATAACCATTTATAAATATTACGGTGATTCGTAAATATTATATCGGTTGTTTCTCCGAAGGTACTTAAACCTTTGGTTACATTGCTAGGGTGATTTCTGGTGCACCAATAACTCAGGTCTGTTAATTGGCTGAGAAATTTTTTGTTGAAATTAATCTAATCGTCATTATATAATTTTATAAATTTGTAAATAAGTAATTTTCATTCATATAGTTGCATTAGGTTCATGCATATATAAAAAAAAATCCAAACAAAAAAAAACAATTTTCTTTTGTGAATATTTCTTTTTTATCATTAAAAAAAAATTCCAAAAAAAAAACTTTGTTGAAAATGTCCCGATTTCCTTATTCCCATGAATTTTAAGATAGTTGTGAAAATCAATATAACCCATATAATTTTACACCAAATTCAGATGGATATTCTAATAACAACTATTGTACAAACAATTGGGATTTTACACCATCAGCTTTTCAAAATTTTCAAAATCCCGACCAACCCTCAAATGTTGAAACAAATGTCGAATCTTTACTTGAAATGTGCACACAACAAAATCAAAGAATAAGTGAATGGTGTAATTCATAATTGGGCAACAATTCAAATCAAAGTTTTCAAAATCATCAAAATTTGAATTCACTTCCAAATTCAAATGTTTTGATTATAACCCTTGTCAATTCAATTTCGAACTCCAAAATGAATTTCAAATTCAAAATGGAAATATGAATCACTTTACAAATGATTTTAGCAATGGGAATAATTTCAATGATGGTGCGATTAAAATTCTTGTTCTCAACAATATCAAATTGAAACTTCTCAAGTTAATAACTATAACTTTGATTTTGTATAGCAAATATATGAAATTCACGATAATCACACAAATTTGTTGTTTCAAGACTACTTGAGTTTTCATGGAAAACAAAATAATCAAAACCGAATGTGTGACGATTCGAATGATAATCCATCTTTTACCAAAATCGACGATGTTCAACTAACAACTTTTGAAATTGATGAAAATCTTAATGAAGTTGTTGAACGGTCTGTGATTGATTTGAATTTAAATTCTCTTGAAAACAAAGATGTCAATCTTCAATTTTATCTTCCTCTCTCAGATTCTGAAAATTTTGAAAATTTAGCAGCTTTAGATTGTCAACGTGACAAAAATAATGAAGTTGTTAACAACTGTTTAAGTGAGGACGACTTCGACGAGCGAAAACTTCTTAAACTGATTGATGATGATGTTGTTGGGTCTAAAACTGGAAATGAAACATTTGAAAACTTTGAAATTCTCGAGGTTGAAAACAAAGAAACTACTGAATGTGATCTTGAACATAATGATAAATTTTTAAAAACTGTTGAAACTCTTTGTGACTTAGTCGTTTCAACTGAATCTCACTATGATCACTTGTTTTTCAATGATAAATTCCTGTAGTATATGAAATCTTTTTGGAATAACACTGTTTTTGAGAAAACACAATTACCAAATTTATTGAAAATTCATTTGCTTGGTTTTAACTATAGGTTTACGAATGAACATTTAGTCAACAAAATTTCAGATATCAAAGCAAAACTGAACAATATTTCTCAAAACAAGTGTTGGGGTGAGAATGATGCACACTTCTCTCAATTTATACATCTTTGAACAATTCAGACTTTGTTTTTAAAACTTTTACTGCAGCTCGATGACCTCTCTTTAGTTGCTATAGATATTCAATTCAATTTTAGGATCAATTGTAAGCTAAAAATTTAAGATTCACAACTCGAAAAAACAAATTTTATTTTTAAAATCTGAAACGCAACATACCATCCTTTGTGATTTGGTTTTCTGTGCTTAAGTTGTATCTCTCATACTTGAAGAGGCAAAAAAATCAGTCTTTTTAAGACTGTTTCATTTACTTCTTGTCAATATATTTTCTCATATACTATAAATAATTTTTTTTCTCTTCTAAAATTAAGTTATATTTTCAAAATTTTCATGCTCTTTCCATTTGGGTTGACTGTGGGGACACATTCTAAATCAAATGTGGGGGGAGTTTCATATTTATTTCGGTTTTGCATAGAATTTTCCTTTCTCTTTTCGACCAAAAAAAAAAAGAGTTTCGCATTTCTATTTACTTTTAAATAAGACATGATGGAGTTAGCATACAATTTTGGTCGTTCGATTAAAAGTTTGGAGATTTACTTCTCTTAACAGATAACAAAAGGAAAGTTTGAAATATGAGCAAATTTGGTGTAACTGGTGTATAAGGAGATTCGTAGGTGATGAGTACAAAATGTTTTCTGAATTTTAATCCGATTAAATGAATGGCTGATTTAGACTACTTGCGATAACATTTTAGATCTTTTAATTGAAGTTGTGCTAAGATATTCTCGCTTAACACACACTCTCTCTCTTATGTTTAAAAAAAGAAGTGTATATATACATAATAATCCAAGGGTATCCAACATTGGTAGTGCATCTAGCGTTGGTATGCAAACCCGCCAAGCTCTTTCCGACATGTTGTTGACAAATTCAGCGTCGGTATACCTTAGTCTCATTTTATGAGTTGGACACCTTAGGATTACCGACCCTCATGTAAGTCGTGATGCAGTATAGGGGTGGTATACCAAGGTATTTGTAAACAATAGTAATGTGAATATTTTGTAATAAAGAGAGAGTTTGCACTTAAAATCCTGGCACACTCTTCACTTATTCGACCTAACTTGTTAACAAAAAGGAAGTTGAGATGCCTTTTTATGACTGTTGATATCGATTGTAGAATTCATTTCATATTTGCACTATGTTTCTACCAAAACAACTTCCCAAACTGGAGGAATTTGTGACGATAACATGACTTTTGTTTGAAGTTTTGATTAGTAACGTACTCAAATTTCTTAGTGACGACCCAAATTTGTGTTAACTCATTTGATGTCTTATTTAAAAGTCAATTACCCATTTGTAATTTTTTTTTTTGAAAATTTGCATTCACCTTGTATTATTCTCAAATCTTACATTTTGTAAATATTTTTTGCATTTGACTTTTGGATTTTGTGGGTAGTATCCGCTGAAATCCCTCACGAGACAACACTCGTCCTACTGGGGACACCCATAGGTTTAAACGGCTTGTTACATACGCTGAATGCAATCGCGCTCCCTACGAAAATGGATTTAGCTTAGTTTTTCAGTTTATTCGAGGACGAATAAAAAGATAAGTGTAGGGGTATTTGATGTGCACGTAAAAGTGCATACATATATTCTTATATTTATCCTTGTTTAGTTTAAATAAATGTCATATGTGGGTACTTTATCATGTTTAAACCATAATTCAATTGATTTCAAAATATCATACATTCATCATCATACAAAGGAAAAATGGTAATTTTTTGTTTTTATGTTATTTTGAGAATTTTTTATTTGGACATTTCTCATTATCTTTGTAGAAATTTGGTGCATATAGAAGAGGGATTCATAGAGATTTAAATGCATACAAAGGAAAAAAGAGGAAATCAATGCCTTGCCAAAAAAGAGGAAATCAATGCCTTGCCAAAAAAGGAATCAATTCAAATAGAAGATTGGTGGAGGACCCCACCTACTCTCCCTCCTTCTTTAGTGGAGATAAAAAAAGGCTTCATGAGTCATTATTGCTAAATACAAGTGGAAGCTTAATGAAGAGCATTCTTGGTAGCACGCTAAAAGTTGAATTAGGGTTTTACTCATTTATAAATAACCCCTGTATGTTGATGTAAAAAGGAACGTGGATTTTATTTAGTTTAGAGTGGAGGCTGAAATAAAAACCTCTACTTTTCTTCCATGGCTTCTTAGCCATTTTTCTTATGTAATCTCAGTTTTATGTCAGTTTTATGCAAGTAGTTAAGATCTATTTTATTATCGTTAATTAGTTCTTTCTTTTGTTTTGTTCATATTTATGTTGAAATTTACACATTTTGACTCAATAACAAGTATGAGTGGCTAATCCCTTTGATTTGGGGGTAACGAAGCTCTCTAACTTTATGTAAGTTCAGCATTTGTATGATTTGTGATCTCTGATTTGTGCTTCATGTTAGTGGATGTTGATGTAAGTTTATATAATTGATTTTGATAGTCTATGTAACACCCCACGTCCATTAATGTCACTCACTAAGGGAATGCATTAACTTCCATGGGTATTATAAGAGTATAGAACAGAATATCACAAGACAGATATATAGATGGTACTTAAAAAAAATTCAAACTTTATTCATTGAAGCAGAAAAGCAAAACATGTTTGGTTACAACATCAAAACCATATACTAGAATCAAGTACATATATATCTATCTTGAACAAAATTATTATCAGAGTACATAAAAGTAAAATCATAATCCCACTCCAAATAGCCATATTGCAAAAAACGATCATTAACCAATAAAAATGTGACATGTGTGCAACATGATGCGCAACAGCAAGGTGTTGACACCCACATGTCATATATATATATATATACATACATACATATATATATATACATATATATATATATATTCTTTTTAGCCAATTTTCCAATTAATCCTCTAATTAACCCTTTTCACAATAAACCGCTTTTTAATTGAACTGCGTTCACACTAAGCCACTTTTTAGCCATTCCCCTAAAACAAAAATATGGTGCTGGCAGGGATCGAACTCTGTACCTCTTGTATGCAAGTCACATGCTCTAACCAACTAGGATACTTAGTCTTTTGTTAACAAGATTTAGGACAATGGTCTCCATTATTATTTTTCTTTCCTCTTTTTTTTCATGTTTTGTTGCAATATTTAATTAAAAGAAATCTTTTTCATCCTAAATCGGTTTTCTTCAAACTATAGGTCTAAATTGACTAGAAAATCGCCAGGAATACAATGTTGCTAATTTCGTGACCAAATTCCCAAAGCTCTTCAAATTTTCCTTTTTATTTATATTTAATTATTCACATGCATTTCTTCGCATTTCATGTATTACATTTAATTTCTTTTATTAATCTTTTTCCTTCATTTCACTGCATGAACTTATTACATGCAATTTTATTATCATTATTTAATTTTTCTATTAAATATATCTATGTATATTATATACATACATATTTCTACATTTTTAATTCCATTAAAAATGCGGGGTGTTACATTCTCCCCTACTTAAAGGATTTCGTCCCCGAAATCTCTGAGTTAAGAAGAATGTATCAAACCATCCATCATCCATCTACTCATCCATCATCCAAAAGCATCCATTGTCCTTAAAAAGATTTCTAATGCTCCTATGAATATATGCAGAGATGTGTGTATATGTCCCAATACTAATGCGAAGATCAGGCGGTCTACTGATTCAGTTGACCTCCTTAATGCAATGTATGTTAGTGCCATGAATCCAACATGTATGCAAATAATCCTATTATAACATGTAAGTTATATATGTGTGCACACTCATTCGTCCAAATGCAACATTCATATGATGATACATCCATTTTCATCCATGAGGAAAAAGAAAAATGCACATACATCCATATGCGGTATGAGAGTGATTGAGACGATCTAGTGCCTAATGTGTGTGTATATGAATCCACGGGAAACCACTAGAAAACACTTGCATCCACTTGCATTCATCAAACATAATATGTGTCAAACACATGTTTACATCAATGGGTTCCCTATCTAAAGGTCGAAGATTTGATCGATAGGACACAAACGAATGATAGAAACTAGTACGAATAAAAAGCTTTGGAAAAAGAAGTTAAAACATAGTCCTAAAAAGAAAGGGTATGAAGAGTGATCTTTATTTTCAGTCTCCCAAGTCGCATCTCCTTGTTCATCTCCAAAGTCCAAGGTACATAACCCTAAAAGATCTTCTAGAATCCGATTCACTCTTTCTATATAGCCGTCCATCTGAGGGTGATAAGCAGTGCTCAAACACAATTGTATTCCTACCGCCTCTTGCAAGCTCTTCCAAATCTCACAAGTGAAAATGGGATCTCGATCGCTTACGATACTAGAAGGTATGCCATGTAGACGAACTATATCTCGGAGATAAACAGATGATAACCATGCTGATGTTCTTTTACTCTTAATGGGAATGAAATAGGCACTCTTGATAAGTCTATCTACTACTACCCAAATCCCCGTATTACCCTTCCTTGACCTCGGTAACCCGTCGATGAAATTCATGGAAACACTTTCCCATTTCCACTGTGGAACCTCTAAAGGGTGAAGCAAACCACCGGGCTTCTTTATCTCAGCCTTGACCTGCTGGCACACTAAGCATCTAGAAACGAACTCAGCCACATCCTTCTTCATTCCGGCCCAAAAGAAAACTCGCTTCATGTCCCTATACATCTTGTCTCCATTAGGATGTATGGTCAGCTTAGAACGATGTGCCTCTTCAAGGATTGTCCTCCTCAAACCCTCATCTCGAGATATGCGAAGTCTCCCATCCTTACGCAACCAACCTTTGTCATCGTAGTATACCTACTAAGATGGCTCGAAGACTCCCTTCTGATGAGCTGGTCTACTATCTCTATCAACTGTGGGTCATCTAGCTGTGCCGCACCTATCTGTCCCAAAAGCGTAGGTCGTACCTCTAACGATGCAAACAAACCGGGTACATAATCATTTGAGGGTCTAAAGTCAAAGGTAGAGATATACTCTAAACTCCGCCGCTAGACAAACAAAGGACTCAAAGTCAACTTCTTTCTACTCAAGGCATCCGCTACAACTTTACCCATGCCAGGGGTGTATGCAATCTCAAAATCGTAGGATGCTAAGAACTCCATCCACCTCTGTTGCCTTAAGTTTAAATCTTTTTGGGAGAACAAGTATTTTATTGACTTATGGTCTGTATACAACTCAAACCTCTCACCAAGCAAGTAATGGCGTCAAGACTTAAGTGCAAAAACTATGGAAGCTCTAAGTCATGGGTAGGGTAATTCTTCTCATGGACTTTCAACTGCCTTCCACCATAGCATATCACCCTTCCCACTTGCATCAAAACTGCGCCAAGCCCTGTTCTGCAAGCATCGGTATAAACTGTGAACAGTTTACTCCCATTAGGCAAAACTAAAAATGGAGCTGTCGTCAATGCCCTCTTCAAACGCTGGAAAGCATCATCATAGTCAACATCCTAAGCAAAGGACAAATTATTTTTCATCAACCGTGTAAGTGGGGCTGATATCTTAGCAAAGTCCTTGATGAAATTTCAATAATAGCCCGCCAAACCAAGAAAACTTCTTATTTCTGTTGCATCCTTAGGAATCTTCCAATCTTAGATTGCTACCACCTTCGCGGGATCCATTGTTATCCCTTCCTTAGAGACCACGTGCCCTAAGAACCTCACCTCCTTCCTCCAAAAATGACATTTGGAGAACTTAGCGTTGAGTTGATGTGCTCGAAGGGTCTCTAAAACTTCCCTAAGAAGTAGGGCATGCTCTTCCTCGCTTCTTGAGAATATTAAGATATCATCCACAAATACTACCGCGAACTTGTTTAGAAACTCTCTAAACACCCTACTTATCAAGTCTACGAAATATGCAGGTGCATTCGTCAAACCAAAAGGCATGACAAGTCATTCAAAGAAACCGTCGGAAGTCCTAAAGGCAGTCTTATCTATACTATCCTTAGCTACCCTCAACTGATGAAATCTTGTAGCTAAGTCCAACTGCGAGAAAACCGAAGCACCAACCAACTGATCGAACAAATCATCTATCCTCGGCAATGGGTGTCTGTTCTTCTTCGTGAGCTTATTCAGCTCCCTATAGTCCATGCACAATCTAAGTGAACAATCAGCCTTTGTGGCAAAAACAATAGGAACACCCCACTCTGAGATACTTCTTCTTATGAACCCTTTCTCAAGCAACTCTTTCACTTGTTTACTAAGCTCCCTCCTTTCTCTTGGAGCCATGTGGCGCACAGGCAATGCAACTGGCTTTGCATTGTCTACTAGGTATATATGGAAATCTATCTCACGTTTTGGAGGTAATCCCCGAACCTCATCAAAAACATCAGAATAACCTCGGACTATTGGAACTGATTGCAAATCATCGATAGATGCATCAAGAGATTCTAGGAAACTAAGCATAACCGACCCTTGTGGGTCACAAGAAATTTTGAGGGTCCCCCCATGACAAGTCAGAAGCTTAATGACCCTCCTCTCACCGGCCAGAATGGCACCATACGTGGTAAGCCATCCCATCCCTAGAATCAACCCCTAGCCCATGAAATAAGATGTACGTCGCACTCAAACTCGACGCCAAACACAAATATTCTCAAACCCCGACAAATCATGGATAAATGAGCCAAACCACCAATGGGATTTGAGACAACAATGGGACCCACTACCATACTAGTAATTAAATGCAGAGATTCAACTATAGAACTAGATATGAACGAATGCGAATGCGCCAGAATCGAAAAGAGTTCTAACTGGTTGATTGGAAAGAGAAATCAAACCTTCCATGAAAACTTTCCTACCTCTATCTGGTGCACTAGCCACGAGAGCATTCGCTTGCCCTCCAGAGGTTCCTGTCATTTCCCTTGCTTCCTTGGGCACTCCCCCAGAATAGTGTCCAACCTCTCCATAAACGAAGCATGCATTCTTCCTTTTCCTGCAGTCCTTGGCCAAGTGACCCCCTCACCCACAATTATGGCACTTCCCCTTATCCTTAGCCTTGTCATTTTTTTCCTCCCTTCTTCTGTTGTTGTTGTTGTGCTTTCTTAGGCCATACCTTTTTCTCATCCTTGGGCTGTGCTCCTTAGCCCTAACTTCCTTATACTCCTTTTTACTCACATTTGTGTAATAAGCTAACAAGTCTTTCGAAAGTTACCTCCATCACACGGAAATCCTTACGGAGCTCGAGAAAATTAATCGTAGGTGAAACCACCGCGGCTGCGGATGGAGGTTAGGCACTTCATTGCCCTTCGACATGTGCTAAACATGCCTACTGCATCATGTCGGAATGGGGATACCTTTCTAGAAGAATCAGTTCCCCAGACAAAAAGGGAAAAAGGAATCAAGCGGTGAATTGAGAGATAGATATATGGCTTTTCGGTGAATCAGTTCCCCAGACAAAAAGGGAAAAAGGAATCAAGCGGTGAATCAGTTCCTCTTTAAAACATGTTTTTGAAAATACTTCTTTCTAAAAATGCCTTTTGAAAATGGTTTTCAAAATCTTTGATCTGCTCTGGTAACATTCAGCTCTAATACCACGTGTAACACCCTATGTCCATTAACGTCACTCACTAAGGGAATGCATTAACTTCCATGGAGTATTATAACAGTATAGAACAGAATATCACAAGACAGATATATAGATGGTAATTAAGAAAATTCAAACTTTATTAATTGCAGTGGAAAAGCAAAACATGTTTGGTTACAACATCAAAACCACATAGTAGAATCAAGTACATAAATATCCATCTTGCACAAAATTATTATCAGAGTACATAAAAGTAAAATCATAATCCCACTCCAAATAGCCATATTGCAAAAAAAAAATGAACATTAACAAATAAAAATGTGCCATGTATGCAACATGATGCGCAACAGCAAGGTGTTGACACCCACACGTCACATATATATATATATATATATATATATATATATATATTCTTTTTAACCATTTTTCCAATTAATCCTCCAATTAACCCTTTTCACACTAAACCGCTTTTTAATTGAACTGCGTTCACACTAAGCCACTTTTTAGCCATTCCCCTAAAACAAAAATATGGCGTTGGCAGGGATTGAACTCTATACCTCTTGTATGCAAGTCATATGCTCTAACCAACTGGGCTACTTAGTCTTTTGTTAACAACACTTAGGACAATGGTATAATTTTTTTTCTCATTCCTCTTTTTTTTCATGTTTTGTTGCAATATTTAATTACAAGATATCTTTTTCATCCTAAATCTGTTTTCTGCAAACCATAGGTCTAAATTGACTAGAAAATCGCCATGAATGCAATGACGCTATTTAATTGTTCACATGCATTTCTTCGCATTTCATGTATTGCATTTAATTTCTTTTATTGATCTTTTTCCTTCATTTCACTGCATGAACTTATTACATGCAATTTTATTGTTGTTATTTATTTTTTCACTTAAATATATCTATGTATATAATATATATACATATTTCCACATTTTTAATTTCATTAAAAATGCGGGGTGCTACAGTTTATGTTTGTTGACAACAAAAAAGGCTATGCTTAGTCAGTGTAAACACAAATTACATCAATATTTGCTCAGTGGTTATTGATTTTGAAATGAAAGTAAGAATAAAATTGTAACACCCCACATCCATTAAGGTCACTCACAAAGGGAATGCCTTAACTTCAATGGAGCATTATGGGTACTGGAACAGAAATATTACAAGACATACATATATAAAACAACGGAAAGTAAAGTGGAAGTACTTAAAATCATTTATTAAATATAAATGTTTACAAGAAAAGCCCATCAACTTCCAATACCCAATTACATAGTTAAAAAATCTGTCTTGCTAAAAAACAAAGAAGCATAAAAACAAACTGTAGTATTCCCCAATAAAGCGAAGCAAGCCATAGCCAAGAGAAATCCAAGCCATACATGAAAGAGTCTTGGAGCTTGGTAAGATCCGAACTAAGCTGTATTCCCACCCTGTGAACCTGGGGGGGGAACGGAAGAAAAAGAGGCGAAACAAAATGGGTCAGTCATAAAGACTGAGTAAGTCCTAGTTACTTTCAGCATAAAAATAGTTAAGGATTATATGGCATGAGTAAACTGAAAGTAAACATAAGCATGATGACAAGATAAGCCACAGGCAAGATAACTAAGGTTAACATGATGTGATTTTTGTCAAGTAACATCGCAAGGTTCCCATTCAAGATAAACTAAGTATAATTTCGTAAGATTCCTATCAAACATAACAAGATTCCTCTGCTTCGCCATTAAAATATTTCTATGAGATCAACTTGCTCTGCACCACCTAACTAGCATCCTCACAAGTGTCTTACAAGGAATGATCTGTATTCTTACTAGTACTCCAACTAGTGTCCTATGTAACAAGGATCCTTACCCCCTACTAGTGTCCCAACTAGTAGCCCGTGTTATATAATAAGGTGATCTTGCCTACTGAACATAAGTAATAATAATAATGGTAGTTTCGTGTACCCCTAGCTGCTGTCATAGGTGCCGCCTGCTCCTATCTCCACTAGTGGTACCCACTACCCTCCCCATTCTAATTACAATATTCATAATATGGTAGCTGTACTCCTAGCTGCTGTCATAGGTGCCGCCTGCTCCTATCTCCACTAGTCGTACCCACTACCTTCCCCATTCGATCGGCTCCCTAACTCGTAGATACCCGTGCTGGCCCCATAGTGGGGTGTATCACTCCCCAAAGTGGCAACCCGATTAAATAGAGATGCACGGCTTATACCTACACGATGCAACAACGTCTTACCTACCAGCCCGGGTCCACACACACATATGAAACCCGTTGGACTTGCGTTGCCACCGCTAACCCGTTTTGACCTCTTACAATAAAACCTAGTATGCGTGTCCCGTCCTCGACATGGGTCGAGCTCACAAAGATACGTAATGGGCTACTGGTCTGAAAAGGGTCCCCTTTCCTCGACACAAGCTTCCCATCTATGCTTGGTCCCCTCTAGTAATTCTTACTTAACCCCTTCTTATTCATGTCCACCTACATGCTTAAATTTTGGTTAAGTATACACCAGTTATGTCTTACATGTTACCCATGTCCTCCACTTATCCCCTACATCATCCTCATGTCTTAGTACATGCTTTATCTTGGTTAAGTGCTTATAGGGTATATTTTACATGTCATTCATATTACCCCCAACATCTGGGTTTAACCAAGCGCCTTGGCTTTATCTGCCATTAGACCCTATGTCTATCCATTAACTATGCGCTTGTGCTACCTCATCAGTCTTATCATTTAACTTGGTTATTTCCATTTATGCCAACCTTCAACTTGCTTATTAATTCAATTCTTAACTTAAACTATACTAAGTCCATTAATAAGCCCGCAACATGTTCTTCCTATGATTCATACATTAACCCCTGTTATGGTACAATAACATGTTCTTATTCAATTTTTACAACCAAGTACCCCTTAACTTACAAACACACTGGAGCGAGAGAATAATTCCCTAAATACCAACCCCGAAGACTGGAATCAACATCAGATTAATACTCAGAGGATTATCCAACCTAACTAATGTTTTGTTCCTTTCTATAATATAACTTATGTCGCCTTCAATTGCAAGTTCATTCTTGTCTTTACATATTGCTTAGTCTACAATGAAGCACATCTTTCCTTATTACATAAGTTATCTCATCTTATCTATTGTTCAGCCTAACTTACTTTATTCCATAAGTTCATTCCCACTTAGGCATTAGTTAAGATTTACTTAACTCAACCATTCATGTCATAACAGTTAAATGTCATTGACCTGGTCATATTACTTAACCCACCCATTCATACTATATTGGTTAAGTGTCGTTAGCCTAATCATATTACTTAACCCACCCATTCATACTATATTGGTTAAGTGTCATTAGCCTAATCATATTACTTAACCCACCCATTCATACCATATTGGTTAAGTGTTCTTAGTTTACTTAACTCTATCCACTGGTCTAATTACCATGTTATGTTGGTTAAGTATTACTATTTGTATTTCCACATGTCACCCACATGCCACCCACATGACACCCACTTAACCCCCATGCCCCACCACATGTTTATCTGGTTAAGTATTTCTTAATTCATTAAGGCCTTAACCCTATAAAGACCTCTCACATTAGACTGACATTTATGGCAGCTGGATTTGCCGAGCGGGTCCGGGCAGTCTTACACCATAAAAGAGTCTAACCTCGTGTCTTTACAACTGTTATGCTTTTAATTTTGGCCTATGACCTCTCACATTGGGCTACCATTTGTGACTACTGGATTTGCCGGGCGGGTCCGGGCAGTTTTACGTCACAAATGAGTCCAACCTCGTGTCCTAAGCATTGATTATCTCTTATAATCATTTACCCCTGTCTTAATAATTTCCCTATTCAAATTGTTAATTAATTCCTAATTTAACGATGTCCATAATTGACTCAATTATGTTCATCAATTAATGGTATGCAAAATCATACCAATTTTACCAGAATTTATCTTATGCCATTAAAGACAACTTATCTCAATTTACATTTATCCCTCCTTTAAGGCTATTACATTCCAACTACCCAAAACCCACTTAGGCGTGTTCATATTAGCCCCTTTTCCAAGATATAAATTATCATATGTGTTTCGACTACAAATCTCACATAATTAACATATGCCCAAGTTCTAGATTACATATCAGTTTTACATATGCCCAATTCATACCAAATCTACATATGTTCAGTTCATGCCGTTTTATATGTATGCCAAATTTATGCCAATTTACACCTATCAAGTTCTAGCCAAATCACATATGCCAATCCCAATTCTTGCAATTACCATTTTTATGGCGATACCCCAATTATCAAATTTCATATTAATGGCAATAATACCCATATATCCAATTTTCATGTTATGCCATCAATTCCACCAATCACATATATCCAAATAGGTAATATTCCCATATTTTTTCCCGTATTCAATCGTATGCAAAATCGTGGTTTAGGCCTAGATCCGAAATTGATCTAGGTTCATCAAAAGAAAATAAATAGGGGAAAGGTAGAATTTTGCAATAGAACAAGATCAGAAAGAAAACAACATAAATCATCATGATAGGCATAAAGATTAGATCTTGATAATAATATCAACATGAATCCAAGAAACTGATTTACAACGGCTGGATAGAGCATGAACTAGACATAAGAATGGAGATGAACAAGTCTCAAAACTCTAGGTTCAAAGGTAAACATGAATAGATCTGAATTGATAAACATGCTTATATCCAATTACACTTTATTTCATAGCCATATTGAAATTAAGTATTTTAATCTAAAAAGTAACTAGAACTTAATTAGCATGGCTAGCGAATTTAAGAACTGAAATCG
The DNA here is from genome assembly GCA_030737875.1 of Allium sativum. Classification (NCBI taxonomy): domain Eukaryota; kingdom Viridiplantae; phylum Streptophyta; class Magnoliopsida; order Asparagales; family Amaryllidaceae; genus Allium; species Allium sativum. Next base: position 410,192,045 of record CM060912.1, read on the forward strand.
ATGTTGAAACGGTGTAGAGTTGTTGATTCATCTCCTTGAATTGTTGTAGAAGTCTTCATCTTTGCATTGGATTGCGTATGAAAGCTTAAGAAGAAGATTAGAGACGACGACCATGACTAAGAGGGATTTTAGCAGTATAATGGTGGCTAGACATGTTGTAGTGAATTAGGGTTAGGCCTTAGGTTGTATTTATAGATGTAGGAACTCATTTAGGCCCTTAGATCATCCCTAGAGTCAATCCGGACCATCAAAACTCATCCTGGGCCTCAAAAATGGGTTCTAGGCCACACCAGGCCGACCAGGTCGACCTGTATGGGGGGGAGGTCGACACTACAATCGACCTTGTGGGGGGGGGGGGGAGTCGACTGTGCAGTCGACACTATAGTCGACCTGGGGTCAGTCTGCCTAAAATTCTGCTGAAACTTGTACAGGACATAACTTGGTCATACGGACTCCGATTTTCAAAAACTCAGACTCTATTTCATGTAAAATTTCGAGATGAACGCAATGGTGCAACCCATTTCCCTTGATTCTTATTTTAAAATTTATTTCTGCCTTGATTTATGATTTTAATATGTTATTAAAATTCAGGTTGTTACATTCTCCCCTCCTTAAAGGATTTCGTCCCCGAAATCTTCAAGTTAAGAAGAATGGGTCCTACCCTCCAGTCATCCATCTACTCAATCATCAATCACAGGCATTCATTGTCCTTATAGGATTTCTAATGCTATATGAACATATGCAGAAAGTGTGTGTATATGTTCCTTATCTAATGCAAATGATCAGGCCTGATTGATCTTCTAGATGCAAAATATGTTTAGTGCCATGAGTCCAACATGTATGCAAATAGTCCTAGTCACATAAACACTATATGTGTGCACAAACATCCATCCATATGCAACATCCACATGATAACACATTCAATTCCATCTATAAACAAGTGTAAACACTCATGCATATGCAATATGAAAGGTGACTGAGCCGATCTAGTGCCTAATGTGCGTGTATATGCATCCACGAGCAACCACTAGCAACCACTTGCAACCATCAATCATAACATGTCTCAAACACATGTTTACACCCAACTGTTCCTACCTAAAGATATAGTCGAATGATAGAAGCAAATAAAAACTCTGCGCCCATTAAAGCTAGAAATCTACGTCTTATATATACTGATTAGGAGAAGAATTCCCTAAGCACCAGTCCCGAAGACCGAAATCAACATCAGACTGACACCCAATGAAATTCTCAACCCAACCAATATATATGTGATTGTAGGAAACTAAGCATGATGGACTCCTTTTAGGTCACAAGAAATCCCTTCCTAAAACCAACCCATATCCTATAAAACCCAAAAGGTTCAATCAACCCAACGGACACCCTCTAGCCCCAACATGTAAAACTAACAGATGAGTCATACTCCCTATGGGGTTTGCAACAGAAATTGGATTGAGAATAGGACCGAGAGGATATACACAAAAGATAGCATGCAAGTAAGCTCTACAGGAAAAAGGAATCAAGAATATACTCTTAAAAAGAGATGTGATGCACGAATCTAGTCTTCAATCTTCTAAGTCGCATTTCCTTGAGCTTAACTCCATTGTGCTTTGACGGTCTTTAACTTCACAATTTCATAGCTCCTTGATACTTATTTCCAAAATACGAGTTGGAACTCATTCCACTGTTGCCTCCCGTTCCACTTTCACTTATTCTCCCTCTAGTATACTCGGTCTCAAACATAGCTGTGTACTGAGGGTTCCATGTAAGCTCTCCAAAATTCACTAGTGAATCTTGGATCTCGTTCACTTACTAGAAGGTATTCCACATAGATGAATTATCTCTTGAAAATAAACAAATGTCAACCATGTTGCCCAATGTACTTACTTAGGTGACTCTCTACAACTCATGCATAAGAGAAATGACCCATCCGCCTTAGTGGCGAACACTACTCGAGCGGATCAAGAGATTCTAGGTAACTAATCCTAATAGAACCCTAAAGGTTACACGCGACTTTGAGGGTATTACCGAGGCAAGTCAAAAGTCTAACTACCCTCCTTTCGAAACCGAGAATGGCACCCTTATTGGATAATCACCTCATCCCTAGAATCAACCCATAGCTCACAAAAACATGAGCATTCCTTCTAAACTCAACACTTAGCAAAGACATTCTCAAATCCTAACAAGTCATGAATAAATGAGCCAATTCCCCAACAGGATTTGAGACAAAAAATGGGATCCTCCAATACGCTAGTACTAAGGTGCAGAGACTCAACTATCGAAGCAGAATTAAAAGGATGCGATGTACAAAAACAAAGTTCTAGCGGGATGATAGAAAAGAAAAGCTAAACCTTTAACGGTAACGTTTCCACCTCCCTTAGAGCATACAATTGCCCTCTCGACGATCCTGTCCTTTGCCCTTGTTCTTGTCCTATAATACTTAACTACACTCCCTCCTCACCATACTAAAGATACTCTCTCTTGTCATGGGTTCTACTATTCTTTCACTTTGGCCTCTTTCCTTTCACCTTTTTCCTCCTTCGTGGATTAAGCTATAACAACTAGTCTCTTGTTCTTACTGTCCTTGTATAGTTTGTTGACAAGTCCTTCGAAGCTACCTTCAACGCACGGCAACTCTACACAACTTGAAATAAGATTAGACGCAGATGGAACTGCTGCGGCTACAGATGGAGGTTGGGCACTTCTTTGCCCTCCGACATATGCCGGATGCCTACTAAACTATGGTGAAAAGAGAGAGAGGAGAGATTTCAAGAGGGAATCAAAAGATAGTGCATATGGCTTTGGGGAATATTCCTTTTAATCAAAACAAAATTTTCTTGAAAATTTACTTCTTTGTAAATGTTTTGAAAACTAGTTCAGAAGGTTTTTGAAAACTTTTGCCCAGTCTGGTAACCTTCTGCTCTGATACCAAATGTAACACCCCACAGCCATTAAGGTCACTCACAAAGGGAATGCCTTAACTTCAATGGAGCATTATGGGTACTGGAACAGAAATATTACAAGACAGACATATACAAAACAACGGAAAGTAAAGTGGAAGTACTTAAAATCATTTATGAAATATAAATGTTTACAAGAAAAGCCCATCAACTTCCAATACCCAATTACATAGTTAAAATATCTGTCTTGCTCAAAAACAAAGAAGCATAAAAACAAACTGTAGTGTTCCCCAATAAAGCGAAGCAAGCCATAGCCAAGAGAAATCCAAGCCATACATGAAAGATTCTTGGAGCTTGGTAAGATCCGAACTAAGCTGTATTCCCACCCTGTGAACATGGGGGGGGGGAACGGAAGAAAAAGAGGCAAAACAAAACGGGTCAGTCATAAAGACTGAGTAAGTCCTAGTGACTTTCAACACAAAAATAGTTAAGGATAATATGGCATGAGTAAACTGAAAGTAAACATAGGCATGATGACAAGATAAGCCACAGGCAAGATAACTAAGGTTAACATGATGTGATTTTTGTCAAGTAACATCGCAAGGTTCCCATTCAAGATAAACTAAGTATAATTTCGTAAGATTCCTATCAAACATAACAAGATTCCTCTGCTTCGCCATTGAAATATTTCTATGAGATCAACTTGCTCTGCACCACCTAACTAGCATCCTCACAAGTGTCTTAAAAGGAATGATCCGTATTCTTACTAGTACTCCAACTAGTGTCCTATGTAACAAGGATCCTTACCCCTTACTAGTGTCCCAACTAGTAGCCCGTGTTATATAATAAGGTGAACCTGCCTACTAAACAAAAGTAATAATAATAATGGTAGTTTCGTGTACCCCTAGCTGCTGTCATAGGTGCCGCCTGCTCCTATCTCCACTAGTGGTACCCACTACCCTCCCTATTCTAATTACAATATTCATAATATGGTAGCTGTACTCCTAGCTGCTGTCATAGGTTCCGTCTGCTCCTATCTCCACTAGTCGTACCCACTACCTTCCCCATTCGATCGGCTCCCTAACTCGTAGATACCCGTTCTGGCCCCATAGTGGGGTGTATCACTCCCCAAAGTGGCAACCAGATTCAATAGAGATGCACGACTTATACCTACACGATGCAACAACGTCTTACCTACCAGCCCGGGTCCACACACGCATATGAAACCGTTGGACTTGCGTTGCCACCGCTAACCCGTTTTGACCTCTTACAATCAAACCCAGTATGCGTGTCCCATCCTCGACATGGGTCGAGCTCACAAAGATACGTAATGGGCTACTGGTCTGAAAAGGCTCCCCTTTCCTCGACACAAGCTTCCCACCTATGCTTGGTCCGCTCTAGTAATTCTTACTTAACCCCTTCTTATTCATGTCCACCTACATGCTTAAATTTTGGTTAAGTATACACCAGTTATGTCTTACATGATACCCATGTCCTCCGCTTATCTCCTACATCATCCTCATGTCTTAATACATGCTTTATCTTGGTTAAGTGCTTATAGGGTATATTTTACATGTCATTCATATTACCCCCAACGTCTGGGTTTAACCAAGCGCCTTGGCTTTATCTGCAATTAGACCCTATGTCTATCCATTAACTATGCGCTTGTGCTACCTCATCAGTCTTTTCATTTAACTTGGTTATTTCCATTTATACCAACCTTCAACTTGCTTATTAATTCAATTCTTAACTTGAACTATACTAAGTCCATTAATAAGCCCGCAACATGTTATTCCTATGATTCATACATTAACCCCTGTTATGGTACAATAACATGTTCTTATTCAATCTTTACAACCAAGTACCCCTTAACTAACAAACACACTGGAAAGAGAGAATAATTCCCTAAATACCAACCCCGAAGACCGGAATCAACATCAGATTGATACTCAGAGGATTATCCAACCTAACCAATGTTTCGTTCCTTTTTATAATATTACTTATGTTGCCTTCAATTGTAAATTCATTCTTGTCTTTACATATTGCTTAATCTACAATGAAGCACATCTTTCCTTATTAAATAAGTTATCTCATCTTATCTATTGTTCAGCCTAACTTACTTTATTCCATAAGTTCATTCCCACTTAGGCATTAATTAAGATTTACTTAACTCAACCATTCATGTCATAACAGTTAAGTGTCATTAACCTGGTCATATTACTTAACCCATCCATTCATACTATATTGGTTAAGTGTCATTAGCCTAATCATATTACTTAACCCACCCATTCATACTATATTGGTTAAGTGTCATTAGCCTAATCATATTACTTAACCCACCCATTCATACCATATTGGTTAAGTGTTCTTAGTTTACTTAACTCTATCCACTGGTCTAATTACCATGTTATGTTGGTTAAGTATTACTATTCGTATTTCCACATGTCACCCACATGCCACGCACATGCCACCCACTTAACCCCCATGCCCCACCACATGTTTATCTGGTTAAGTATTTCTTAATTCATTAAGGCCGTAACCCTATAAAGACCTCTCACATTAGACTGACATTTATGGTAGCTGGATTTGCCGGGCGGGTCCGGGCAGTCTTACACCATAAAAGAGTCTAACCTCGTGACTTTTCAACTGTTATGCTTTTAATTTGGGCCTATGACCTCTCACATTGGGCTACCATTTGTGACTACTGGATTTGCCGGGCGGGTCCGGGCAGTTTTACGTCACAAATGAGTCCAACCTCGTGTCCTAAGCATTGATTATCTCTTATAATCATTTACCCCGGTGTTAATAATTTCCCTATTCAAAGTATTAATTAATTCCTAATTTAACGATGTCCATAATTGACTCAATTATGTTCATAAATTAATGGTATGCAAAATCATACCAATTTTACCATAATTTATCTTATGTCATTAAAGGCAACTTATCTCAATTTATATTTATCCCTCCTTTAAGGCTATTACATTCCAACTACCCAAAACCCACTTAGGCGTGTTCATATTAGCCCCTTTTCCAAGACATAAATTATCATATGTGTTTCGACTACAAATCTCACATAATTAATATATGCCCAAGTTCTAGATTACATATCAGTTTTACATATGCCCAGTTCATACCAAATCTACATATGTTCAGTTCATGCCGTTTTATATGTATGCCAAATTTATGCCAATTTTCACCTATCAAGTTCTAGCCAAATTACATATGCCAAACCCAATTCTTGCAATTACCATTTTTATGGCGATACCCCAATTATCAAATTTCATATTAATGGCAATAATACCCATATATCGAATTTTCATGTTATGCCATCAATTCCACCAATCACATATATCCAAATAGGTAATATTCCCATACTTTTCCCCGTATTCAATCGTACACAAAATCGTGGTTTAGGCCTAGATCCGAAATTGATCTAGGTTCATCAAAAGAAAATAAATAGGGGAAAGGTAGAATTTTGCAATAGAACAAGATCAGAGAGAAAACAGCATAAATCATCATGATAGGCATAAAGATTAGATCTTGATAATAATATCAACATGAATCCAAGAAACTAATTTACAACGGCTGAATAGAGCATGAACTAGACATAAGAATGGGGATGAACAAGTCTCAATACTCAAGGTTCAAAGGTAAACAGGAATAGATCTGAATTGATAAACATGCTTATATCCAATTACACTTTATTCCATAGCCATATTAAAATTAAGTATTTTAATCTAAAAAGTAACTAGAATTTACTTAGCATGGCTAGCGAATTTAAGAACTGAAATCAATGTTGAAACGCTATAGAGTTGTTGATTCATCTCCTTGAATTGTTGTAGAAGTCTTCATCTTTGCATTGGATTGCGTATGAAAGCTTAAGAAGAAGATTAGAGACGACGATCATGACCAAGAGGGATTTTAGCAGTATAATGGTGGCTAGACATGTTGCAGTGAATTAGGGTTAGGCCTTAGGTTGTATTTATAGATGTAGGAACTCATTTAGGCCCTTAGATCATTCCTAGAGTCAATCCGGACCATCAAAACTCATCCCGGGCCTCAAAAATGGGTTCTGGGCCACACCAGGCCGACCAGGTCGACCTGTACGGGGGGAGGTCGACACTACAGTCGACCTGGGGGGGGGGGGGGGGAGTCGACTGTGCAGTTGACACTATAGTCGACCTGGGGTCAGCCTGCCTAAAAGTCTGCTGAAACTTGTATAGGCCATAACTTGGTCATACAGACTCCGATTTTCGAAAACTCGGACTATATTTCATGTAAAATTTCGAGACGAACGCAATGTCGCAACCATTTCCCTTGATTCTTATTTTAAAATTTAATTCTGCCTTGATTTATGATTTTAATATGTTATTAAAATTTGGGTTGTTACAAAAATTTGATGGTTTTTAGTTCTATTAATTGTTCATAAGCCACACTTAAAATAGTTTTTTGCTTTAGTTTCATTTTCATGAGAACCATAAGTGTTTTAAATTTTACAGTTATGCCACTTAATGGAGATCATAGATCGTACGTTTGTTAATTTGCATAAATATGAGAAGGGACTTACCTCTAAATTGCTTTCATTCATATTTAGCTCTCAACTTAGTTCTAGTGTTAATTAGTTTTTGTTAGTTAAATCAATCCAAATTTTGGTTTAATCTGATTGAATAAGATTGAAATTACTTCTTTCCCTGTGGAATGACTCGTATCCACGTACTAACAATTGTACATCGTGCGCTTGCGGTTTATTATCATGATATTTTGTTGACGGTTTTCTAATCCGATAGTTAATCCGTTTGCAAACATTATTAAATCAAGATATGAGAGGTAGTTGTACCCAAACTTGATTAATTTCATTATTAACCGATAAATAACAAGATTCAGTCTCGAAGAGAAATGTTTGAATATGATCTAGTTGAATACAGTATTTTGCGTTGTTGTAAGGATGTTTTACACAACATTCATTTTAACCCAAGAAAGTGAAATTTTGGAAATATAGTAATAAATATTTCCTAAGTATGGAAACAAACGAGTCGGGAAAAGGGATAAGTAACTGGAATGTTTTTCCCAATTTTAAACAGAAGATGTTTTCTACGTATAGAAAATAAAAGGAGTCGATATATGGAAATGTTTTCCAAATAACCTAAGAGGCCAAGATGATTGTTGGAAATATTTGATTAACAAATATTGATAAGGAAATGGAGAAGTGATTTAATTAATGGACTATTAATTAAGGGGCCCAGTGATTGATTGATGTTTTGAATGGGTGTTTGTTTTTCTTCGATAGTTAAATAACTGAATATCGAAGAATTTGCCAATATCATTGTTAACATGGAGAGACCGGTTGGATTATTATCTGAGAACCACTCTGTATTGGTAGTAGCATTGTGAATTAGATTGTATAAAGATAATCGGAGATGGAGTAAGGTGCAAGGGCTTTTTCTGTTAATCTTAGGTAGAAATTTCCTAAGATGGATTAATGGAAATTGTGTCTTCGGTTTCGTTCAGTCCCAGAACGAACATGTATAGACGAATGTCTGACATAGTATTTCCAATGATCGCATATGTTGGTCTGTATAAATATAAATAGTGGCAGAGAATTTATTCTCTTAGCATAATATCACAATTTATATTTGTGAAAATTAATTAGTGGTTAATGGAACTGACATTGTGGCATTCAAAGTGATTGTGCTATCAATGAATGGTAAGTAATCGAGCCTTAGGCCTCAACAACCAGGAAATGAAAAAAATCGGGTAGCCAGCGTGGCTAAGTGGGTAGATCTTAATTATGGTGTATTATCATCTATCTAGAGAAATTTATTTCATTATTTATTCTATTTGATGTTGTCCCATTCGGGAAACAATTGTTGATCCCAACCGTTGGTGATATACATTCGGTACACTCAAGTGAAATGAGTGGTCGGTCATGTGTGGCCGGGTTACAAGATGTTCTTGTTGAACCTAGTGTTTTCCTCTCTAGAGATACACTATCGGAAGGTGGTTCCATACCCTGTCATAGTTGGAAATTCATTACCCAATAAGTGCTCACGGTTTTGATTGTATATTATATATATATGGAGCGTGAGATGCAAATGTTCTACTAGATTGTTATTTATTTGATTTAGACATTATTATAATATCAAAAGAGTTTTGATATAAAGATTTATCATTTCTTTCAAAAGGATTTTGAAAGTTAAATCAAGTGTTTTGGATTTTCATAAGGGAAAAACCCGTTCCGTGTTATAGGCGTGATCTTATGAGATATCGTTTATTTTCTCAAACTGTTTTAAATAGTTTACTCATACAAGTCCCATGACTGACCCGAAGTTTATTTTTCTATGTTTTCCCTAGACTCTTGGGTGCCCAAATTTTTATGGGCAGTTAAGTAGTTCAGGTGTTTACAGTTACCCTTGGAGGAGCTTGGAGCAGGAGGCTTCAGTATTAGTTATATAGAGTTTTGTTCCGATGTGTTGTAAGTGTTGTACTCTGAAAATGATATGTGTATACAATACAAATTCTGTATTTCAAAAGTTATGATATATTATATTTTGTTCCGTTACGATGTGAGGTTCTGTGTTGTTGTTTATGTTCTTCTTCTATCTTTTTCTTCTTATTTCATAATGATTTGTATTTCTGTGATATTTGGGTTGAACTTGTGGCATATTTAGTCAACTCAAATAGTACGGAAATTCGGGCCATTAGAAATAATAAGCCAGCCTCATGCTCGTCATCATTCAGCAGCATCGTCCTCACCAAGCTCTATCACCTGTCACCTGCTACTCAGTATGCCGATCCACAACCGTACGAACAACCCAAGGTAATAAGAGGGGGACATAAAACCTTGAGTCAGACAATGGTACAAGTGAGCGATAAAACAACTATCTAACATCATCAATAAAGTATATGAGCATAGGTAGATTAATCAATTAATCTACCAACGTCAACAGAGAAGAACCCAAACCCGTCTTCCCCACATTAAATAGTGATAGCCTTTACAACAAGCATTTAGAAACAATATTACACTCATTGCAATCAGTAAGCAAGCATATACCATCTAAATCGATATCGGCATCTCCCAAGCACAAGCCCTGAAGTTCTAAACCAACATCAGATAAGCACTCGAGAGATATCTCCTTCGATGTCGAATGATCTACACAAGACGATACAAGCAAAACAATCATTAACCATGACTCTAGCCATAACCGCCAGTCCTTCTTCATGTTTCGAATGACCCGAAGCCATCAAAGTTTCAATGACCCGCTTCTTTCCAAGCCCAGCGACCTAAAGCCATCCACACTAGCCGACCCACCTTACCATGCCTTGCCGACCTGATGCACCACGACCTGACCCATAGGAGCTCCTGCGACCCAAAGCTTCAAAACTCACCATTTCTTGGACATCAAGCCATGCGACCCAAGCTCCATGCCACGCCATCCACGGCCTAAGAAAAACGACCCGAGTCCAGATCTAACCAAACTAGCACCAATCTTGACCAAACCATCACCAAACAATAACATAGATGCAAATAACTCATCCAATTCAACAACAAACACTTTATGAAATTATCAACAACACCAAAATGACAATTGTCCATCATTTAACCATATAGAACTCACCAAATCATGATAAGTCAATGAATGAACAAAACAATGGATCTAAACTTGCATAAACATATGGATCAACATAAGAATTTACCAATTTTAGTTGCTAGATTAGATCCTATGGAGATTCATATGAAATATACTTATCATGGTGTATATCTAGATGAAAACAACTTAGAATGATGAAAATAAGATCAAACAACTCATATACTTGATTGAACCCATGTGAGAGATGCTTATCACTCACCAATTCTTCGAATTAACTTGAAATCACTGAATTCTAAACCCAAACATCGAAGAACACCCTTCAAACTTCCCAATTAAATGCGACCTCTCTTCACTTGATGTAGATAATCAATCTTCATACGTGGATCTAGAATTTTAATAGTGGAAAGGTGTATTTGATTGAGTAAGGAGGATCACCAGCTCAAACAAATGAGAAAATGAAGAAAAGTAACCCTCTCTCCATGCCTCTAATGCCCATTTATAGCCTCACATCAGCTCACTAAAGTGCCACCCCAAATCAACCCATTAATGACTTGCAAACCTGAACAAAATTGTGCAGCACTAAAAGAGTGATTCCTCCCAAACCGTTGAACCAAAACTTTAATGTGAGCACTCTATGTAATTGGCAAAACCATTTCCTTTCCAATTAAATCAATCTCAGGAGCTGATTCGACCCAAGTCAAAAGTTATTACTTGTACAAAACTGATAGGGGCAAAATGGTCACAAATAAAATTGGTAAAAATTGTGGACATGTCTCACATCCCCATAAGTAACAAATTAAAATATGAGAATGAACCATCTGGGGATTAAATAAAAAATATTTTACGATCCTCCGATACGTAAAATGCGGGATGTTACATTTCCCCCTTCCCCCTTTAGGAATTTCGCCCCAAAATTCCAACAAACACAAGCAATAAAATAATTCCGCATGCCTATCACCCAGGAGCAGCTAATTTTACCATCCAAACTAGCATCCATCAAACCATGCATCCATAGCCTTAACATAGCACACAGAATTCTAACAACAACAGATCAAGTTACAATGATGTAAGGTGACACAACATCAATGGACCATACCGACGAAGAATTCTGGATGGGTCATCTTCATACTCTTTTCTGTCTCCCACGTACAATCTTCATCATCCTCACTCGATTGCACCTTGACTAGCTTAACCGTCTTCCTCCTAAGTTGTTTCCTATCATTCCCTACAAGCGAAGCGGCTTACGAAGTTTCATAACTATGATCTCAACATCTAAGTCTTCACACTGCTCTGGAGATACCACCACATTCGAATCATGCACACATTTCCGTAGAAACGCCGCATGGAAAACATTATGCACACTCGACATCTTCTCGGGTAAATCCAACATATATGCGAGCTTTCCAATCCATTCGACAATTGAAAGTGGTCCAACGAAGCTTAGGGCCAACTTTCCTTTGCTTCCAAACTGAACAACATGCTTAACGGCGAAATCCTCACGAAAACCATATCGCCAATACTGAATTCCAAATCTTTTCGATGCATACTGGCGTAGCTCTTCTGACGATCATGGGCTTCCTATTCTTTGTCGAATGATCTCGATACAATCTAATGTCTCTCTATCATCTCAGGCCCAAGTATCAACTGGTCTCCAGTTTCTAACCAACGAGCCGGAGAATTACACAGTCTACCATACCATGCCTCGTATGGTATCATTCCAATGCTCAACTGGCAGCTATTATTATACACAAATTCAACTAAACGTAGATGGTCTTCCCACGATCCCCTAAAGTCCAATACATAAGCTCTTAGAAATCTTCCAAACTCGGTTAACCCTCTTGGTTTGACTATCGGTTTGGGGAAGATAAGCCATACTTAAACACAACTCGGTTCCCCAAGTGTCTTGTAAACTTTTCCAAAATCCACTTGTAAACAATGTATCTCAATCATTGACTATGCTCTTTGGGATACCATGGAATCGAACTATCCATTTTATATAAAGCTCAGCCAACTTCGATGTTGTACTAGTTGATTTGACAGAAATAAACCTTGCACTCTTGGTCAAACGATCCACGATGACCCAAATTCCATCGTTTCCTGCCCTGGTTCTAGGTAGTCCATCAATAAAATCCGTTGATATCTACTCCCACTTTCACGTAGGAACTTCCAATGGCTGAAGCAAGCCACTCGGCTTCTTCTATTCAGCTTTCACCAACTAATAGTTCATACATTTGGTGATAAATTTTCCAATATCCCTTTTCATACCTTCCCGGTTGCAAGATTGCCTCATGTCCTGATACATCTTATTACCATCAGGATGAATGTCAACTTCGAGTGATGACATTCCCTTAGAACCTCATCCCTCAATCCATCCATATCAGGAGCAATCGGTCGTCCTTTCTTCCGAAGCCAACCCCCTCGACCGACCTCGAACTATTTATCTTCTGGTTCCAACTTCCGGATAATCTCGACAAGCTTTGCATCACGCTTCTGGCATTCGCCAATCCTTTCGTTGAGAGTAGGTCTTATCGATAAGTTTTTCAACATTTCAGGTTCCAACTCACACCGTGGTATGAAATCAATTCTTGCCAAGTACTCGAGGTGCTTCCATTTCAAAAATATCACTCCCAAACTTGCGTGTCTTCGACTCAACGCATCCGCTACGACGTTACCTTTACGAGGAGTATAGGCAATACCAAAATCATATGATGCCTGAAACTTTAACCACCGTTACTGCTGAAGATTCAACTCCTTTTGGGAGAAAAGATACTTCAATGACTTATGATCCATAAACAACTTGAATCGAGCTCCCAACAGGTAATGTCTCCACATCGTCAGAGCAAACATGATCACTACCAACTCTAAATCATCAGTTGGACAATTCCTTTCATGCGGCTTCAGCTGTCAACTTGAGTAGGCAACAACTCTATCCTTCCGCATTAGCACTACTCCAAGTCCAGCAGCAGATGCATCGGTGTACACCACCATTTCTTCATTCCCACTTGCAATCATCAAAACAGGAGCACTCGTCAGTCTCTCTTTCAGGATTCTGAAAGCTTGCCCACACTTCGCTTCACATGTGAACACTTGATTCATCTTCGTCAATCCTGTCAATAGTGCAGCTATCTTGGATAAATCCTTTATAAAACGGCGATAATATCTCGCCATCCCAAGGAAACTCCAAACATTTGTCGCATTCTTAGGTCTACCCCGGTCCTGGATTGCTGCCACCTTAGCTGGGTCAACCGTTATTCCATTTCCAGAAACAACATGGCCTAAGAACCTCATTTCGTTCTTCCAGAAGTGACATTTTGAAAACCTAGCTCTCAGCTGATGCTTTCACAAGGTTTCCAAAGCAACTCTTAAGTGCGTCTTATGCTCTTCCTCATTATGGGAGAAAACCAGAATATCATCCATGAATACAAGCAGAACTTGTTCAGTTGATCTCTGAATACCCTATTCATAAGATCCATGAAATACGCTGGCGCGTTAGTCAACCCGAATGGCGTTATCAACCATTCAAAGAAACTAATGGTGTTCTAAATGCAGTCTTTGCACACTATCCTTTGTCACCCTCAACTGGTGGAATCCCGTTGCTAGATCCATCTGGGAAAACATCTTGGCCTCATAAAGCTGATCGAAAAAGTCGTCTATCCTCGTCAACGGATACTTGTTCTTCTTGGTCACCCTGTTCATCTCACGATAGTCCACACACAATCTCAAAGATCCACCTGCCTTGGTTGCAAACACAACTGGTGCACCCCATTTGGATAAACTTCTCCAAATGAATCATTTTCCCAAACAGTCACGTACTTTCACCTCTAACTCTTGCTATTCCTTAGGCACCATCCGCCTAAGAGGCATAACGATAGGTCTAGCACCCTCGACCAAATCGATTCTGAACTCAATCTCACTATGCGGTGGCAACCCATTGACCTCGTCAAAGACATCATCAAACTCACGAGTGATCGACACCGATGACAAGCCTCCCCGTGGAATCACAAGGAATATAAATAGCCCACGAAGACACCATTATCGGTCTTACATCAAATCACAACCATTCGCCCTTCCACATTCCCGACTATCACCTCCATCTTCTCGCAATCCACTTTTGCCGCATACGTCTTAAGCCAGTCCAAACCCAAGATAACCCCAAACCCAGCGAAGTTCAAAACAAAGAAATCACACACAAAGGAGCAACCATGACTCGACAATACTAAACCACGACAAATCATATACAAACTGGATGAACCCCTAACTGGATTAGTCACAACAAAAGGTCTATCACAAATCTCGGGTTCCAAACCCAAGCGGCGCACAAGTTCATTACAAATGAATGAATGCAATGCTCCAGTATCAAACAACACATGAATTAAAACATCTCTAATGGAATACCTTGAATGACGACTTTCTTCCCTTTCCCCTCCATCATGGGATCCCCTTAATACGATGACACAACTTCCAAAGCATTCGCCTTCACAATCTGCTTACCCTTAGCTTGTTCCGGATAATCTTTCTTGTCATGCTCAGGCTTTCTACACTTAAAGAACTTCTTTTTAGCATTTGGATTCTTACAATCCTTGGAATAATGGCCCTTCTGCCAGTAGTTAAAGCAAGTTACTTTGCCTTTCTAATTTTTCTGATCATCCTTCCCTTTCTACTGTTGTTGCTTCCTCTTTTTGTCATTACCATCTTGTTGTGGTTTCGGTTCTTCCTTAGCTACAAAGAAAGTCTCTTCCTTGGGTAACAAACTCTCGTGCCTTAGAGCTTCTCGACGATCTTCTCATAAGTGTCATCTAAATGATCAACTAGTAGATTCCCAAGACACTTGTCCAAGCCCATGACAAACTTCTCGTTCTTCTGATAAGGAGTATTGACATATGAACGAGCATACTTCGACAAAGCTTTGAAGTTAGAAACATACTCCAACACTGGTCGACCATTTTTCTTAAGCTCGAAGAATCTCTTAAACAGAATGAACTTCTGAACGGTAGAAATAAACTTCGTCTCAAACATGAGTTGGAATTGCTCCCATGAAATCTCATCTTCTGGAGTCTCTAAAGTGACATAATTCCACAAATCCATAGCTCTGCTCTATAGTTGTCTCGATGCAAGCTTTCTTTTAGTCGCATCGTCAATTCCCATGTCTCCAAAGATCCTAATACAAGTATCAAGGCATCCTTGAATCTCTTTAATCGGGTTTGTCCCTTTAAACTACTTTCCTCCTAGAGTGGTAAAGTCTTTGCACAGCTTTGCGAAGCCCACGGCCTTAGGAACCTGCACTTGAACTCCTACGTCTACCGTAGTTGTCTTCTGAGTGGGTGCCCTCCTAATGAACGCTACCATCATGGCCTCGAACATAGCTGGGTAGTCTGGTATACCGCCATTACCCCCTACAGGAATAGTCTCATCCCTAACAGCATGTCTTGATGGTCGACGACTCATTCTAAATTTGTAATATAGAATGATTAGTCCATGTACGATAAAAATCGCAAATGGAGTTCAAATGCTACTATACTATATACTAATATATAGTATATCAGAAGCTACAAATACGTCCCTCATACGTAATTACATCTTTGAACTTTGGCTAAAATCGATATCCAGATCTCTGATACCAAATGTGATGACCGCTCATAACTCCTGCACTAAACAAGAGGAGTAATGCGCTGAAAGGTGTGCTCGGCAGCCGTGGATGATCATCGGGGTAGGATAACACAAGAGGAACCTATTGTATAAATCACATGCAAGGATAAAATATAATAGAACACATACAACAGGCAATAATAGTGAAGTAGAATTGAGCAGAATCTTAAAATTCTTCATATCACCTTGAAAAATCCATACAACCTTGGATTACATTATAAGAGTCCGTACAATAAGCCTCACTACAAACACTTAGAGAATACATCAAACAGCGAAAACAACAAATACTAGATAGTAGAGAATAATATGTAGGCCTCCTTCTTGTTAACGTTTAGCAGCATCGTCCTCAACAAGCTCTATCACAAGTCACTTGCTACTCAGTCTGCCTATCCACAACCGAATGAACAATCCAAGGTAATAAGAGGGAGACATAAAATCTTGAGTCAGACCTCAATCTCAGTGAGTGATAAAATAGTTATCTAACATCATTAATAAAGTATATGAGAATAAGGAGATTAATCAACTAATCTACTAACATCAATAGAGAAGAACCCAAACCCTTCTTCCCCACATCCGACAGTGATAGCCTTTACAGCAAGCATTTAGAAACAACAGTACTTTCATGGCAATCAGTTATCAAGCGTAGACCATCTTAATCGATATCGACATCTCCCAAGCACAAACCCCAAAGGCCTAAACCAACATCAGACAAGCACCCGAGAGATATCTCCTTCGACGTCACATGATCTACACAATCATCAACCATGACTCTGGATATCACCGCTAATCCTGCTTCATGTTTCGAACGACCAGAAACCATCAAAGCTTCAACGATCCGCTTCATTCCAATCTGAGCGACCTGAAGCCATCCAGACTAGCCAACTCGCCTTATTGTGCCTTGGTCGACCTAATGCACCACGTCCTAACGAGCCATGACCTAAGCTTCAACGGCTCACCATTTCTTGGACAACAAGCCATGCGACCCAAGCTCCATGCCACGTCATAAACGACCTAAGAAAAATGACCCGACTCCATATCTGACCAGACTAGCTCCAATCTTGAGCAAATCATCACCAAACCACAACATCGATGTAAATAACTCATCCGAATCATCCAATTCAACAATCAACACTTTATGAAATCATCAATAATGCCAAAATGACAATTATCCATCATATAACCATATAAAACTCACCAGATCATGATAAATCAATGAATGAGCAAAACAATGGATCTAAACTTGCATAAACATATGAATTAACATAAGAATTTACCGATTTAAGTTGGTAGATTAGAACCTATGGTGATTCATATGGAAATACTTACCATGACATAGATCTAGATGAAAAACAACTTATAATGAAGAAAATAAGATCAAATAACCCATATACTTGATTGAATCTGTGCGAGAGATGTTTGTCACTCACCAATTCTTTGAATTAACTTGAAATCGCTAAATTCTCAAACCGGACAGCGAAGAACACCCTTCAAACTTCTCAATTTGATGCGATCTCCTTTCACATGATGTAGATCTAGCTTTGCTTGATATAGATCTTCAATATTCACATGTAGATCTAGAATTTTAATGGTGGAAAGGTGTATTTGATTGGGTAAGGAGGATCACGAGCTCAACCAAATGAGAGAACGAAGAAAAATAACCCTCTCTCCATGCCTCTAACCCCCAATTTATAGTCTCACATCAGCCCACTAATGGGCCATCCAAATCAGCCCATCAATGACTAGCCAAACCAGAACAGAAATTGTGTAGCACTAAAATAGCGATTCCTCCCAAATCGCTAGACCAAATCTTTAATGTGATCACTCTACGGAATTGTCAACACCATTTACTTTCTAGTGACATCGATCTCAGCACCTGATTCGATCCTAGTCAAAAGTTTTGCCCTTTAAAAACTAACAGGGGTAAAATGGTCATAAATAAAATTGGTAAAAATTATGGACATGTCTCACATCTGCATAAACAACATATTAAAATATGAGAATGATCCAACCCTTAGGGAATTAATTAAAAAATATTTTACGGTCCTCCGATATGTAAAATGTGTGATGTTACACCTATACTGGAACAACCTTTAGTAAAAAACATTTACACACAACCTAACTCCACCACCGCAACAAGCAGTCCACTTGAAGATGAACATTACCATCTCCATCTACACCTTACTTGAATCATCAATCACATCCCATGCTTCACTGTCAGCAACATAGCTTGACAATTACACCCAAAACCCAACCCACGGTCTGAAAGCAAAACTTCCTCCTTCCAGTCCATCATTTCCTCATTCACTTTACAACTCTTCATCACTGACCATACCCTCATTCAAATCCACCTCAACCCATTCACTAGTATCACTGCGATCAACAATTCACTTCACCTTCCAATTTGCACAATCAAACCTTCTTCCTATCACCTGACAATCAGTAACAATTGCCTCAACGACAAAACCTTAAACTTTCTTAGCATAACAATCACGACCTCATTCCGAACATCCGAACACCCCAATCATCATCGTGATCTACGGACCATAGCTCAAATTCACCTACCTAACCAGAAATTGTCGCCCATATTAAAAATGCTCACAAATTTTCCAAAATAGCCACCTACTAGTTATTGTAATTTCACATTTTTATTTTATAGATTTTGAAGATATGTGTTTTGTTCAGTAGAAGGAAAAATATAGTGCGGTGCTATGGGTGCCTCGAAAGCTACTTTTGGGTTCCACACTGCAATCGATCGAACAGTGGTCGGTCGATTGTCGTAAGCTGAAAGTAGCAAAAATAAATAAATGAAAAGCATTCGGCAGTACCGGTGGTACCCAAAGCATTTTTTGAGTGCACTTAGTATCGTACAAAATATATTAGTTTTAAATCATCCTTGGACGGAAATTTCAATAAATTTAGTGGGTTGTTGTGTGGATTTTAATAACTTCAGTCCCTTCATCAATTGTTTTTGGCTTGTTTTCTTGATTTTTATTTTTCTCTTGATTTTGCCAAAAAATAAGAGGTGTTTTTCTCTTGGCTTGGGGAATTTGAACTGAAAATTTCTCTCTACTCACAAAAAATTCCTCTTTTTTTTAATTTCTTTCAATTTTTTTGCATTCTTTTTTTTAGGTAGCAAAAGCAGAGGAAGAAGAGTTACTAGCTAAAGTAATATGATTACTAAAAAATTCACTGCTTTTAAATAAATTGTTGTAATTCTACATGCTTTGTATCGTGTTTTGACTCTTTCTTTTCATTTCCTTCGATTGTTGGTTACTTGGATTTCATTAAACAAAAAATTCAAACAAAAATTCATTTGTTGTTGCATTTTGACATTTAATTTCTGTTTTGCATTCATTCCATCTTATTTTCTTTTCTAAGGATAGTAACCGGATTCATATAAAGGGATATATAATCCTTCCTTGACCTGAAAAATTGCGTTTCATCATAGAAAATTGACAAATAATAAATATTAAATGTTAGGACTAAGGGTGTCATGGGGTATTCTAGGGAAAATTTGTGTTTTGATAACTTGATTTATTTTATTGAAACTTTTTCTTGGTGTATAAAGAGATGACAATTTTTTTTATCACTTATCATCGTCATATTGATTTGCCAATATTATAGTATTTATTTCCCTAAAGATACTTAAATCATCAACTGTATTGCTATGATGGTTTGTGATGCACTGATAATCCCTATCCGTTACCTACATAATAATTGTTTTGCTAATTCAAATCAAAGCGTCATGAAACATATTTTGATTAGGAGATACTAAGGAGAGAAAATTCATTAATTAAGTCCTTACATTCATTTAGTTCTATTAGTTCATGCATATAACAAAAATAAAAAATTCAAAGACCAAAAACAAAAAAAATCATTTTCTTTTAAACATGTGTTCTTATTTCTAAGAAAACAAAAAAACATTTTTCTTTATTATAAAAAAATCCTTTTCTTTTAAGAATATATTTTTTATCAAAAATTAAAAAAAAAATCCTTGTTTAAAACGAAGAAAACCCAAAAAATATTCACTTTTTTCGTGACACTTCAGTAGATCATTTAATTTGAAAAAATCTTCCTTCTCAAATGGCTAACAAAAATCTTCTTCAAACTCTCATGGATTAAAAAAAATTCAAAACGAGTTTCTAACGCTTCTTGCATCGCTTTGCCTACTCCAATAGGAAATTATTTTGAAATTCATTCAGGTCATATTAACGCACTTCCAGAATTTAACAATATATAAACCAATGATCCTTACATCTTTCTACTGAAATTTAAACAAGTTTGTGTAACCACTAAACTTCAACAGTTATGTGATGATGGAATCAAATTTAGGTTAATTCCATTTCCACTAACTAACTACGCCAAAAAATGATTGTATAGCTTGCCTTTAAATTTGATTAAAACATGGGAAGAATTTGTTAATGTTTTCAAAAAGATTTTTTTCCTCTTGAAAGAACAACCAAAATTCAAAATGAAATTGTAAAATTTCATCAATTTAGAGATGAACTTTTTGGGAGATGCTATGAAAGATTTAAGAGGCCTTTAATCAAATATCCACATCATCATTTTGAAAAACAGAATCTTTGCCAAATTATTGACAATGATCTTAAAACTAGTTCATGAACTATGCTTGAATCAATGTGCTAAACAAACTTCCTGGGATAACATCATGATGTCGCATGGCTATTTCTCGAAAACTTTACTAAAAAATCAATCCATTAAGGACACTCTAATGAGAAATCAATCTAATCATGATTGAGTGCATGTTTAGGATCATCTTTATCTTTATAAACATAAATCAATGCCATGATAAACAAACTTTATTATGTTCTTTCAACTAATCAAATAAACAGGCTTCTTGGCCTTTGTTCTATTAATCTAATGATCCAAATCACATCAACGGTCAATGAAATCTCTCTTTAGAGTAAATAAATGCTTTTAACAAAGTTAATAATGACCTGTTCACTCCAACGTACAACCACGGTTGAAGAAATCATCTTAACTTTGTTTGGAACCAAATTCAAATTTAATTCGACCCGCTTTACAAGCATTTTCTAATAGTGCTTTGAATCCACCTTTTCAACCAAATCAATTTCAAAAGTTTGCCTCTCATTCTCAAAACCAAGCACCTCAATTTTTTACTTCTCAGGATCAAAAACAAATGAATTCATTTGAGAAAAGTTTGAAAATCTTGGCTAAGGCTACAACCCAAAATGTTATGTCAAACAATAATTTGTAAAATTTGTTAACATCGTATATGCAAAACACGAGTCAATCAACCATGAATCTCAAATTGCAAATGATCGAATTAGCCACTATAGTGAGAGAATGGGAAAAAGGATCATTCCTAAGCTAGCCAATTCCAAACCCAAGAAATCAAAAATTCTAGTTGGAGTCAAGCTCATGTCGTTCAGGATAATGTCGTTAACAAAATAAATGTTGTAACTACATTGTGCTTTGGTAAGATAACCAATAACTAAGTTGTCAACACAAACAAGTTACCATAAAGTTTTTCCAAAATTCCAGTTCCTCTATATAATTATAAAACTATAAATGATTCTAATCAAAATATAGAGTCGAACCCTGAACCAAATTCTTAGTCTAATTCTTTCCCCGCTCAAGTAGATCGACCTTCCGAGTTACGAGCTCCATTTCCATATCAAATTAAACTAAAAAAAATCCCGATTGGATGGATAAAAAATTAGAAACTTTTAGCAAGTCAAAGTAAACATTCCTCTCTTGGACATCATTCAATAATTTTCAATATACGCTAAGTTTTTGCAAGACTTATGCACTTAAAAGAGACACACACTTAATACCTCAAAATGTTGTCTTTGTGGTCAATTTAAGCAAAGTCTTGTCCCAATCCTTTTCTTTCAAATATAAAGGTCTTGGTTGTCCCACAATCTCTAGTACAATAGGAAAAAAACAACTAACAAATGATCGATAGACTTAGGTATGAGTTTAAATTTGATTCCATACTCTGTGTATGAGCAACTAGGCATAGGGGAGATCAAGCCAACGAAAGTTACGCTTTAATTTGATGACTGTTCAATCAAAAAACTCGTTAGAGAAATCAAAATGCACTCATTAGGATTGGGTAATTCATATTCCCATTTGATTCATCATCCTTGAAACACGACCTACGATCAATCCTACGAGCCAGAATTCATTAATTTAAGGTTGACCTTTCTTAGCCACCTCAAATGCCTTCATCAACCGTTGAAATGGTTCGATGAAACTATCTTTTGGCAACGTGAATTTATATCTTAACATTTCCAATCTAGAAAATCAATAGAATGGTAAAATCAACCAAACATTGGAAGTTAGTGCCATTCATGATAAATCTGATGATGAAATGATTGAGATGTATGATGGATGCGAGGTCGAGTATGAACAACTATTTCGCAATATGCCAAGTGAAACCAAACGCACATTTGCTTACGAATCTGTCACAATTGATTTTGAAACTTAGTCGATTTCTTTGAATGATCAACCCTCGAGTTTAGATCTTAAACCTCTTCCATATTACCTTAAGTATGCTTATTTTGGTGATAACGAGTCTTATCTTGTCATCATGTCAACTGGTTTGTCTCTTGTCCAATAAACATACCTTCTTACCATTCTTTCGAGAAAAAAGGATGCGGCTGGTTGGTTAATTTCTGATATTTAGGGAATTAGCCCCGCTACTATCCAACATCTCATTCACTTGATTGATGAACCTAAACCCACTGATGACGCACAACGATGGCTTAACTCCAAAATAAAGGATGCAGTGCGATATAAAATTCTTAAGCTCCTTGACAATGATATTATCTGTCCCGTATCCATTAGTTCATGGGTTAGATCGATTTATGCATGCTAAAAAAAATTCGAACTTGCCTTTGTCATTGACGAACAACGTGAACTTATTCTAAACTCGTACTCAAGCTGGCTTGGTGTTTGCATTGGTTATTGAAAATTGAAAGCTACGGCACAAGTAGATCGTTTCGCTCTTCCTTCCATTGACCGAATGCTTAAACGTTTAGCCAAGAATGGTTTTTATTGCTTTCTTTATGCTTATTTTGGCTATAACCAAATTTTAATTGCTCTTTGAGATCAAGAGGAAATGCCTTTTACGTGTTCTTTTGTAACCTTTGTTTATCAATGCATGCCATTGAAGCTTATCAATGCCCTTGTGACTTTCCAGCGATGCATGGTCGGTATCTTTTCTAACATGATTAAATGTTTTCTAGAAGTTTTTATGGATTAGTTTTTAATCTTTGACGATTTTTTTTCTTAAACCATCTTGAGCAAATTTTAAATCAATAAACAGAGAAACGTCTAATTTTAAGTTGGGAGAAATGCCACTTTACTGTGAAACAAAGCTCCTTGGACATGTCATTTCGAGTAGAAGCATTCAGGTAGATAAAGCCAAAATCAATGTTGTTTAAAACCTACCTATTTCAAAATGTATTAAAGACATTAGATCATTCTTAGTCAAGTTGGTTTCTATTGATTCTTTGTGAAAGATTTCAGTAAATTCGCTCGACCATTGACTTTTCTTTTGGGAAAAGTCATTCCAATTAATTCAATTTTTCTTGTGTATCTTCTTTTGAATGTCTTAAAAACACAATCATCTCACCTCCAATCATTTTTATCACCCAATTGGGATCTCCATACTGAAATTATGTGTCACGCCTCAAACTTTATGGTTGGTGTTTTTTAGGGTAACACATCAACAAAATCCTTTATGTTACGTACTATGCAAGCATGACTCCAAATGACGCACTGATCAACTTTGCAGACTACTCAACTCTTAAATACCTTTTGGCTAAAAAGAATGCTAAATATCGCTTGGTTGGTTAGATACTTTTACTCTGAAAATTAGACCTTATGATCAGATAAAAGAAAGGATTCGATAACGTTATTGTTGATTGTTTGTATCATCTTTTAAACATACTATCTTCTTTACCCATAAATGATAAATTTC
This sequence comes from Allium sativum, assembly GCA_030737875.1. Lineage (NCBI taxonomy): Eukaryota > Viridiplantae > Streptophyta > Magnoliopsida > Asparagales > Amaryllidaceae > Allium > Allium sativum. Next base: position 410,216,149 of record CM060912.1, read on the forward strand.
CTGACGATTAACTCCCTTCTATTTCAATCCATTTTTTTGCCAATATAATAGTCACTAAACAAACACATTCATTATGGTCCAGACATGGTAAGTATTAATTTATGTCCCGAATGAAGTATTTATGTTAAGATGACTCATACTTGTTTATGTATTTTCCTTGACCGAATCATTCGTCGATGCGTTCCAGATAGCAAAATTAGGAGTGTTCTGTCATTTTGTCATGACATGCACACGTTGGACATTTCAATCCAAAGAAAAGCTCAAAAAAGTGGTTCAATATGGATTTTATTAGCATACTTTTTCCAAGGACATGTTTGAGTTTTGTAAAGCGTGTAACAGTTTCCAAATGATTGGCAAAATTTCTCGATGAAATATGATCCCTTTGACACCCATTTTTACAATAGAATCTTTGATATTCGGGGAATGGCTTTATGAGACCATTACAAACTCTTTCGAAAATATGTACATTCTCTTTGCCATCAATTATCTTTCACAATTGGTCAAAGTAGTTTCGTGTAAACAAACAACCATAGATTTTTTGTGAAGTTTCTTAAAGAAATCATTTTTTCGAGATTTGACACACCTCACACAATAATAAGTGAAAACGAAATACACTTTTGTAATCGATATGTTGAAACTTTAATGAAGAAATACTCGTCAACTCACAAGTTATTCACCTCTTACCATCTTATAATTTGAGGCTAAATTGAAGTTTTAAATTGACAAATAAAATAAATTCTGGAGATAACCATTAATAAAAATTGAAAGGATTGGTTTAAAGAATCAAAGGATGCGATTTAGGCTTACTGTATTTCCTTTGAAACTAACCTTAGGGATATCCCATTTATGATTAGTTTATGGTAAAATGTGCTACTTGCTAGTTGAAATTGAACATAAAACAGTGTAGACAATAAAGAACTTAAAATTTGAACTTGATAAAGCTGGTGAAAAACAAATATTGCGACTTGAAAAATTAGAAGAATTAAGGAATGATGCATATGAAAAATCAAAAATTTATAGGAAATAAGCCAAAGAATTTCATGATAAACAAATCCTAAGGAAAATGTTTTAACTAAATCAAAATGTTCTTTTATATGATTCTCGACTTCATTTATGCCCTAGGAAATTAAATTCGAGATGGGCTGATCCATACTTGGTACGTATAGTTTTTTCACATGGTGCCATCCAAATAGAAAATTATGGGATGGATCAATTTTAAATTCAATGGTCGTCTCATGAAATCATACTTGAAGTTACCAAATAACTAAGAGGAGGAACTCATGAACTTCCTGAGCCATGCCATATCAAGTAAAGAATTTTAACCCTCTTTTATGAATAAGTATATAATTTTCTCCTTTTGCACTCATTATATCATGCATTGACTTTGAGGGAATAGTCCAATTTAAGTAGGGGGAGGGAATATCATATTTATTTTCATCTTTATATGGTATTTTTTAACCTTTTTCTTTCCTTTTTACCAAAAAAATCCAAAATCCAAAATAATTTTTTCACATTAATTTTCTTTTCGAATAGTCGTGAAAGAGTAAATTATATAAGTTTAGTCACTAGATTGAAAATTTTGAAATTTGCTCGTCCAAAAAAGATAATGAAAAGAAAAGTTTAAATTAAAAGAAACTTTAATACAACCACTATATAGAAAGAATCATAATTATGAAATGTTTTCTAAGTTGTATTCATTGTTTAAAGGAGTGGTTGTCCAAGTAAATGAGTTAACATTTTAAATCTTAGTATTAAGTTGTGCTAGGATGATTTTGCATAGCCCTCTCTTCAAAAAAAGAAAGAAAGAAAAAAGAATTTTGCATATATGCATAATGTTTTAACACTTAAAGTCATATTTACACATTGAACTAATGTTTGTACCAGCCATGCTATATACTTTTCTATAAGATGGACGATACATCTGGCCTTAGTTTGTCCGAGTTAGGTGTACATATATAAATTTTGGAGAAATAATAAATTCTAAGAGTCGTGTGTATGCGTTGCACTTATGTGCGTATCCATCACGCCTTGTGCTCTGTTCACATAATCCTATAAGGTAGTGCATGGATGGAATATCTTGCTCAGTTTAACTGAGTTAGGCATGTGTGTGTGTGTATATATATAGTGTTGGTCTCAATAATTTAAAATAGTAATAAGAGAGAGTAAGAAATCAAAACTTAAACATCTTCTTAACTCTACCGATTTAACTAATTATATGAAAATAAGGATACCGCAACGTAAACTTTGATAATTGATTAAAGAATTTATTCCATATTTTTCACTGTGATTCAATCAAAAATTCTAGCTAAACTAGAGTCGAAACATAGTGAGAACTTAATTTTTGTCTGAAGTTTTGACTTGAGAAAACCAAAATTTCCCGATGATGACCAAATCCCCTACTTTACTACTACCGCTAATTTGAAAGTAAATTATTCATTTTGTAAATAAACCCTGCATTTATATCTTTGAAAATAGTTTTGCACTAAGAGTATTTGCTTATTGATTTTGTGGGTAGTATCCGCTGAAAACCTTCATGAGGCAACACTCGTCCCACTGGGACACCCATAGGTTTAACTGCTTGTTCATGCAATCATGCTTTTTAATACCCCACGTCCATTAATGTCACTTACTAAGGGAAAGTATTAACTATCATGGAGTATTATAAGAGTATAGAACAGAATATCACAAGACAGATATATAAAATGGTACTTAAGAAAATTCAAAATTTATTCATTGCAGCGGAAAAGTAAAACGTGTTTGGTTACAACATCAAAACCACATGCTAAATCCAAGTACACAAATATCCATCTTGTACAAACTTATTATCAGAGTACATAAAAGTAGAACCATAATCCCACTCCAAATAGCCATAATGAAAAAGAGATGAAGTGGAGCATTACTTTCAACACTTCCAAGCACTTCAAGAAGAAAGGAATCCAAGTCAAGCTTTGCTATTCCCGCCCTGAGTACTTTGGGGGGGAAGAAAGAAAAGAAGCAAAACAAAAGGGGTCAGACATAAGTCTGGCGAGTCTAGTGACTTTAATAATATAATTAGTAAAGTAACAGGATAAGAACATAAACTGGATATAAGAGATGACTGTAACATAAGAAGATATGACAAGGTAACAAGATGAACAAGATGTAACGTTGACTGCGCTTCTAACAACTATAAGATATGCTCTGCACCGTATCAACATACTAGTTACATGCTAAAAGATGATCTTTCCCTACTAATCATAATAATGGTAGCTTCGTGTACCCCTAGCTACTCTTGTAGGTGCCCACTTGCTCCTACCACCACTAGTTGTACCCACTACCCTCCCTATTCGATTGGCTCCCTAACCTCGTAGATATCTGTGTTGGTCCCACAATAGCGTGTATCACTCCCTAAGGTGGCAACCGCGATACTACTGAAATTCGCAGCTTATACCTACATGATGCAATGACGTCTTACCTACCAGCCCGGACCCACTCACGTATGTGACTCCGTTGGACTTGCACTTCCATAGCTAACTCTTTATTGACCTCTTACAATCAACCCCAGTAAGCGTGTCCCTATCCTCGACCTAGTTCGAGCTCATATAGATAGCAAAATGGGTTACTGGTTGAAAAGGTCCACTCACTTGACACAAGCTTCCCCTCTAAGCTTGGCCCCCACTAGGAATTCCCACTTAACCCCTCTTTATCCCCATGTATAATGACATGTCTCATCTTGGTTAAGTGCTTTTATTATGTTTCACATGCTACCCATGTTACCCACTTCACCCCTAATCATCCCCATGTCTAATCACATGTCTTATCTTGGTTAAGTGTTCATTAATTTATTATAACCGTAATCTTGCTAGACCCCTCACATTAGATTGCCATTTTGCGGTTGCTGGATATGCCGGGCGGTTCCAGGCAGGCTTATACTGCAAACGGAATCTAACCTCAACCCCAGTAAGCGTGTCTCTGTCCTCGACCTAGTTCGAGCTCATATAGATAGTAAAATGGGTTACTGGTTGAAAAGGGTCCACTCACTTGACACAAGCTTCCCTCCTAAACTTGGTCCCTACTAGGAATTCCCACTTAACCCCTCTTTATCCCCATGTCTAATCACATGTCTCATCTTGGTTAAGTGCTTTTATTATGTTTCACATGCTACCCATGTTACCCACTTCACCCTTAATCATCCCCATGTCTAATCACATGTCTTATCTTGGTTAAGTGTTCATTAATTTATTATAACTGTAATCTTGCTAGATCCCTCACATTAGATTGCCATTTTGCGGTTGCTGGATATGCCGGGCGGGTCCAGGCTGGCTTATACCGCAAATGGAATCTAACCTCGTGTCTTTGCATTATTATGCATCTCATTTCTGCCTTTGACCTCTCATATTAGACTGTCATTTGCAGTTGCTGGATATGCCCTACAGTTCCGGGCAGACTTCTACCGCAAACTAAGTCTAACCGCGTGTCTTAGGCGTTCATTATCTCTTCTTTTCTACAAGCCCAAATTCAAGTTCTGACTTATTACATATATTTCAATTGCCTATAATTTCCAATTCAAGTTACAAACATATTTCCAATCCAAGTCATGCCTATAATTCCATGTATATAAGTTGTGCCAATTTATGCCCCAAATCAATTACATGATTACAAATCAATTTATGCCCAATTACATATTATTCAATATTTTCCCAAACCTTTCCCAATCGTTCCAACGTTATTCGTATGCAAATCTCAACGGAATATGTTAGGCTCGAAATTAGCCTAATCTCATAAAGAAGAAGGAAAAGAAGAAGGGAAGAGAATCATGCCATCAAAACTGGCATAAAATAGGCATATGAAACATGAACTGGCATAGAATAATAAAATAGATCCAATTAGGCTTATGATTGCAGTAATTTGGGTATGAATCTGAAAGATAAGAATCTACAGAACTTGATATGATTCGTCTTACTTAAAGACATGATCATTAAATCTAATTTACAATCCTATCACAATTACTTTTTAGTTATATGTGGAAGTAACATAGAATCACAGCGACAGGATTTAGAAGAGAGGATAGATCTGAATTCTGATTTCTGAATTTGATTAGCAAAATTGTTGTTGTAGAATTTGATTCTTATCTTCCAATTTGAGTACTCCTATTCTGATTTGCTTTGGTGGAGAAGAAAGGCTAGGCTAATTTAGATTTGAGTAGCATGGAGGCGCCATGGATTAGTGTAATGAAATTAGGGTTAGGTTTAGGTGTCGATTTATAGGTGTACTTGGTGTATTAGGACCTTTAGATTAGACTAGGAACCATATGAACCATCCAAACTAGAAAAACACGTCATCTAGCCAATCGCAGAAGGACACATCAGCCCTAGACCACCAAAACATGTCTGCCAGATCTGGGCAGATGGGAATCAACACCCCTATAGGGAGTCGACACCCCTGTCGACATCCCTATAGGGGGTCGACACCTATGTCGACTCCCCTAGGGAGGGTCGACACCCTAGAGAGGGAGATTTCCCACTCACCCAGATTTGGCTGATTTTGATTTTTGAATTCATTTTTATTTGTTATTTAATTGTTATTAAATTCTGCTAATTATTAAATTCTTTTAAGCTTCATAACTTCTTCATACTGTATCCGTTTTATGCAGACTCGGACTCTCTCCCAAGTAGAATTTTGAGACGAACGCAATGGCACAACTCGTTTCCCTTAATTATTCTTATAAAAATTAAGTATTCTTTAATTATCTATTATGTCATGTTTATAAAATTACGGGGTGTTACATTCTCCTCTCCTTAAAGGATTTCATCCCCAAAATCTTCAAGTTAAGAAGAATGTATCCTACCATCCAATCATCCATCTACTCATCCATCATCCACAAGCATCCATTGTCCTTAAAAGATTTCTAATGCTATATGAACATATGCAAAAGTGTGTGTATATGTTCCTTATCTAATGCAAAGATCAAGCGGTCTACCGATTCAGTTGACCTCCTTAATGCGAAACATGATAGTGTCATGCGTCCATTATGTACGCAAAAGAATCCTAATGATACATATCATTTCTATATGAGTGCACAACCATTCATTCAGATGCAGCATCCATATGATAACACATTTAATATACATCCATTAACTTAAATATGCACACTCATTCATATGCAATATGAAAGTGAATGAGCTGATCTAGTGCATAATGTGTGTGTAAATGCATCCACGAGCAACCACTAGCAAACAATTACATCCACTTGCAGCTACCAAACAAAACATGTCTCAATTTCATGTTTGCATCCATAGAATTTTCTACCTAAAAGTCGAAGATATAATCGAGAGGATACATTAAACGATAGATCAAGTATAAACAAAGCGGTAGAAAAAGGAGTAGTTAAGAACATACCCTCAAAAAGGAAAGGGTACGACGTGCGTATCTTGTCTTCAGTCTCCCAAGTCGCGTCTCCTTGATCATCTCCCACTGGACTTTAACCAACTTGACCTCTCGGTTGTATAATTTCTTGACCTCCGATCCAAGGATGCATGTAGGAACTCGTCTAACCGTGGCAGCTCGCTCTACTTCCGCTTCTCCAAGTATGCTCGACTCTACTACTTCCGCGGTATCATGTAAACGCTTCCTCAAACGCGACACATGAAATACGTCATGAACACTACTAAGCTTCTCAGGAAATTTAACTCTATAGGTTATCTATCCAATTCTTTCTGTAATGGGGAATGGCCCTATGAACCTTGGTGCCAATTTCCCTACAGATCCAAAACGAACTACATTCCTCAATGGTGACACTTTAATAAAAACCGTGTCTCCAACATCGAACTCAAGATCGGTTCTTCTCTTATCAACGTATGACTTTTGTTGATCTTGTGTCGTCTTCATGCGTCTTCGAATCAAGTCTATCTTCTCTGAAGTTTCCCTAATCATCCCGGGCCCAAGCAAAATCTTATCCTTAGATTCCCACTAATAAGTCGGTGATTGGCAAGGTCGTCCATATAGAGTCTTAAAAGGTGCCATGCTAATACTAGTTTGATAGCTGTTGTTGTAGGCGAACTCTACTAATGGAAGATGTTCTTCCTATGCCCCTCCAAAGTCCTAGATACATAACCTCAAAAGATCTTCTAGTATCCTATTCACTCTCTCGGTTTGGCCATCCGTCTGAGGGTGATAAGCGGTGCTCGAACACAATTGTGTTCCTACCGCCTCTTGCAAGTTCTTCCAGAACTCACTAGTGAAAATGGGATCTCGGTTGCTTACGATACTAGAAGGTATGTCGTGTAGACGAACTATCTCTCGGAGATAAACAGATGCTAACCATACCGCCGTTCTTTTACTCTTAACGAGAATGAAATGGGCGCTTTTGGTAAGTCTATCTACTACTACCCAAATCCTCATATTACCCTTCCTTGGCCTCGACAACCCATCAACGAAATCCATGGAAACACTTTCCCATTTCCACTGTGGAACCTCTAAAGGGTGAAGCAAACCACCAGGCTTCTTTTGCTCAGCCTTGACTTGCTGGCACACTAAGCATCAAGAAACGAACTCAGCCACATCCTTCTTCATTCGGGCCCAAAAGAAAACTCGCTTCATATCCCTATACATCTTGTCACCACCGGGATGTATGGTCATCTTAAAACGATGTGCCTCTTCAAGGATTGTCTTTCTCAAACTCTCGTCTCGAGATACGCAAAGTCTCACATCCCTATGCAACCAACCTTTGTCATCGATAATATACCTACTAAGACGGCTTGAAGGCTCCCTTCTTATGAGCTTGTTTATTATTTCTATCAGCTGTGGGTCATCTCGCTGTGCCGAACCTATCTGTCCCAAAAGCGTAGGTCGTACCTCTAACGATGCCAACAAACCGGGTACATAATCAATAAAGGGTCTAAAGTCAAAGGTAGAAATATACTCAAAGCTCTGTCGCTCGACAAACAAAGGACTCAAAGTAAACTTCTTTCTACTCAAGGCGTCAGCTACAATGTTACCCTTGCTTGGTGTATATGCAATCTCAAAATCATAGGATGCTAAGAACTCCATCCACCTTTGTTGCCTTAAGTTTAGATCTTTTTGAGAGAACAAATATTTTAGTGACTTATGTTCTGTATACAACTCAAACCTCTCACCAAGCATGTAATGGCGCCAAGACTTAAGCGCAAAAACTATGGCAGCTAACTCTAAGTCATGGGTAGGGTAATTCTTCTCATAGACCTTTAACTGCCTTCCACCATAGCGTATCACCCTTCCCTCTTGCATCAAAACTACGCCAAGCCCTGTCCTGCAAGCATCGGTATACACTGTGAACAGTTTACTCTCATTAGGAAAAACTAAAAATGGATCTGTCATCAATGCCTTCTTCAATCAATGGAAAGCATCGTCACAGTCAATATCCTAAGAAAAGGTGAAATTCTTTTTCGTCAACCATGTAAGTGGGGCTGATATCTTAGAAAAGTCCTTGATGGACTTTCTATAATAGCCCGCCAAATCAGGAAAACTTCTTACTTCTATAGCGTTCTTAGGAATCTTCCAATCTTGGATTGCTACCACCTTCGCGGGATCCACTGTTATCCCTTCCTCAGAGACCACGTGCCCTAAGAACCTCACTTCCTTCCTCCGAAAATGACATCTGGAGAACTTAGCTTTGAGTTTATGTGCTCGAAGGGTCTCTAAGACTTCCCTAAGATGTAGGGCATGTTCTTCCTCGCTTCTAGAGAATATCAAGATATCATCCACAAAGACCACCACGAACTTGTTTAGAAACTCCCTAAACACCCTACTCTTTAAGTCTATGAAATATGCAGGTGCATTCGTCAAACCAAAAGGCATGACGAGCCATTCGAAGAAACCATCGGGAGTCCTAAAGCCAGTCTTATCTATACTATCCTCAGCTACCCTCAACTGATGAAATCCTGTAGCAAAGTCCAACTGCGAGAAAACCGAAGCACCAACCAACTAATCGAACAAATCATCTGTCCTCGGCAATGGGTGTCTATTTTTCTTCATGAGCTTATTCAGCTCCCTATAGTCCACGCACAATCTAAGCGAACCATCAGCTTTTGTAGCAAAAACAACAAAAGCACCCCACTCCGAGATACTTCTTATTATGAACCCTTTCTCAAGCAAATCTTTCACTTGTTTACTAAGCTCCCTTCTTTCTCTTGGAGCCATGTGGCGCACAGGCAATGCAACTGGCTTTGCATTGTCCATCAAGTATATACGAAAATCTATCTCACGTTTTGGAGGTAGGCCCCTAACCTCCTCAAAGACATCTGCATACTCACGGACTACTCGAACAAATTGCAAATCATCAATAGATGTGTCAAGAGATTCTAGGTAGCTAAGCATAACAGAACCCTTAGGATCACATGGGATATTGAGAGTATTACCCAAACTAGTCAACAGTCTAACTACCCTCTTTTCACAGTAGAGAACACCATACCTGGCTAGCCAATCCATTCCTAGAATCAACCCATAGCCCGTGAAGCCAAGCACATAAGCGTTGCATTCGAACTCAACGCCATACACATATATTCTCAAATCCCGACATAACATAGAAAGATTAGTTGTACCCCCAATAGGATTTGAGACAACCACGGGATCCACTACTATACTAGTATCTTGGTGCAGAGACTCAACAACAGAAGCAGATATGAACAAATGTGAAGCGCCAAAATCAAACAAAGTACATACAGGATGATCGAAAAGGAAAATCAAACTTTCAACAGAAATGTTTCTACCTCTCTCTTGTCTAGGTGCCATGAGAGCATGAAACTTCCCTTCAGAAGTAGATCCTGTCCTCTGTCCTTACCCTTGTCCTTGCCTCCTTGGGCAGTCTATAATCATATGTCCTGCCTCACCACATTGGAAGCAACCCGTCTTCTTCTTCTTCCTACAGTCCTTCTTCAAATGGCCAGGTATTCCACAATTGTGACACTTCCTTTTCTCTGAACCCTTGTTATCCTTGCCGCCCTTCTTTTGTTGTTATTGTGCCTTCTTTGGATCCCCTTTCTTATCCTATGCCTTAGCACCTTTCTCCTCTTCTTGCATCAACGCCATGTTAACAAATTTCTCGAAAGTAGCCCCTATAGGAATGTGGGACATAGCCAACCCATGTAATGGTTCATTCAGACCCTTGGCAAATCTCAAACCTTCTTATGTGGTGTATTAACTAATTCCATACCAAATCTTGCTAACTGGTTAAACTTGTTAACGTACTCCTTCACAGACAAACTCCCTTATTTCAAAGCCAAGAACCTCTCCATGTATAAACTCTCCTCTGTTTGTGAAAGAAATTTCAACTCGAACCTTTGTTTAAAATCCCTCCACGTCTCCACATCATGTCCTCCATTAGTTACTTCCCACCAAAATGCAGCTTCGTCCTTCATCAACCAAGCAGCTAGCAGAACCTTCCTTCCATCGTCTATCTCAAAGATATCAAACAAGTCCTCCACTTCCTTGAGCCAATTCCGAGCCTCAACAAATGTCTCAGTCCCATAAAATGGTTTTCCTCCCATCACACGGAAGTCTTTGCATATTTCAGAAAAAGCATCTACACGGGGAGGAGGAGGAGCGGTTGGAGCTGGGGGAGGAGGAACGTCTGCTGGGCCTGCAGCAGTAGCCCTACCCTCCAAATACCTTCTGAACCAGCCCGGTATCTGTACGCCCTCGGGTATAAGGTATAACGGGTTCCCCAGACGTGCTAAAAGGAAAAAGGAAGAGATTCAAAACAAAGAATCGAAAGATAGATATATGGCTTTTAGGTATTATGTTTTTCATAATAAACCTTTCTCAAGAAAATACCCTCTTTAAAACATGTTTTTGAAAATACTTCTTTCTAAAAATGCTTTTTAAAATGGTTTTCAAAATCTTTTATCTGTTCTGATAACCTTTAGCTCTGATACCCCGTGTGATACCCCCATATCCATTAATGTCACTCACTAAGGGAGTGCATTAACTTTCATGGAGTATTATAAGAGTATAGAAAAGAATATCACAAGACAGATATATAAAATGGTACTTAAGAAAATTCAAAATTTATTCATTGCAGCGGAAAAATAAAACATGTTTGGTTACAACATCAAAACCACATTCTAAATCCAAGTACACAAATATCCATCTTGTGCAAAATTATTTTCAGAGTACATAAAAGTAAAACCATAATCCCACTCCAAATAGCCATAATGAAAAAGAAATAAAGCTGAGCATTACTTTCAACACTTCCAAGCGCTTTAAGAAGAAAGGAATCTAAGTCAAGCTTCACTATTCCCACCCTAAGGACCTCGGGGGGGGGGGGGGGGGAAGAAAAGAGGCGAAACAAAAATGGGTCAGATATAAGTTTGGCGAGTTTAGTGACTTTAACAATATAATCAGTAAAGTAACAGGATAAGAACATAAACTAGATATAAGAGATGACGGTAACATAAGCAGATATTACAAGGTAACAAGATGAATAAGATGTAACGTTGACTATGCTTCTAATAACTATAAGATATGCTCTGCACCGTATCAACATATTAGTTACATGCTAAAAGATGATATCTCCCTACTAATCATAATAATGGTAGCTTCGTGTACCCCTAGCTACTTTCGTAGGTGCCCACTTGCTCCTACCACCACTAATTGTACCCACTACCCTCCCCATTTGATCGGCTCCCTAACTCGTAGATACCTGTGCTTGTCCCACAATAGGGTGTATCACTCCCTAAGGTGGCAACCCCGATACTACTGAAATGCACAGCTTATACCTACACGATGCAACAACGCCTTACCTACCAACCCAGACCCACGCACGCAGGTGACTCCGTTGGACTTGCACTACCATTGCTAACTCCTTATTGACCTCTTACAATCAACCCCATTAAGCGTGTCCCTATCCTCGACCTAGTTCGAGCTCATATAGATACTAAAATGGGTTACTGTTGAAAAGGACCCACTCACTTGACACAAGCTTCCCTTCTAAGCATGGTCCCCACTAGGAATTCCAACTTAACCCCTCTTTATCTGCATGTCTAATCACATGTCTCATCTTGGTTAAGTGCTTTTATTATGTTTCACATGCTACCCTTGTTACCCACTTAACCCTTAATCATCCCCATGTCTAATCACATGTCTTATCTTGGTTAAGTGTTCATTAATTTATTATAACCGTAATCTTGCTAGACCCCTCACATTAGATTGTCGTTTTACGGTTGTTGGATATGCTGGGCGGTTCCAGGCAGGCTTATACCGCAAACGGAATCTAACCTCGTGTCTTTGCATTATTACGCATCTAATTTCTGCCTTTGACCTCTCACATTAGACTGTCATTTGCGGTTGCTGGATATGCCCCACGGTTCCGAGCAGACTTCTACCGCAAACTAGGTCTAGCCTCGTGTCTTAGGCGTTCATTATCTCTTCTATTCTACAAGCCAAAATTCAAGTTCCGACTTATTACATATATTTCAATTGCCTATAATTTCCAATTCAAGTTACATACATAATTCCAATCCAAGTCAAGCCTATAATTCCATTATATAAATTGTACCAATTTATGTCCCAAATCAATTACATGATTACAAATCAATTTATGCCCAATTATATATTATTCAATATTTTCTCAAATTTTCCCAATCGTTCCAACGTTATTCATACGCAAATCTCAACGCAGTATGTTAGGCTCAAAGATAGCCTAATCTCATAAAGAAGAAGGAAAAGAAGAAGGGAAGAGAATCATGACATCAAAACTGGCATAAAATAGGCATATGAAACATGAAATGGCATAGAACGATAAAATAGATCCAATTAGGCATATGATAAAAGTAATTTGGGTATGAATCTGAAAGATAAGAATCTACAGAACTTGATATGATTCGTCTTACTTACAGGCATGATCACTAAATCCAATTTACAATCTTATCTCAATTACTTTTTAATTATATGTGAAAGTAACATAGACTCACAGCGACAGGATTTAGGAGAGAGGATAGATCTGATTTCTGAATTCTGATTTCTGAATTGGTTTGCTAAACCGTTGTTGTAGAATTTGATTCTTATCTTCCAATTTGAATACTCCTATTCTGATTTGCTTTGGTGGAGAAGAAAGTCTAGACTAATTTAGATTTGAGCAGCATGGAGGCGCCATGGATTAGTGTAATGAAATTAGTGTTAGGTTTATGTGTCTATTTATAGGAGTACTTGGTGTATTAGGACCTTTAGATTAGACTAGGAACCATCTGAACCGGAAAAACCAAAAAAACACGTCATCCAGCCAATCCCAGAAGGACACATCAGCCCTAGACCACCAAAACACGTCTGCCAGATCTGGGCACACCCCTGTCGGCACCCTTATAGGGGGTCGACACCCATGTCGACTCCCTTAGGGGGGTTCGACACCCTAGAGCGGGAGATTTCCCACTCACCCTGATTTGGATGATTTTGAATTTTGAATTCATTTTTGATTTGTTATTTAATTATTATTAAATTCTGCTAATTCTTGAATTCTTTTAAGCTTCATAACTTCTTCATACTGTATCTGTTTTGCACAAACTCAAACTCTATCCCAAGCAGAATTCTGAGGCGAACGCAATGGTGCAACCCATTTCTCTTAATTCTTCTTATAAAAATTAAGTATTCTTTAATTATCTCTTATGTCATATTTTTAAAATTACGGGGTGTTACATGCTTCCTACAAAAATGGATTCATGTTGGTTTAGTTGTTTAAGGACAAAGAAAAAGACAAATGTGGTGGTACTTGACGTGCACGTAAAAATACATATTTTTACTTACATACTTTTTCTTATGTCAGATAAATACATATCATATTAAGGTGTTTTTATATGTCTTAAACCAAAAATAAATATTGAACTATTTTCTATAAATAAACTAACAATAAATATATATATTTATATACATATAATAAAATATGAAATAGGGAGAATTATGTATATATATATGTATATAGAGAGAGAGAGAGAGAGAGAAATATGATATGTATATCTAAATACATTATTGGTTTGCAAAATAAGGATCTTAAGAATATTTGAACTCTAGCGAGGTGAAGTGTATATTTCAAATCTATAAAACCAACTTATGAATTTAACACTATATATAATAGTAAAATTAAGTAATAGAATAAAACGCAGTAAAAAATAACAAGCAGATTTTATACTTCTTTGGATTAACCAGTCCTACATCTAATCCTGCACTTCACCGTACAATTTACTTATAACTACTTGATTTTCAAGTGTGGCAAGTGCACCTTATGATCTTAATTTCATGGGCTACATGGTACACCCTCTTGATTCATGGACTATAAGAACTCCTTTTCCTTTTCAAAAAATAACGATAGACTATGGCAAGTAGTCACATCCCTAATATGGATTCTTGTAGACGTGGTATTATGATCTTATAGACCTCCAATGATAATATATATTTGAATTCTTTGAGAGATAGAATAAAACAAGAGAGTAAGACAACTATTCAAGTACAAACTTTCTGGTATATGTGGTTAGCAAATCGGTGAAGAATCAGAGTAAAATAATATAGATTTGTAGAGATAATGAAAGAAAATTCAATGGATTTTTTATGCTAAAGTATGGATGAGAAAAAGTGAGATAACGAAATGAAAATTGATTAGAAAATTCTTTTTCTAAAGGCTTTATATAATGATTGAAGAGACATATATTTTGGTGAAAAAGTGATGGGAAAAACCTTAATTTAAAGTTAAAAAACTCTTCAAAGGGAATATATCGACATGCATGAACTTTTTATGTCGATGTACTCGTGTTGCAAGGTGAATCAGCAACACCAATAAGCATTGCACATTTCATATTTGTAAATTACCTCTTATTCGTGAATATTTGTGATTCATCTGAATTCAATGGTTGATGTCCTCAATTGAAACCGCCATGGGGCCCTTTAACAGTAGTTTTTACGGTTCAACTAACTATTCATCAGTTCAAACACCTCTTTCATTTAATTATTCTCCATCAACCAGTTTTGTTCATCTGTTGCTCCGATTATCCTTCATATATAATTCATTTGCTTTCATGGAATCCTTGATTGTCTCTATAAAAGTCTTCATGATATATCTGAAATTACTGTACATCATAAGGATACATTATTAGAGATATTTATATAGAGGTTATCATTAAAATCAATACTTAGAGCATTAATAGTCCCATTGTTGAAGACGACAACAATATAAATTTTTAAGAGATACACTATAACATTTTTATGCTTGACTCCCCCTGACTCCATGCACTCCTCCTATCATTTTGCCTAGTGTATTTACAAAATTTTCCCTCCATTATCATCAGCAAAAAGGAACAAAAATAATCATTTAAGCATAGCTAAACAATATATATGGTTTATTTATAGAGATAAAGGTATATATAAATACAACTCCCAAAAGGAACCAAAATCAATATGTAGTTAAAATGCAGAAGATTTAGAGTTACCAATTTTACTGATGCCAATGATTTATCCTTTTGAATTATATCCAACTCAACATATTTACATGTAATCTTTCTCGGTATCTATTTTTGATTTTTTCCCCATGGTATCTCATCAAAAAGAGATATATAGCAGTCACTCACCGACAAATAAATGCACAGGTTAAAGCAGTGAAAAAGATCATAAAGTCCATTCTAAAGAAGTGCATGAGGAAGGATAGAGGCAAGTAGATCAATGAGCTATCATTAACCCTCTAGGCATATTGAACCACCAACAAGTCAACGACTGACCATACTCCATTCATGGTAGCTTATGACTCTGAAGCAGTCATTCTTATAGAGCTCATAGTCCCCTCTCGTCATATTGCCCACTACAATCTTTGACTAATAAGGAACTCTTGCTAGAATCATCGGATATGATCACCGAGAAGAGAGAGGAGGATGACTTGCGAGCTTCATCGCACAAATATCGAGCCGTCTGACACTATAGCATGAAGGTTCGACCTAGAACCTTTGAACTAGGCAACATAATTTGGGGCACGTCTTCCCTGGCCCCGTCCATATGGTCCCAAAGTGGGAAGGATCATACATCATTCAACAGAATCATGAAAACAGAGCTTTCATGTTCATGATTATTAATGGCGATCAACTCCCAACAGCATGGAACGTAGAGCATCTATGACATTATTTTTCTTAAGCTTTTTTTTATCGCTTCGTAAATTGAATTTTTCTTTCAAGCAGGGTAATAAGGCGCGATTCGCCAACTGTCGTTGTGTTATTAATAAATGCACTTTCCATACTCTATGACTTTGTATAATTGTATGGCTAAATTTTGCGATTACGCCGGTATGTGCCAACACTTGAATGTAGGGTATGACGAATTCCCTAATGATGTTCACTCGCCCACGATTGGACGAGCATACTCAACTCCGTGACTAGTTGGATAAGAGTTAGTCAAATTCGAGTATAACTGAGATACTTGATAGTTAATCCTCATCTTAAGAATATTATGAAGGAACGATGCCAAAACGAATGTGATACGACCATTCACACATTTAATTCTAACTCCTAATGACTTAAGAGAGAGCACAAATAATGAGTTAGCATGGACAATGCACTATCACTTAAGATCACTTATCCTATGGCTCTAACGAATTAGTGATATGAGAGCATAAAACTTAAGGAATAAATGTCCAGTGTTGTAATTTAGCCTAAACGAGACTAGGAGCATAAGTGTAGACATTGAAATTAACTTTAAATATACCCCGAATGTGGCGTGTCACTTTAAGTTAGTTGGGGGTATACACACCACTTTCAAACTAACATTTAAGTGTAATATTCGCAAGTACATTGAACTGAAAGAAAAACACTTAAATTATTTCAAACCAAAGGATATTTTATTTACATATCCAGGTTTATACAAGCATCAAGACAAAATTGCAAGGGCCGCACTCACACAAGAGTTTGGCCAACAAAACAAAAAAAGGATTAGTAGTTGTGGGCAAGCCTCTTTATCCTTGGGAGGTTTGTCGATGGGATTTTTTTATTTATCCAACTCAAACTCCTTGAAGATCCCACGTTTTGGGGGGTTATCACTCTCAGACCGATCGTTGCCTTTCTCAAGATTGTCAAGTTTCTTCATGGTCCTCAACTCCCTGACAGATGGCGACTTCATCTCCCCAGTTGATACCTTCGGCTTGGACTTGTCAGACTTAAAGTTGTCAGCTGGAGTAGGAGGAATCACCTACAAAGGATCCAGAGTGATGTCGTTGGACTCGGCCTTGAGAGAAATGAGCTGGTTTTGGTGCAATGCATGTAGATCACCCATTATTATACTGGTCGTCTTCCCAGACTCTCCCATGTATATGAAATCCTCTTTAACATCAGCCTGGGACCCCTTGCCATCCAAGCCCTTCAAGGCATCGATCATTTCATCATCTTTCTTGAGAACTTTTGCTGAGGCATTTAGGGCTTGCCGGAGGGCTTTGATTGTGATTTGGAAGATGTCCTAACATGTTGGGTACCTGTAGCAGGAATAGTGATAACTGTTATAACTAATGGAAGTTTGGGCGTCTCGACTGCCGCTTCCATAGCTCACCGACACGTGATAAAAAAATCTTTCAAACTACAAAGAAATCAAAGATACACCTTTCATGGAATCACTATTGGTAAGCCCAGGAGTTTTGGTACTTCAATGATTGGAGTTAGAGGCTTGGAAATCTTCAAGACGGGAAAGTTGGGTTCAAAACCCTTAATTGTATCTGATTCATGGGTAGTGGAGTAAGACCCATAATTCCTTTGAAATAGACTTTCCATTAACCTAAATTCTGGCAGCATCATCCACCTCTTTTAGTAATCTCCTTCTATCTTCAAAAACTTCAGGCTAATTGTCCTACAAATTATTTCGTAATTTTTGCCTCATCCATTGTACCATCCTCTATGGAACGCCTCTCATCTTTGACAAGCTCGCTCCAAGCAATAGATAAGTTTGGGGGTCATCCTCTGCCCAAGATAAATCACGTTACTGGAGAACTTGGACAAAGAAAGTCATAAATTAGGGACAGAACTCTTCCTCCATCTTCTTAGCCTCGCTCAACTGGCTTCTCAACTCCAGTAAGTCTATGTCATACCGAACCTTAAAGTCGGAAGCAATCTCTATAGCAGTGTGTGCAGTATCCTCTTCCTTTTTAGCTCTTGCCTCAGCCTCGGCTAGCTTAGCCTTTAGCTCATTATTCTTCTTCTCGAGCGTACTCATATCTTCTTGCAGATTGCTCCATTTGAGTGTTAGATCAATATTTTCCTGAGACATGGTTTTGTACTAATATTCGATGGACTTTGTACTCAAGCTCGTCCTGTCAAGTTCTTTACAAAAATGGACTTCAAACTCAAGATATTGTTGTTTATGTTTCTGAACATTCGCCTCAGCGACCATCAGCTTAGTCCTAGCCTCTTCAAGCTCCTTATATGTGGCAACCAATGAATTCTTGTCACATTCCCATGTTTGATTCATGTCGACTATATCAAGCTTCAAGACTACTATATTTCTGTTAGTTTCTAGGCATGTTTGCAAGTTTCTTTATACTGTCCGCATATATCCTCAATCTCCTTTTAAAGACATTCCTCGACATTATCAGGCATGTGATGAAGGCGAAGAAGGAAGTGCATGCATCTAAAATTTTATTGTGGAAACTGGGCTTTTAGAAATTTCTTCTTCTCCTCAATCGATGGCTCAAGCATGATAGGGTCAACAACTGAGATAGCCTTGGACTATGCTTACTAGGAACCACTATCAGCTTTTCCTAGCCTTTGTCTTTAGACTCTGAATGCTTCTTCGGATGAGGTTCTTTTTTTTCCTTCAAAGGGATCGGGGCTTTGTCGAATGACTTTTCGCCTTTGCGCGAATCTTTCTAGCTCTTGGGTTTGTAGGTGTCGTGGCGAACTAGAAAATTAGAACGAGGATGAGAGTGGTACTTATGATATTGGTGATTCCTTTATCTCCTACTCTCTTTCTCGCTTCTCTCTCTCTCTCTCGATCTTTTCGGTGATCCTACTCCTAATCAGAATGATATTTTGACGAGATCCCACTTCTTGATACACTACGGCTATGTCGCCCATAATCATATGACTTCATCATTGTACCTGCAAATAAGAATAATATTACATCAGAAATAGGAAATCATACGGTAGAAAAGAGCTGTGATGTGTTGTGCATGTGTTTTATGTGTGTCCTATTGATCCCCTAGACATATCTGGTGCTGGCGTTTTGCTTTCTGGAGCAATTCCCCAACTTTGGTTGAAACACTCTCCCCTTCGGATGTAGGGAAGAAATTTTGATTATTTAGATCTGCAAATTTATATTGCCTGGGAAGCAACTCTAGATTGCCAAAAATTTTGAAAGGGTCATCTGCACTGATAGATCCGACATTATGGGATGGAGAATTAGGCTGTAGAGAATGTTTTGATGTAGACTTCTCGGTAATTTCTTTCTTGACAACCGAAGGAAGACTCTCCTTGTCTTTCTCAGGAACGACAAAGTGACTCATACGGATACTCATTCCTTCGATGGAACCCCCAAAGTGGACTTTGCCAAGGGGTTCATCGATCATAGGTCCCCCGGATGGGAGCACGACTACTCGAGCGGCCACTTCTTCGCTCCCGATTGGGGAGCCACCTAAGTCGGAACTTCCATGAGGACTCAATAGATTGTTGCAGTGCAGGAATTCATCACTCATGCATCACTGCACCTGCCTCTGCTTCTTTGGGACAATACATAAGGCGGTTAATCTCGATATGTATACATTGCCATGGGGTTTATGCATTGTCCCTACCAAATGAAAACATGAATTTTTTAGATGAAGTAAAAGCTAAGCTGGAAGCGAAAGACTTCTGTGAGTACTTACTACTGCAAAGCCTTCCTGATGAGGAACGTTAAATGAACCTGAATTTACGCTACTCAGCTTGTCCCACCCATCCACAATAACTCGCCTATTCACTGTAGCTTCTAAATAAGTGAGCGAGGGAGTCCCTTCGTGGTGCTCGAAATTGAAGAAGAATCACACGTCATTAATGGTCAGCTTCCGGTGAAGGTGCTCATAATAAAAAATGTAGAGAGAAAAAAGGTATGCATAGGCTGTGGGATGCAGTTGCCTCTTCCCAAACTGATAAGTGAAAGGATCATACTGACGAGCTGGTTGAAAGGAGGAACACATCCAATTGTGCACATGTGGCGATAACATGCCATGTATCCCTCTGAAGGATTATAGGGGTAATTCCAAGACAACGGGCACTCGAACTTATTCGAAAGTAATCCCTTGTATGGCATAAAGTGTTTTTTTACATAAGATCATTCATTGCTGAAGGCCAGCAAATAGTGGGATTGACGAGAAGGATGGCTCCAGGAAGAGTTTCTAGAGTAGCAGCGATTCTTGTAACATTGGCTCCTCCAATAACCCAACCTGCTCTTCCTCTAACGGATCTGTAGATGACTCGCTGTGGAGTGAACTCGATATTGGCATCGTTCATTGTCGAACTCAGCAACAGAGTCGGGCTCTGTGTCCGGATCTCTATAAGTTGTATCTTTCTTGGATCCAACCTTAGAAGCTCTCTATCTACGACTCATAGTAGTTGTACTACTCAAAAAACATTAGTAGTTAGAGTGATTATCTCGTTCCCCTTACGTGTAAATGAGTGTGGTGTGTGTAGTGTAATGTGAAGACTTGTGCGTCAATGGAAGAAGAATATTCATGATATGCTATGAATAATGGCTCATCGACCGTCATTCCCAACTGTCTAATCAGGTTTGATCTTAAGAAATTGCAAACCAGACTTCCAAGAAGGACGACCCTATATTGTTTACTAGTCTATATTCCTGTGCACTAATCCTAACTGTCTAGAAGCTTGCTCATTCGATTACTCTGAGTTTTAAAGTTAGGTATAAAATTTCATCAACGGGCCCAAGAAGGAAGCGCAAAAGAAAGGAGGGAAGCCTAACAAGGCTCAGATCAAGAAATAGGTCAAGTGTCACGTCTCCGCGAATATTCAAGTTAGAGAATGTCCATGATCAAATGATGTTTGTGATGATCAACTCCAATCGGTGTGTGCTCGGTCGGCCAGATCTGGGACGTCTAGATGCGAATCGACCTACAGACTCCTATGAATGCATAATAAAAGGGCTCCTCCACACTTTACCATTTACTTCCTATATTTCCTCTCCCCTCAATCACTCCACCAAGCCAAAACAAAGAAAAATCTTTTCCATCCACTCCGTCTTCTCGTTTTGACCTCTTATCCTTGCCAACTATTTCCAAAAATATATCGATGCTTTGATCTGAAGCCCCAACATCATTGCCACCACAAACATCGAATTTGATGGTGTCTCGCTCCATTGGCTCGACCCTATTCGCTTCCTTCACAATCTTACTCAAAAACATCTCCATCACCATTAGATTTGGCAATGACTTAGCAAAAAAGTATAATGGAGTGTTAATTGAATTTAACATTCGAGACCCACCTATTTTAAAGAAGTTGCAGCTAATGATGAACGATGGCGATTCGATTGGTGTGTTGGTTCATTGGATTAAAAAAGAATGGGATTTTTAAGAATTTGGTTATCTTTCAGTTTGATAGAAGAGTAAATAGGAAGGACAACATTAAATACGAGATGATACAAGATTATTCTTCTTGTATTATTTGACAGACAACAATCTCGGGTCGGCCAAGTCATACCGAGCCCAACATCTATCTGGTCTGTCGATGCCGAACCGAGATGATTCGCCTTCGATTCTCCATCCCAATAAAGAGTAAAAAAGGAAGGAAATGAAAAGTTCCGGTATTCTACAGCACGACTAACGATTTCACTATCTACTCTCGTAAAGAAATTGGCTTAGCTTAATGACGCGCTCGACATGCGTATAAAATGACGTTATGTGGCAAGGACCTGTGTATGTCTAATCATATGTGGGATCCAATAACTCGGCATATGTGATTGAACGGATAATGTATTCGAACTCTTGATTAAACAAAGTTTGAATGATTATATGCGACCGTCATAATTTTCGATCGAAAGACTTCATTTCGATAAATATGATCGGAAGCTCTCTTGGCTATGTATGTAGATAAAAGATTCAAGCGCCTTGACTGTCAAGGAGGACACGAGATTTCCTTATTGCCATCTCTGTAGAATTGACTACATTGGAAAGAATGTGCATTTCAACTCATGCAGAGCACATCACATCTTCAACGTGACGCACTATGGGGGAAAATGTTGACAAGCCTTTTAACAAGGACATCACGTACTTAACCACTCGGATTTAGATTGCTTAAGACTCAAGTTCGACCAAAGCCAAGCCCCGGATCTCATAGGCTAGCTAACTATAGACATAAGTCTGATTCCACCATCCTTCTGGTCGTCTTTTCTTCAATTTGGTCTTCAAAGTCAAGTATGTAAAGCTGTAATGACCCGGATATTTGACGGTGTATTAATTAACTTATTTAATTATTTAAATAATGGATATATTATTTAATCGACGACGTTAGAACGTATAATTATATTATAGTTAAAATCGAGCTTGAAATGGCGCGGCAGTTCGCTGTTTGGCGATTCGAACTTCAACTGAATGTATATGATTCGTTTTAAACCGGATTTCTGTGAAACAAGAAACGTGTGGAGCTGGTAGAGTATATCTTTCTAGTGGGAGAGAAAAATCAGGATTTCGTCGCACAGATTTTGAGATATGTCCAAATCAAATTTTAAAATAGTCGCTATAGAATCGTTTATCGACCGTAATGGGTTATTCGATATAAATAGAGATAGGGTTTGAATTTAGACAAGGTTCATTTGGGAAGTAGTGATAATTTAATTTTTAGAATTTTACTGTAATTTTTAATTAATTAAATAAGCACTTTTCATTTTGAAGTATTTTGCACCCTGTAATCAACATTTTGAGGTTTCAAAATATGAGTTAATATACCGGTATTTTTATATTTTTGAAATCGTGGTACCTTACTGGTCACAACGGTATTTTCATATCAGTCCATGGACAAACAGAGTTTCGTATAATGGGGTACTCTAAAGTGTAAAACAAATATCTCCTATCCATTTCTATTTCTCTGATCAAACAACAGTACACGTTTCATCCTCTCAGCCATTACTCAGTGAGTGGAAACCAAACAACCACGTTTCCAATTATTCCATATAAAATAACTTAACCCTTTAAACCTATTTTATTTCCTCCCTTAGTCAAAATTTTCCTCAGCCGACATAAAAATGAAAACGAGACAAAATCCGATCTCTTCAAAACTCCAAAACAATTCACCAGAAATTCTTTAAATCCTGGAACTTGTGTATTTATAATCGTAAGGAGTTTCTCTCCATTCCCATGGGATTTCCGTCAGTATCAATGGAGTTCTCGAAGTCGGGTTTTTCACAGCAGCTCTTAGGGTTCGTCGAAGTCTTTGTTGTAGCTCATCGTGGGCAGATCCAGTTTGGAACGACGAAAATGGGATTTCCGTGCAAGAGAATCATTGATGAAGGGGTGGTAAATGATGGGTTGAAATTGGAGGTTCACTGCAGTAAGGCGTTGGAAACTGGAAACAAGATTTTCTTGGTTTGGGGAGGTGATCGAAAACAATGAAGCAGGGTGTTCATGAAAACCAAGTTGGCATGTTTAAAGTGAGAATGGCGGTGTATGTTGTTTTGTGGAGTAGGAAGAACGTGTTGAAAGGGAGTGGGATTTAATTAATCACGTATTAGTAAGGATGATGATTTTCGTTTTATTTAGGGCGTAAAGGCAGTAAGACGTGGAGATAAAATGGAAGTTGGCCATTGTTTTGTTTATGGGTTTACCATCTACTGAAGGGTTCGAATGTGCTGTGTGAAGGAAAGAAAGATGGTACGGGCTTGTAAGGGTTAACATTAACGAAATGTTGGATTTAGGGTAATTTATTTACTACTTAATGGGGTTGTGAAATTTTAAGGAGTAACAGTGATATCTCAAAACTGTCGTGATCCTCATTGGGAATGTACAGATTTTTGTTTGTTTAAAACCCGAGATGATGAGGTGATGAAGACTTGTTAGTGTGATCCTAGTGCTGGGTTTAGTTGGACGAATAGTGGTGCGAATGGTGATAACGAGCTGTTCAAATGTTTGTAATGGCGGTGGTATTCCACAAGAGTCGTGCTCTGTGTTTACGGGAAGGATTTGGAGATTTATTGGAAAATACGACGGGAAAATATCATCAGAACAGAACTTCTAAACGGTTATCGTTGTTTAACGATACACCGACAATGTGAGTAAAACTCACTAACTCTCCTCAATTTGTATTTTAATATAAATTGTACTTTATTTATTGACTGCTGTAGATTGATTGTTAAACTGGACTGTTAAATAGATTTGATTGAAAACGTAGTTATAGTAATCTATGTACTGTTAATCAAATATGGTTCTGTACAACAGGATATTTCATTTCAAAATGAAATATGATGTATATTATACTGTGTAACATCTGTGGATGCAGGGAGACAGGTTGGAGGAATCCGACTGGGTTCCTCAACAATTATTTTACTGTTTTCATATATTGTGATATATGTTGGGATTTATAATCTGTTATTGATTATGGATGTTAGAACGATATTGATCATCGTTGTTCGATATTTTAAATATCATAAGAAACCCTGAGTTGTGAAATGGAATATTTCAATGTATATCGAAATAAAGGAATTTTATAAAATCAACCGATTTTATAAAAGAAAACAATTTGAAAATAGAGTATTTATAAAACGAACACGGTTTTATAAAAGGAAATTATTTATAAAACAAATAGAGTTTTGTAAATAAGAAATATTTATTTAGAAGGTAAATAGAAGTTGTAAATATGAAATATTTATTTAGAAAGTAAATAGAAGTTGTAAATAAGAAATATTTATTTAGAAGATAAATAGAAGTTGTAAATAAGAAATATTTATTTAGAAGATAAATAGAAGTTGTAAATATGAAATATTTGTAACGGTAAATAGAAGTTGTAAATAGGAAATATTTGTAACGGTAAATAGAAGTTGTAAATAGGAAATATTTGTAACGGTAAGTAAACGTTAAAAAAAGGGAAATAGTTGTAACGGAAAACGTAGTTTATCAAAAGGAGTTAATCAAACGTAGTTTATCAAAAGGAGTTAATCAAACGTAGTTTATCAAAAGGAGTTAATCAAACGTAGTTTGTCAAAAGGGGTTAATCGAATATGGAAATTGAGAAGTGAAGTTAAACAATAATTAGAAACTGACTAGAGATTAGTAAGTTGAATAGTTTTCTGAGTGTTGATCTGATGTTGGTTTCGGCCTTCGGGGTTTATACTTAGAGAATTGTTCTCTTACTAGTTTACAGTTAGGGACTAATAGTTGTGGAATGGTAGTGATGCATAAATGAGGATTGGAAATGTTTTCCAATGTTGAAAACATATATTTTCTAATTTTAGAAAATAAGGAAATATGAATATATATATATATATGGTTGATGATTGGATCGATAATTCCATTTGGAATTTAGATCGTTGTTTGTACACCGACATGTTTTCATTTGATAGTTAAATCACAGACTATCGAAGTTTTGACCATTTTACGTTGTTAATATGGAGAGACCGGTTGGGTTATTATCCAAAGAACCACTCCGTATTGGCATAAGTGTTGCAAACCAAGTACGCTGAATATATTGAAGACGGAGTAAAATGCAAGGGCTGTCCTGTTTATAGAATAGTGCCTTCGGTTTCGTTCAGTCCCAGAACGAACGTATATGGACGAATGTCTGACAGAGTATTTCCAATGATCGAATGGGTTGGACTGTACAAATATATATGGTGGCCAACGGATTTATTCCCTTCGCATAATATCCAGAATCTATTTGTGCAGATCCAACTAAATGATTTACGGATCTGATAATGTGGCATTCAAAGTGATCGTGTTATAAATGAATGGAAAGTAAGCGTAGCTTCTAGCCTCATCAACCGGTAAATGACAGAAATCGGGCAGGCAACATGGCTAAGTCGGTCGCACCGAAGTAGGGTGTATAATCACCTATCTAGAGAATATTCATTTGCTTCTTAAATCTATCAATGCTGTCCCATATATATATATATATATATATATATATATATATACGGGAACGGTTGCTGATCCCAACCGTTGGTGATGTACATTCGATACACTCAAGCGAAATGAGTGGTCGGTCATGTGTGGCTGAGTTGCAAGATGTTCTTGTTGAACTCTAGTGTATCGTTCCTAGAGTACACTGATCGGAAGGTGGTTCCATACCTTGTATAGTTGGAAACCCAATCATCCAATACGCACCTGCGGTTTTGATTGTATACTATATATGTAGAACGTGAGATGCAAGCGTTTCTACTAGACTGATATCTATTTGTATTTAGACATTATCATAATATCAGAATGATATTGCTTTTCAAAGATGTTTGGATTCTCATAAGGGAAAAACCCGTTCCGTATTCACGGTGTGGTCTTATGAGATATCATATACCTGTTTAAATGATTTGAGTTTACTCACACCAGTCACATGACTGACCCGGAGTTTATTTTTTTTGTCTTCCCTAAACTCTTGGGTGCCTAAATTTGTACGGGCAGTCAAGTAGTCGGGATTTACAGATGCACTTGGAGAGCTTGGAGCAGGAGGCTTCAGCAGTCGATAGCTATTATTTATTCCGCTGTGATGTTATATGTTGTACTCTGAAAATGGTATGTATAAACAGTTATAACTTTGTATTTCAAAAGTTATGTTATATTTTACTCGTTCTGCTGTGAGATTCGTGTTACTCTGATGATGTTGTTGTTGTCTTCTTCTTCTTCTATTCTAAGTTTCTATCTTATCTATCCTCACCCTCTATCTTCTTTCTATTAGTTTCTTGAATTTCCAGTGCAATTTGTGGTTGGACTTGTGTTATTTAGTCAGCTCAAATTGGACCGGATTTTCGGGTCACTACAATTGGTATCAGAGCTTAAGTTAAGCGAATTACCTTGGCTCTGTGGCGTTACTCAGTAGAGATGGGGTTAGTAATACCCTAGACTGAGATTGAGTGTATATATACGAGTGAACGTATTTGTTATTAGATATAAATTTTTTTGTTTTATATTGTGGAGCTTTATTGGTTGAGTGGCTTATGAATTCTGGTCGATAGTGGGGCACCACAATATCGATAGGGGTTTCTAAACACTCGAATACGATGAACCAACATGATATGTTTTGAAATTAACATAGTATAATTGGTTGTATTGGTTGTTCTTATAATCGAATGAGATTATAAAAAGGTGAAATAGTTATAAATAACTAATCAGAATTCATATAAGTAAAGTATATGAAATAAGATGAATTTAATCTGAATTTATATCAGAATTAGGAATTAAAATAATAAAAATTTTAAGTTCCTAGGAGATTTTGAAAATGTTTTCAAATTGGAAGTGTTATAGTATTGAACTCACTTCGATAAACTGGGAAATAACCCTGATGAGTGTGGCCACATCATCAGTGTTCATTTTCGAGTTCTAAGTGACGGATTACAACCAAAGATTTTGTTTTTGAATTGTTTTGAGAAAACAAGTGGTTTAGAAACTCAAAGGTTTTGAATTGGTATTATGATTTCAAATTGATTTGAAATAAACCCAGGAATATGAATTCTGGAATTAAGATTTAACTTATGAAGTTAAATAGATTAAAATATTGAAAGTGAATAAATTAATTTGAATTAAACTTGGACAAGGCTATATATAAAATGGAATTATATTGGGATGATATTGAGTAAGTTGATTGATTTTATAAGGATTTGGAATCAAGAATTGTACTTAAGTTTGAAATGGAATTTGACTTGAGTATAAGCAATTGCTTGAGTTTGAGGATAAAAACTGACAGGAGATGGATTGGAATGACATTGGTATATGTTAAGTTGATAACCAATGGGAATGGTATAATGATATGGTCAGCAAAAAGGTACAAGTTTATATTTCATATGAGTTGGAATTTATGAGCCGATTTGGCAAGCCGCTTGGCGTTTTGATTTTCTTTTGGGTTGGAGAAGGCCTAGAGAGGCGAGTTGTGGTTTTACCGATAGGGCTGTACAAAGGAGGTTATGGCGAAATTTTCCGAAAAAATTTAAGCGTTAGAAAATTTTCAGAATTTTTAAAAATTTAGGTTAGTCGGAAGGAATTAATATTTTAGTCAATATTAATTGGTTCAGTTGAAATCAGAAATAAGGGGCAAACAAATCTTAGGAATTCCAATAGATAGGGTCATCCTCTACCTTAGCAATTTCGAGGATGAAATTATTTTAAGTGGGGAAGAATGTAATGACCCGGATATTTGACGGTGTAATAATTAACTTATTTAATTATTTAAATAATGGATATATTATTTAATCGACGACGTTAGAACGTATAATTATATTATAATTAAAATCGAGCTTGAAATGGCGCGACAGTTCGCTGTTTGGCGATTCGAACTTCAACTGAATGTATATGATTCGTTTTAAACCGGATTTCTGTGAAACAAGAAACGTGTGGAGCTGGTAGAGTATATCTTTCTAGTGGGAGAGAAAAATCAGGATTTCGTCGCATAGATTTTGAGATATGTCCAAATCAAATTTTAAAATAGTCGTTATAGAATCGTTTATCGACCGTAATGGGTTATTCGATATAACTAGAGATAGGGTTTGAATTTAGACAAGGTTCATTTGGGAAGTAGTGATAATTTAATTTTTAGAATTTTACTGTAATTTTTAATTAATTAAATAAGCACTTTTCATTTTGAAGTATTTTGCACCCTGTAATCAACATTTTGAGGTTTCAAAATATGAGTTAATCTACCGGTATTTTTATATTTTTGAAATCGTGGTACCTTACTGGTCACAACGGTATTTTCATATCAGTCCATGGACAAACAGAGTTTCGTATAATGGGGTACTCTAAAGTGTAAAACAAATATCTCCTATCCATTTCTATTTCTCTGATCAAACAACAGTACACGTTTCATCCTCTCAGCCACTACTCAGTGAGTGGAAACCGAACAACCACGTTTCCAATTATTCCCTATAAAATAACTTAACCCTTTAAACCTATTTTATTTCCTCCCTTAGTCAAAATTTTCCTCAGCCGACATAAAAATGAAAACGAGACAAAATCCGATCTCTTCAAAACTCCAAAACAATTCACCAGAAATTCTTTAAATCCTGGAACTTGTGTATTTATAATCGTAAGGAGTTTCTCTCCATTCCTATGGGATTTCCGTCAGGATCGATAGAGTTCTCGAAGTCGGGTTTTTCACAGCAGCTCTTAGGGTTCGTCGAAGTCTTTGTTGTAGCTCATCGTGGGCAGATCCGGTTTGGAACGACGAAAATGGGATTTCCGTGCAAGAGAATCATTGATGAAGGGGTGGTAAATGATGGGTTGAAATCGGAGGTTCACTGCAGTAAGGCGTTGGAAACTGGAAACGAGATTTTCTTGGTTTGGGGAGGTGATCGAAAACAATGAAGCAGGGTGTTCATGAAAACCAAGTCGGCATGTTTAAAGTGAGAATGGCGGTGTATGTTGTTTTGTGGAGTAGGAAGAACGTGTTGAAAGGGAGTGGGATTTAATTAATCACGTATTAGTAAGGATGATGATTTTCGTTTTATTTAGGGCGTAAAGGCAGTAAGACGTGGAGATAAAATGGAAGTTGGCCATTGTTTTGTTTATAGGTTTACCATCTACTAAAGGGTTCGAATGTGCTGTGTGAAGGAAAGAAAGATGGTACGGGCTTGTAAGGGTTAACATTAACGAAATGTTGGATTTAGGGTAATTTATTTACTACTTAATGGGGTTGTGAAATTTTAAGGAGTAACAGTGATATCTCAAAACTGTCGTGATCCTCATTGGGAATGTACAGATTTTTGTTTGTTTAAAACCCGAGATGATGAGGTGATGAAGACTTGTTAGTGTGATCCTAGTGCTGGGTTTAGTTGGACGAATAGTGGTGCGAATGGTGATAACGAGCTGTTCAAATGTTTGTAATGGCGGTGGTATTCCACAAGA
The DNA here is from genome assembly GCA_030737875.1 of Allium sativum. Lineage (NCBI taxonomy): Eukaryota > Viridiplantae > Streptophyta > Magnoliopsida > Asparagales > Amaryllidaceae > Allium > Allium sativum. The sequence continues at coordinate 410,246,126 of CM060912.1, forward strand.
GTCGTGCTCTGTGTTTACGGGAAGGATTTGGAGATTTATTGGAAAATACGACGGGAAAATATCATCAGAACAGAACTTCTAAACGGTTATCGTTGTTTAACGATACACCGACAATGTGAGTAAAACTCACTAACTCTCCTCAATTTGTATTTTAATATAAATTGTACTTTATTTATTGACTGCTGTAGATTGATTGTTAAACTGGACTGTTAAATAGATTTGATTGAAAACGTAGTTATAGTAGTCTATGTACTGTTAATCAAATATGGTTCTGTACAACAGGATATTTCATTTCAAAATGAAATATGATGTATATTATACTGTGTAACATCTGTGGATGCAGGGAGACAGGTTGGAGGAATCCGACTGGGTTCCTCAACAATTATTTTACTGTTTTCATATATTGTGATATATGTTGGGATTTATAATCTGTTATTGATTATGGATGTTAGAACGATATTGATCATCGTTGTTTGATATTTTAAATATCATAAGAAAACCTGAGTTGTGAAATGGAATATTTCAATGTATATCGAAATAAAGGAATTTTATAAAATCAACCGATTTTATAAAAGAAAACAATTTGAAAATAGAGTATTTATAAAACGAACACGGTTTTATAAAAGGAAATTATTTATAAAACAAATAGAGTTTTGTAAATAAGAAATATTTATTTAGATGGTAAATAGAAGTTCTAAATAAGAAATATTTATTTAGAAAGTAAATAGAAGTTGTAAATAAGAAATATTTATTTAGAAGATAAATAGAAGTTGTAAATAAGAAATATTTATTTAGAAGATAAATAGAAGTTGTAAATATGAAATATTTGTAACGGTAAATAGAAGTTGTAAATAGGAAATATTTGTAACGGTAAATAGAAGTTGTAAATAGGAAATATTTGTAACGGTAAGTAAACGTTAAAAAAAGGGAAAAAGTTGTAATGGAAAACGTAGTTTATCAAAAGGAGTTAATCAAATGTAGTTTATCAAAAGGAGTTAATCAAACGTAGTTTATCAAAAGGGGTTAATCGAATATGGAAATTAAGAAGTGAAGTTAAACAAAAATTAGAAATTGACTAGAGATTAGTAAGTTGAATAGTTTTCTGAGTGTTGATCTGATGTTGGTTTCGGCCTTCGGGGTTTATACTTAGAGAATTGTTCTCTTACTAGTTTATTGTAACACCCCTTCCTCCGCCAGGGTGACTCTTGCAAGCACTCTGACTTTGGAGGGGCGTTTGAATCAGGTAAACATGCATAATGATATATCAAGGCAGAACAAGAACATATGTATATATGTAAACAGAGTAAATAACATAGATAAAACAACGGAAGATTTCAAACCATTTCAAAACAAGTCTGGTACAGCATAATGTCAACTTTCCAAATACACATGTCTAGATAAAAACAACATTACTGAAAAACTGAAATACATAAGTGCTATCCCCAAAATAAGTGATAACCATAGCTAGCTTCATGTCAAGACCGTACATGAGCTAAATCCCACAAGCAAGTGATCAGGAATCGAAGCTAAGCTCCAACGTTCCCACCCTGAGAACCTGGGGGGGGGGGAACGGAAGAAAAGAGGCGAAAGAAAACAGGTCAGTCAAAAAGACTGAGTAAGCCCTACTACAATCAATGAAAACTAATAAAGTTAACTGGCATGAGTAGCAGGGATGAACATAAGGATAACAACATACTAGCATGGTGATTAACTAACAAGATAGATAAAGGTGTCATCGCATAATCAGGTTTAAGTTTTTGCACCACAGGTGTACTAGCAAACTAACATGACTGGAATAAACAAGTATTGATCCCTTGGCCCAAGCTTTGGCCCAATAACATGAAGTGACCCTAATATAAGGTCCAACCAAACGGTCTAGTCGATCGGCTCCATATAAGCCTAACTCGTCATGTGTTGGTGTCCATACGGCCCAAACATAATTGTAGTCAGACTGTGCCGGGTCTCCCGTCGGGTGTATCAAGCCCTAGGGTGTCAACCCCTGGATACCATAAACATGCGTGCACAGTCTCGATCTACTGGTACCCGTGCATGATTTCCCCGGCTCCGGACTACGTGCACGACCATAGTCCGTCCGGAACTACACCGACGTACCAATCTGCCGTCGCTTTTGGTCGCTTACCTCCAGTTCAGCAATCGTGCCCCCCCTAGCCTAGTCCCTAGGGTCATGATGATACAAACTGAGGATTACTGCTGGAGTGGACCCCCATTGCTAGGATTTTTCTAGTGGGTTAAGTACGGTTTAACCCTTTTACTAATCATGGATTAACTTGGTTAAGTGTAACGATGAGTTCACGACTTAACCCTGATTAATCTACCAAGCCCAAATTGGTTAAGTATTAAGTGGACCATGACTTAACCCTAATCACGAGGCATTAATTAATTTAATGCGCCTTAACCTCTCACATTAGACCTTGTTGTGGTTACTAGTTAAGCCGGGCGGGTCCGGGTAGCTTTACACCACAACTTGGTCTAAGATCGGGTTCAAGGTACAACATGGCCAACTTCTCACATTGGGTCCTATTGTTTGTAGCAACTAGTTAAGCCGGTCGGTTCCGGGTAGGTTTACGCTACAAACTCAACCCAACCTCGAGTTGGTCACACTTATCTTTTCTAAGTGTCATGTCCATCATGTTTCCAAAACATGTTACAAGTTTTTCAAGCATTTGGGTAGACCTAACTTAATAGGTAAATTCCCAAAGGGTAGACCTAACTTAATAGGTAAATTCCCAAGCTTATGTTTTTATGTCTTTTAAGTTTACCCAACCCCAAACGCAATCCCATCACTTACATATCGCAATAGCGCATAAAGGATAGAAAGAGGGAACTTGGCATAAATCATGACACAAGGGTGTTGAAGCCACAAGTTTAACATGGTGGCATATGAAATGTACATATGTTCATATACTTGCATATTACATATTTTGGCCTCAAAAGCATGCATAAAACCAAACTTAGCATATTGGTGATACATGGTGATAAATGACATGTAGAAATGGCCATAAGTTCGCATTTAGCCTCACATGCAAGTTATCATAAGGGATATGATAACCTACATGTTGCCAAAATGCAACCTTTAGCATAAAGCTTGAAGCTTTATGTTCATATACTCAAGATAAGCTTGCATAACATGATAACATGAATAAAATGATTCACCCAAACTTGCATAACATACATGGCAAACTTGCATATCATAACATAGCAAACTTGCATAACATAACATGGCAAACTTGCATATCAAACTTGCATATCATAACATAGCAAACTTGCATAACATAACATGGCAAACTTGCATATAAACTTGCATATCATAACATGATAAACTTGCATATCATAACATGATTAACTTGCATAGCATAGCATGGCAAACTTGCATATAAACTTGCATATCATAACATAATAAACTTGCATAATACATCATAGTGAACTTGCATATCATGGCAAACTTGCATATCATACATTTAACTTTAAAGTTTAAGTATGAAAGTAGAATAGGGCTTACAATGCCAAAGCCCTTATGAAATCAAATAAACCCAAAATGCAAGCAAAATCCTTGAGCCAAAATGATCAAAACTCTTTCTTTATGATGCAAATATAGAAACTTGACTTGAATGCAAGCTAATGATGCTCATACAAGTTTGAAAACACTTGTATGCATGGAAAATCACTTAGGAATTTATTTAGGAATTTTATGAAGAGAGTGGAGGCCATGAGAGGTAAAATTTTGCCATAGTTTAGTTGTAGGATTGATTAATAATGATTTAGGGCTAGCTTAGGGTCTTATTTATAGATTAGGCAAGTGTTTTAGGCCATAGGATTAAACCCTAGTTCCAATCTCAGCCCTCAAAACCGAATCTGGCCCCCAAGCTCAACACAATCCCTAAATGGTGGACCAAGTCGACAGCCAAGTCGACAGGGCTGTCGACTTGGGTCCAACCAAGTCGACTCCCAAGTCGACAGGGCTGTCGACTTGGGTGTTCTGGCGGGATTTTTCCCCCTGGCCCAATCTGTCCTAATTTTCAAATTCAAACTTGAATTTGAAATCTGTTTTTACTTTGAATTTTTCTGAAAACTTCGTTGGGCCTTAATCGGGTCATACGGACTCCGATTTTCGAAAACTCGGACTCTATTTCGCGTATTTTTCCGAGACGAACGCAATGGCATAGCCCGTTTCCCTTGATTCAGATTTATAAATTAAATTCTGCCTCGAATTATGTTACAACAGGTTATTGAAAATACGGATTGTTACATTCTCCCCTCCTTAAAGGATTTCGTCCCCGAAATCTTCAAGTTAGGAAGAACGTATCCTACCATCCAATATCCATATACTTAAAACATCATCCACGAGCACTCATTGTCCTTACAAGATTCTAAATGTTGTATGAACATATGCAAAGGTGTGTGTATATGTACTTATCTAATGCAAATTATGTTAGTGAAATGAATCCATATGTTTGCAATTCCTAACATAATGTATAACATCTATATGTGTGCACATAACATACATCCATATGCAACATCCATGTGATAACACAAAAATTTTCATCCATGAATAAGCATAAACACTCATGCATATGCAATATGAGGAGTGTGTGAGCCGATCTAGTGCCTAACGTGTATAATGCATCCACGAGTAACCACTTGCAAACACTTGCAACCACTTGCAACCATCAAGCATAACATGTTTCAAACACATGTTTCATCCAAAGGGTTTCTACCTAAGGTTCTCATGACAAGATTAACATGATAAACTAGATAATCAAGACAAACATGGATAGCAAAAGAGATCGGGAAGATAAGCAGGATATACTCCTTTCGGATTACAAGAAATCCCTTCCTAACCCAACCCATATTCTATAAAAGCCCAAAAGGTTTAGTCAACCTAACGGACCCCTTCAAACCCTGACATGTATTACTAGCCAATAAGTCATACCTCCCGACAGAAATAGGACCGAGAATAGGACCGAGAGGATATACGTAAAAAGATAATATGCGAGTAAGTTCCACAGGAAAACAAGGATCAAGGATATGCTCTTAAAAAGAGATATGATGCGCGTATCTAGCCTTCAGTCTTCTAAGTCACGTTTCCTTGAGCTCCACTGTGCTTTGACCATCTTTTACCTCATGATTTCTTAGCTTCTTAACTCTTATTTCCAAATATGAGTTGGAACCCATTTCATTGTCGCCTCTTGTCTTCCTTTTTCACTTACTCTTTTATCATTCTTGGCTTAAACATAACTATGACCTCATGATTTCATGCAAGTTCTCCAAAATTCACTAGTGAATCCTGGATCTCGTTTACTTACTATAAAGTATTCCACGCAGCAGAACTTTTCCTGGAAATACTCATCCACGTTGCCAATTGCTCTTACCAACGTGATTTTCTATAACTCATGCTTGAACGAAATGAACCATTCGCCTGCGAATGATAGGCCGTACTTAGATTCAGTCGCTTGCCCATGACTTCCCGTAGACTATTCCAAAACTGGATGGTGGAGATTGAGTCATGGTTACTAACTATACTTTAGGGAACCTCATGCAACCGCTTTATTTCTTAAAAGTAAATTGTCGCTAACTATGATGCAGTCCTTTCGCTCTTTACCAGAGTGAAATGAGCACTCTTCGTGAGTCTACCTACTATGACCCACATGCTCTTATTCCCTTTCTTGATCTAAGCAGTCCATCCATGAAATCCTTCGTGACGCTTTTCCCTCTTCCATTGCGGGGACCTCCAATGGATGTAATAGCCCACCGGGCTTTTTATGACTCGGCCTTAATCTGTTGGCACAACATGCACCCTGGGACAAACTCGGCCACCTCCTCGAGTGATGTGCATCTTCAAGAGCCTTCTTTCTCTCATCGCGTCTTAGCCATCCCTTGTCATCTATAGCGAGGTGACTTACCATCTCGCCTCGAATCAACTTGTCCATGATCTCGACTAACTGCGGGTCTTCTTTCTGTGAAGTCCCTACTTGATCCAGAAGGGTAGGTCTAAGCTCAAGGGACGCTAACTAACTAATTAAACTGGGAGAGCTTCTTATTCCAATTGTCCTCGTCGGAGCTTTTCGGTTTTGAACCGCGACCACTTTAGCGGGATCCACCACTAAGCCTTGCTTAGAAACTATGTGCCCAAGAAATCTAACTTCTTTTTCTCCAAAATGACATTTGGAGGACTTGGCTTTCAACTGATGCGCTCTAAGCGTATCCATCACCTCCTTGAGATGTCTAGCATATTCTTCCTCGTTCTTTGAGAAAGTCAGGATATCTTCTACAAAGACTACCACAAACTCGTTCAGGAACTCCCTAGACACCCTAATCATCAAGTCCACGTAGTAGGCGGGTGCATTAGTCAAATCGAATGGTAGGACCAGCCATTCTAAGAATCCATCCGGAGTTCTGAAAGCAGTCTTGTCTATACTATCTTCAGCTGCCCTGAGCTGATGGAATCCAGTAGCAAGATCAAGAGAAAACAGATGTTCCTACAAGCTGATCAAACAAATCATTGATCCTTGGTAATGGTTGTCTATCCTTCTTGTTCTACTCACGATAATCAACACACGGGCGAAGCGAACTGTCCACATTAGTAGCGAATACTACTAGAGCACCCTCTTCGGAAATGCTTCATCGTATGAAGTTCTTCTCAAGCAACTCCTTGACTTGCTTTCTTAACTCTCATCTTGCGGGGCCATGTGCCTAACCGGCCACAAAACTATCTTGGCATTATCAACCAGATAAATGCGGAAATCTATCTCTCGTTTAGGGGTAACCCCCTTCACTTCCCCCAAGATATCAGGATATTCTCGGACCACCCTCACCGATTACAAACTATCGATAGACGAGTTGAGGGATTCAAGATAACACAACATGACGGGACCCATAGGGTTACTAGAAATTTTTAGGGTATTACCGAGGCGAGTCATGAGCCTCTCAACCCTATGCTCAAAAATCAAGGATGGCTCCAAAACTGGACAACCCATCCATGCCCAAAAACCAACCCATACCCCATGAAACCGAGAATATAAGCATCACGCGAGAATTCAAATCCACCTAGATAATAGACAAATGGGCGGAAACCCCAATTGGATTTGAAACACACACGGGATCATTAACTAGACTAGTACTTAGGTGCAAACTTTCAACTAGATCAGATGAAATAAACTATGCGATGTGCCAGAATCAAACAAAGTACAAACAGGAAAATCAGAAATGTAAACAAGACTTTTAACAGAAACTCTACCTCGATCATGAGCTGGAAGAACGATGTTGAGGGGATGAATTCGCCCTCCAGATGGTCTTGCACACTGAGTCTGACCTTGCCCTTGGTTCTTCGGGCAATCTTTGCTGAAATGTCCAAACTCACCACAACGATAGCATTCACCACTCTTCCTTTTCCTCTTCTTACAATCCTTAATAAGATGCCCAACTGAACCGCAATAATAGCACTTCCCCTTGTTGTTATTGCCCTTATTGTTGTTCCCCTTGTTGCCTTGACTCTTGTTCTTGTTCTTATTGCCTTGACTGCTCTGACCGCTTGGATTACCCTGATTTCCTTTCCACTGGGAATCAGTCTTCTTGGCTTGAGTATCATTCATCTTGATCTCCTTCTTGTCACTCCTATTCTCTTCATTGAGTAGGGCCATATTCACCAAGCTCTCGAAAGTTGCCCCCAAGGGTATATGAGTCATGGCTAAACCATGTAATGGCTCGTTTAATCCTAGAGCAAAGTATAGGGCCTTCTCTTGAGCTGTGTTAACCAAGTCTAAACCGACCCGAGCCAGTTGATTAAACTTATCTATGTATTCCCTAATAGTCATGTCCCCTTGCTTCAGTGATAGGAACCTTAGTCCAAACTTTCCCCAAAAGTCATCCCAAGTCTCAATTGGCCTAGTAGCGGTGGTGACCACCCACCAACGTGCAGCTTCTTCCTTTAGCAACCACACTGCTAATAAAACCTTCCTACGGTCATCTATATCAAAGAAGGCAAAAAGATCTTCGGTTTCCTTCAACCAATTCCTGGCCTCTACAAAAGTCTCGGTTCCAATGAAATTCTTGCAACCCATCGCCTTAAAGTCTTTGCAAATCTCCGCGAAATCATTTTATGGATGCTGAGGGGGAGGAGGAAGAGGAACCTCAGCGACAGGAGGAGGAGGAACATTAACTATTGGAGGAGGAGGAGGAGGAACATCTGCGGGGCCGGCTTCGGTCGCCCTAGCCTCCAAAAGTCTCCTATACCAAACAGGTACGTGTACTCCCTCCGGAATGGCAAAGTTATTGGCCATACTGAAAACGAAGAAAAAGATAGATTCAGAATGGAGAAAAAAAACGAAGGAATTTTATTAATGGCTTTTTGGGGAATAGCCTTTAAAATAAACTAGACTTTTCTTTGGAAAATACTTTATACTTGGTTTTGAAAATAGTTTTCCAAAAGTTTTCTAAAAACCTTTTTGTTCCTTCTCGTAAACCATATGCTCTGAAACCAAATGTAACACCCCTTCCTCCGCCAGGGTGACTCTTACAAGCACTTTGACTTTGGAGGGGCGTTTGAATCAGGTAAACATGCATAACGATATATCAAGGCAGAACAAGAACATATGTATATATGTAAACAGAGTAAATAACATAGATAAAACAGCGGAAGATTTCAAACCATTTCAAAACAAGTCTGGTACAGCATAATGTCAACTTTCCAAATACACAAGTCTAGATAAAAACAACATTACTGAAAAACTGAAATACATAAGTGCTATCCCCAAAATAAGTGATAACCATAGCTAGCTTCATGTCAAGACCGTACATGAGCTAAATCCCACAAGCAAGTGATCAGGAATCCAAGCTAAGCTCCAACGTTCCCACCCTGAGAACCTGGGGGGGGGGGGGATAAAGGATAGAAAGAGGGAACTTGGCATAAATCATGACACAAGGGTGTTGAAGCCACAAGTTTAACATGGTGGCATATGAAATGTACATATGTTCATATACTTGCATATTACATATTTTGGCCTCAAAAGCATGCATAAAACCAAACTTAGCATATTGGTGATACATGGTGATAAATGACATGTAGAAATGGCCATAAGTTCGCATTTAGCCTCACATGCAAGTTATCATAAGGGATATGATAACTTACATGTTGCCAAAATGCAACCTTTAGCATAAAGCTTGAAGCTTTATGTTCATATACTCAAGATAAGCTTGCATAACATGATAACATGAGTAAAATGATTCACCCAAACTTGCATAACATACATGGCAAACTTGCATATCATAACATAGCAAACTTGCATAACATAACATGGCAAACTTGCATATCAAACTTGCATATCATAACATAGCAAACTTGCATAACATAACATGGCAAACTTGCATATCATAACATGATAAACTTGCATATCATAACATGATTAACTTGCATAACATAGCATGGCAAACTTGCATATAAACTTGCATATCATAACATAATAAACTTGCATAATACATCATAGTGAACTTGCATATCATGGCAAACTTGCATATCATACATTTAACTTTAAAGTTTAAGTATGAAAGTAGAATAGGGCTTACAATGCTAAAGCCCTTATGAAATCAAATAAACCCAAAATGCAAGCAAAATCCTTGAGCCAAAATGATCAAAACTCTTTCTTTATGATGCAAACTTAGAAACTTGACTTGAATGCAAGCTAATGATGCTCTTACAAGTTTGAAAACACTTGTATGCATGGAAAATCACTTAGGAATTTATTTAGGAATTTTATGAAGAGAGTGGAGGCCATGAGAGGTAAAATTTTGCCATAGTTTAGTTGTAGGATTGATTAATAATGATTTAGGGCTAGCTTAGGGTCTTATTTATAGATTAGGCAAGTGTTTTAGGCCATAGGATTAAACCCTAATTCCAATCTCAGCCCTCAAAACCGAATCTGGCCCCCAAGCTCAACACAATCCCTAAATGGTGGACCAAGTCGACAGCCAAGTCGACAGGGCTGTCGACTTGGGTCCAACCAAGTCGACTCCCAAGTCGACAGGGCTGTCGACTTGGGTGTTCTGGCGGGATTTTTCCCGACTGGCCCAATCTGTCCTAATTTTCAAATTCAAACTTGAATTTGAAATCTGTTTTTACTTTGAATTTTTCTGAAAACTTCGTTGGGCCTTAATCGGGTCATACGGACTCCGATTTTCGAAAACTCGGACTCTATTTCGCGTATTTTTCCGAGACGAACGCAATGGCATAGCCCGTTTCCCTTGATTCAGATTTATAAATTAAATTCTGCCTCGAATTATGTTATAACTGGTTATTGAAAATACGGGTTGTTACATTTATAGTTAGGGACTAATAGTTGTGGAATGGTAGTGATGCGTAAATGAGGATTGGAAATGTTTTCCAATGTTGAAAACATATATTTTCTAATTTTATAAAATAAGGAAATATGAATATATATATATAGTTGATGATTGGATCGATAATTCCATTTGGAATTTAGATCGTTGTTTGTACATCGACATGTTTTCATTTGATAGTTAAATCACAGACTATCGAAGTTTTGACCATTTTACGTTGTTAATATGGAGTGATCGGTTGGGTTATTATCCAAAGAACCACTTCGTATTGGCATAAGCGTTGCAAACCAAGTACGCTGAATATATTAAAGACGGAGTAAAATGCAAGGGCTGTCCTGTTTACAGAATAGTGCCTTCGGTTTCGTTCAGTCCCAGAACGAACGTATATGGATGAATGTCTGACAGAGTATTTCCAATGATCGAATGGGTTGGACTGTACAAATATATATGGTGGCCAACGGATTTATTCCCTTCGCATAATATCCAGAATCTATTTGTGCAGATCCAACTAAATGATTTACGGATCTGATAATGTGGCATTCAAAGTGATCGTGTTATAAATGAATGGAAAGTAAGCGTAGCTTCTAGCCTCATCAACCGGTAAATGACAGAAATCGGGCAGGCAGCATGGCTAAGTCGGTCGCACCGAAGTAGGGTGTATAATCACCTATCTAGAGAATATTCATTTGCTTCTTAAATCTATCAATGTTGTCCCATATATATATATACGGGAACGGTTGCTGATCCCAACCGTTGGTGATGTACATTCGATACACTCAAGCGAAATGAGTGGTCGGTCATGTGTGGCTGAGTTGCAAGATGTTCTTGTTGAACTCCAGTGTATCGTTCCTAGAGTACACTGATCGGAAGGTGGTTCCATACCTTGTCATAGTTGGAAACCCAATCATCCAATACGCACCTGCGGTTTTGATTGTATACTATATATGTAGAACGTGAGATGCAAGCATTTCTACTAGACTGATATCTATTTGTATTTAGACATTATCATAATATCAGAATGATATTGCTTTTCAAAGATGTTTGGATTCTCATAAGGGAAAAACCCGTTCCGTATTCACGGCGTGGTCTTATGAGATATCATATACCTGTTTAAATGATTTGAGTTTACTCACACCAGTCACATGACTGACCCGGAGTTTATTTGTTTTGTCTTCCCTAAACTCTTGGGTGCCTAAATTTGTACGGGCAGTCAAGTAGTCGGGATTTACAGATGTACTTGGAGAGCTTGGAGCAGGAGGCTTCAGCAGTCGATAGCTATTATTTATTCCGCTGTGATGTTATATGTTGTACTCTGAAAATGGTATGTATAAACAGTTATAACTTTGTATTTCAAAAGTTATGTTATATTTTATTCGTTCCGCTATGAGATTCGTGTTACTCTGATGATGTTGTTGTTGTATTCTTCTTCTTCTATTCTAAGTTTCTATCTTATCTATCCTCACCCTCTATCTTCTTTCTATTAGTTTCTTGAATTTCCAGTGCAATTTGTGGTTGGACTTGTGTTATTTAGTCAGCTCAAATTGGACCGGATTTTAGGGTCACTACAAAAGCGCACCAATTTGGGTTGGCATTCCTTCGGGTCAGTGTCCTCGACTCAGCTTCCCCAATTCAGCGTCTCTAACTCGGTCAGATGAAATGACACCATCAAGATGAACCCCTGATTCATCATGACGTATGCCGAACTGAGGCATGCCGACCCAAGCCTGGAAACGTGGTTAACGTGGAATCTCTACCACTTTAGTGTCCCTTCCCCACTACTCCAACCGCTCCTGCCAAGCACCATGCCGACTCGGATACAAACTCCTCTATAAATAACTCTATGTAAGACAATTATGGGACTTCTTCCACTTTTACACTATTTAGTCACTCCATTCATTTGTACTCGGGATTCAAGAAACCTTAGGCTTTGTGATCATCTAAGTAGCGTGAAACTAGTGAAAATTTTCAAGTAGACATAGGAATATTTATAATGAACAACTATAAATCTCCATCCCCTCGTTTTTCATTTATTTTCTTCATTTTAGTTCTCTGTTTTAAGACTTTTGGGGTGTTTGAACCATTTTTGGTGAAAACTCCCCTTAACTCTATCAAGCATGATAAGGCCTAGATCATCCAATCTTTAGGAAATCCAGTCACTTAATTGTCTATCATCTTCGACATAGACTATGATCTTTTGTAGAATTTCAAGTTACGGACACTTTAACAACCCCATCTTAAGAACTAGTAAGTTTCCCTACCATCATCATCAAATTTGTATCATCACATGAACTATCACTCAACTTTCATGTGACTCAAAATAATAGGTAACTATCATTAGTCCTATAAAGGAAATTGCTTTGGTTTTCTTATTTTGTTTCCCTTGATGTTCCAACATCGTCTTTCTGTGTATTCTTCTTCCCATTTGTGGTAATAATAAAACGAACTTCCTTTGTCAAAATAAATGGTAAAGAATTGTTTGTCCTTGCATTGTTTGAATGTCTTCCTTGAAGAAAGGTTTGCACCAATAGTGCTAATTATTTTTCATCTTTTCTATGATAGAAATTTGACCATGGATTATTCCTTGTTCATATCAGCCATCACCCAATCTGACTATTGTTTTATCACAACTTTATGTTGCATCAAGTTCCTTTTATAACTTGTTGGGATGCTTAATTAGCTTTATGATTTAATCCTTCATGTCCCTTACAAATCACTATGTATTTACTAAGAACACTCATAAAAGCCATTACATCCAAATCTAGTTGGAAATTTCTGCAAATCATGGTCACAACCGTATATACGATCTTGATCTGTGTACGTAATGAGTGCAAAAAAAAACTGTTTACATGTGAAATGGAAAAAGACTTCTAATCAATATATGAGAATAAAAACTACAAATTTTTAAATGTCTAGTGAATTCAAGGGACAAAGTCCACTTTATATTTTATTACTAATTGAATTCACTATAACAATTGAAGTATAATGCCAATTCAGATCAAAAATTCATTGTTTTTTAGTTCGACATCAATTCTTTGCCAAAGTCAAAATAACATACAAAAAAAAGTCTTTTTTATGTTGGGGTTTTCTATTTATAGATAAATTCACATACCAAAATTACCATATAAAGCTTGAATCAATTGGGTTCCCAGATTTGAGTTCTAAACAATAAAAATGGGTTCAATTGACACTTTTCATTAAGATCTATTAATGAACTTTGGTCGATTATGTTGACCATTTTTCATTCTTTTCCTTAAGAATGTTCAATTTCTCAGGTCTTGGACCTCTAGGGGTACAAGTCATCACCATTGGTCAAATATTGCCGATATATTCCTTCATAAACTTATCTTTTTTTAGGTTGCATATAGAATCATAGTAGGAAAAATAACGAGGACACATTCGTGGTTTTTGATCAATAAGTACCAATCAACATTGGTGCTCTATACTTAATATTTTTGTTAAAACTTCATTCTCAACAACTTCTAATCTTTTTGATTTATTCTTTCAATATTTTTTAATCTGATTCAATTAGAAAATCGCTTTGTTAATATATTAAATAATAGTTGTTCTCTTTAGAGCACTTTTTATTTATGCGAGTAGCCCATATTAAAAATCTTTGTCCTTGAATCATAACTAATTGACATAGTATATGTTTAAGTGCAAATTGGATGTTAATTTCATAGTTATAATATTCATTAACATTTAACAATTTGATTTTTTATAACATGTGCCTTTTTTATTATAGACTATAGAAATTTGTTTTTGATATATTTCATTTGAGTCTTTTCTTAAGAGGATCCCATATAGTGGCGTATGTTTTATGCATGGCTTTAATAATATTTTATTCTACCTCAATGAATGGGTAGCACTAACATACTTACTTAATGTAAAGCTGTGTGTATTCATAAAATATGTATTTGAATGTCTACTCACATGTGCATTATGTGTAACTAGTGGAAAATAATCTATCAAAAGTTCTAATCACCATAAATGTCTAGGATACCAATGCATTGTGAAAAACTAAAGAAAAATAATTTATCGAAAGTTCTAAACACAAATGTCTAGGATACTATAAGTACTATACTACTACCCATAGAAAAAAAAACAAGTTTAGTATGTGGCTAATACATCTTTCGAGGTTGTGAATAGGTATTGCTACTTATTTTCTACCCTATTAAGATGTTATAAATGAAGTTGATTAAATAAGAGACATTTCTAGAGTATTATATTAATATAAATTATGTTAATCGGCAGTGCAGCCATATGTTGCACAACCGTCTTCCTCAAGAAAAAGAAGAGACATTTGAAATATTGTTGGTGTTTAAGTAAAGCCGCGAGCAAAATAGAATATGTACAATAAAGTATTTAACTTTTATAATATATTCTGATTAAAAGTAATTACATGGTTTACAATAGATTTAACAACATTCCTATATTACATAGTAATAATCCTAAAAAGAGAATGAATTTAGAATGATATGCCAAGCATAAAGAGGAATAACATTTTAACCCTTTAAATGTATGTCTCTTTTGAAAAACTCATGTACATTCTAACTTTCATAACCTAAATAGCTAAACCAATGTGCCACTAATGAAGAATAATGCTAGATGTTTCGAAAAATGAATATCTAGTAAGTATAGATTTTGGAGAACTTGAAAAATTACATTCATTTGAAATAACTTATATTATATGACCTTTGTGTCTAATAATTTTCGACCATCCAAACAAGCATAATGTGATAATTATCAAAGAGAATGACCCAAAGTGATGATTTGAAGGTTCATATATTAAGGACGAACAACTTCATGAGACAATAGCCTAGCGAATTCAGTAGAACATCAGAAAACTCATAAAGTGAGTGATCGTCTCGAATTATGATTCGGATCAAAATAACTATGTGACATATCAGTTGAAAATTCAGGTTCAATCAACATCACTATGTGTCTCTCAAACAACAATGCAGCTACCAAAACAACCTTTAGAATGATGAAATAGCAATACTAAGAAACTACCATATGGATCGCGTGGAATAACCCCTCAAAATGAGAGATTGGTGTCGACCCATACAATAGGGATCGATATCGATCTGTGACTTCAATGAGTTAGAGGCCCCTTTTGTCATATTGACTTCATCTATGCCCCAAGATTTTCATGTATATACTTTAGCAAGATCTGATCTAGTTTTCTCCTATATATATTAGATGACTTAGAAAGAAATAGATATTTTGGCTCTTTATTTACTTACGTACTTAGTATCATCCGAAACCCTACCAGTCTAAACCTTGTAAACACATAAATTCAGTAATAAAATGATTGAAACTCCAAGGTAGACACAGGTCATTCAACACTGAACCACTACAAATTGTTATCTTGTCCTTTATATTAATTTTTATTGTTTAATTCCTCTTTTTTCATTTAAATTATTCACTTTTGTTCTCTATTGGAACTCTTGGATTTTTGTGCCAGCTTTGTAAACATTTTAGGGCTTTCATTGAGAGCAACTTAGGATCTCAATCTCTTGTTCTTTCAAGTTTTCATCCCTATTCAAATTTCAAAAAATATTAAATTTATAACCAGAAGAAAGATTTTTTTTTCTTCATGTACCTCTACCACCAATGATGATGATGGAGATGCATCTACTTAGCAACCACAATTTGAAAAAACAGAACATCATCGTTGTTTATGTGGCTACCTCTTTAATGTCGATAGTTTGATCACTAAGGAACAAATGGAAGGCTTGATGAAGTGCTTAATGGATACTCAGCACTAATAGAACATTCAAATTTATAACAACATGGAACTTATGCAATGGCTGCAACAGGAAACTCAAGCTAACATTCAACAGCTTGAGAGAAATAGGAGGGTACCACTCATATTGGCTACAATTCCGAAATTTCTTCATCTTATCGTGTCATAACCACTGGAATAAACAAAGGAGTATAAGCAAAGGCAGTGCGGGCATCCTTGTAGATTAGGTGATGAACCCATTCGATCGTCTATGAATTGGTACCAAGTCCTTTCAAGGAGTCGGGACTTATCAAGGGATCATACTTGATTCCCAACAAAGAGATATCGGTACCACTTACGCCCGTAACTTGATACTTGGATCCTCCATGATCAACTGGAATTAGGGTACAGTTATTTAGCCTCCATGAAAGATCTTGATGAAGTCGTTTAGCTAAGGACCTGTCGGAGATAGAGCAACAAGTTGGATCACGACAGCCGTCAATCGACGGAGATCCTGACACTTAGTGTCATCGCCATGATCCAAAATATCACAAATGAAACTTGAAGGAAAGTAGATAAATATTAAATTTGTATAAGGTGAAGGGGATGACATCCTTAATGCCAAATGGCTTAGTACTACGGTTGCTTATTCAAGAAAGTTTGATCCATGATGGTTCCTCATCAAGTTCGACTGGCATATGTTCTTTACCCGTGCAATAGACATGGTGTAGTCTAAGTGCTTTGCTGTCTTCCTCGAATGCATAAACACGTTATGGTTCTTTCTACTGTCGCTAAAATCTATATCAACCTTTGGTCAATTGACAAGAAAGTTTGTGAAACAGCTCGGCATGCACGCAACTCATGCCAATGACTTCTTGTCCATATCTAACATCTTTCGAAGGGCCAAAGAGTTACTAAAACATTTCCTTGAAAGATTCCATAATACCCTATGTATGTGTACAACAAGCAGAAGGACATCATTCTTTTTGCTATTATTCTGCACATTCATCCTAACAATGATTTCAAGGACTAGTTGAAACAAAAACTCCCAACTACGTTGGAATGCTTCAACGATAATGCAAAGTTATACCTACGAAAGGAAGTGATGCGCAAAAACATGGCAAACTAAGGATACTCTCACCAAAAACTACATAGTATAGTTCAAAGCAACATTATAGTCAAGAAAACTAGAGAGAGCTCTGGCAGAGTTGACGTCAATATACTAAATAACCTTAGTCGTCAAAAAAAGGCGGCAATAATGGAAAAGGCCACGGCAAAATGAAAGATTCGAAGAAACGATCAACATTTCCTTATAAAAAAAACTACACACAACTCAACGACTTCACAGAGAACATTTATCTCGAAACTTTTAACACAATCTGATACCAAAAACCTAAACCTAGGGAATTGATGGGGAAGGAAAAATAGTCTGAAAATACAGTTGATTTCACGAAAAGTATGGCCACAACATAATGATTGCCTTCATTTGAGGTATGCTATCGAAAAACTCATTTTTCATAAGAAATTGGGGTGATGCGTACAAACTTCGACAGACGAAGCACTAAGAACTTTCAATTCCCACCAAGAACGATGACCAGAAAAGTCATTGATCATAAACTAAACCTTCAGAGCTCCTTACCCAATCGGATTAAGACAAAGAAAATAAAATGGTTAAGTTAGGCGATAACATTTTGTTTTATAATAAGACTTGCATTTACCTGAACTACAGTTTTAGATAGCACAAATTTTGTTCTTTATGTCCTTTTAAAAGACTCTTTAGTTATGGATCTTATTTTTACACGCTTTATGAGTTGCTAACATGATGAGCTCAAATCAAACCATATATGTGTTGTAACCATTGTGATTAATCCGATTCAAGACCACTCGAATCCGATATCTAAACCACAAAGCGCTAGCGGAAGACTAGATCATTGTTAGACTTGCGAAAATAACCAAACAATAACTCTAGTCACAAACCTATATCAACCAATCACAAACAATCCAAATCTCAATCACGAGCAAGAAGCTAATGACAAAGTAGCAAAAATAATTCACATAAGGATTTATAGTGGTTCCACTAACATCTTGTTAGTGTACATCCACTTTGGAGAGAGTATTTTATTACCACGATGAAAGGAATACAAGAGATTGATCCAATAATCACTATATTTCAATATAGAAAAGAGTTTGAGGAGAATAGAATTAAAGAATTGGAATTAGACTATAAACCCTAATTCTCCCTTGAGAATAAACCCTTGGACCCAAATCAAGTCTTTAAGCTCTCTCTAATTCACATCAGAAAATAGCTTATATAGAGGTTGACCAATTACCCAAATTTCCCCCGAATTAGTCACAAATCAGTTTGCTAATCTTCAGCCCGAAAATAGCCCAAAACCCGCTCAGACGTCTGTCGAACCTCCTGACAGACGTCTGTCCTCTTCCAGAGATTACTTGGGCAAAACCACTCAGCACAGACGTCTGCAAGAGAAGTGTCAGACGTCTGTCTGAGCTCTCAGAAACAAATTTCCTGCAGTCAGACGTCTGACATCCCCTACGACTGACATCTGTCGCTCCAGACCACTGAGAACTGCTCCTTCCTGCTTACATCTCCTCCATACGAGCTCCGATTTGCGAACGGTCACCTCCGACTCAAAGCTATCTTCGTCCTCTTCAATCCAACATATATAGTATCGCATATCACAACACTCCACCTCGATACTATAACTATCTCAACTCCAAACTCCAATGCACCCAAGCATTTCCTTCTATCTTCGACCAAGCAACCTTGAATGTTTCCCCAATGAGCTCCGGCATGGCCACCGCCCATTGCACTACGCCAACGAGTTCAGGCAATGCCCCCACCCGCCAATGTAGTGTTGAAAACATTTATACTAAAACCGTCTCACCAAAAGAGAATGTAATTGGGAGTGTAACAAGTACTTACCATGAAGATAGATTTCCAATCTCTCACCGCTATTCCTTTCTATCAAACAAAAAATCACTCTCTCCACCTCGTGCCACCCTGTGGCACCTAGCAACTCAACAAGCGAATTAAGTTCGAGCAATGCTCGAACTTCCCATATGACAATGCTTTTGTAAACATATCAGCCGCCTTATCCTTTGTGTGCACTTTCCGAAGGTATGTTAGCTTACCTTCATCCATGGCTACAAGAAATGACTCCCTCACCTTAATATGCTTGGTCCGTGAGCTAAACACCAAATTCTCCGCCAAATGGATAGCACTTTGGCTATCACATCGAACATCAACACTTTCATGTTCGAAACCCAAGTCACACAACAATCGCTTCAAGTAGAGTGCCTCCTTGGCCGCTTCCACGGCGGCAATCAACTCCGCCTCCGTAGTGGATAAAGCAACTACGGTTTACAATCACGATCTCCAACTAATGGTCGTCCCGCCAAGTGTGAAGACATAACCGGAAGTTGATTTCCTCTGATCCCTATCACCGGCGTAGTCCGAGTCACAATAACCAACCAAATTGCAACTCCTATCATCACTACCGCCAAAGACAAGTCCATGAGATGTTGTGCCTTTCAAGTATCTCAATATAGCCTTCACAGCTTCCTAATGCAATTTCCCCGGATTAGCCATATACCGACTAACCACCCCGACGGCACTTGCAATATCGGGCCTTGTACACACCATTGCGTACATCAAACTACCAATTGCACTTGCATATGGCACCTTTGCCATATAAGCCTTGTTTTTATCCCCGATAGGTGACCCCTTCTCCGAAAGCTTCATATGCAAAGGTAAAGGTGTATTTAACGCCTTTGCATCCTCCGTGCTAAACCAGCAAAGCACTTTCTTTATGCATTCCTTTTGAGTCAATCTTAACTCAAAACGCTTTTGGTCCCTTCCTATTTCCATAACCAAGATTTTTCTTGCTTCTCCAAGATCCTTCATCTCGAATTCTGATTTCAAAAGCATCATTGACTTGTTGATTTCATTTTGATCCTTGGAAGCAATAAGCATATCATCCGCATACAAGAGTAAATACACCCAACAATCATTTCCCAACCTCTTGAAATATACGAGCATCCTTGATGGTTCGATGGAAGCCACTTTCAAGCATGAAATGATCGAATCTATTGTACCATTGTCTAGGCAATTACTTAAACCCATATAGTGATTTTTTCAACTTGCAAACCGTATTAACTTACCATTTACAACAAACCCTTCCGGTTGCTCCATATAGATGTCTTCATCCAAGTCTCCATGCAAGAAGGCGGTTTTCACATCAAGTTGCTCCAACTCCATGTCATAGATAGCAACTATGGCTAGTAAAACTTGGATAGATGTATGACGAACCACCGGTGCCAAAATTTCATCATACTCCTTTCCTTTGTGAGAACCCCTTTGCCACTAACCTTGCTTTGTACCTTCTATCATCCTTCACCTTGTAAATCCATTTTCACCCTATAGAACGGTTTCCTTGAGGAAGTGGAACCAACTCCCAAGTTCGGTACTTCATAAGCTATTGCATCTCTTCCTCCATAGCGCAAATCCACTTCGAGCACTCTCTCGACTCCATGACGTCATCAAGGTCCATTGGCTCATCTTGGACTACATTGAGAGCATAGTCCAAATGATCACTAAAGCTAAGGTAGTTCCAATCACCATATCTTTCGGGAGGCCTTATTGCACGTCGACCAACCTGAGTAGCAATACTATCACCCAAACCCCTTTCGGCTCCACCTTAAGTCGAAACTTCTCTAGTATCATGTACATCACCAACATCATCACTAGAGGAACCATGTGGACTATGTGATGTTTCATCAACCGCTTCAACCCTACGAGCTTCTTCAACTCTACTACCACTTGGACGGAATGTGGGAATGACTTCCTTCTCCTTTGATTCACCACGAACCAAATCCGGAACATCCAATGAGTTCTCATTCACCTTGAATAAAGCCGACTCATCAAAAGTAACATGACGAGAATTAACAACCTTCTTCGTTTCCGGATTCCAAATCCGATAGTCTTTCACGCCATCTGTGAAACCAAGCAAGATCCCCTTGAATGCCCTAGCTCCAAGCTTATCATTCCCTGGATCAAGCACATAAACCGGGCTACCAAACACACGAAGATATCTCAAAACAACACTCTTCCCTTTCCACACTTCCTCCGGAATTTTGTTACCAATGGCCGAGCATGGAATTCGATTCACAATATGCACCGCGGTTGACAAAGCTTCGGCCCAAAATCCCTTAGACAAATCCGATGTCAATCTCAAGCATCGAGATTTCTCAATTAGAGTTTGGTTCATTCTCTTCACTACTCCATTAGATTGCGGATCTCCCAATGTAGTAAAATGTCTCCGGATCCCGTGATGCTTACAATATTCCAAGAATTCATGCGAGATATATTCGCCGCCATTGTCGGTCCTTAACACCTTCAAAGTCTTACCACTCTCATTCTCAACAAGAGCCTTCCACACTTTGAACTTAGCAAATGCCTCCGACTTGGCCCCCATTACATACACCCATACCTTTCAAGACAAATCATCAATGAAAGAGATATAATACCTTGCTCATCCCAAAGAAGCAACCGGTGCCGGTCCCCAAACATCCGAATGAACATACTCAAGAACCTCCTTTGAGTCATGCTTGCCTTCATTGAATGATACCCTTGTTTGCTTCCCCATGACACATTCCTCACAAAACTCTAGTTTGTTGAAACTCTCACCATCAATCATCTCCCGCTTCCGAAGAATATCCAAACTCCTCTCCGAGACATGACCCAATCTCAAATGCCACAACCGTGTCACATCCAAGTCACGAGAACTATCAACACCCACACAAGTCTCAACTCCTACGGTCACACCTTGAAGCAAATATATACCATGAGTCCTAGCACCCTTCATAACCACAAGTGCTCCCTTCGAAACCCTCAAGCAATCCTTATCGATAGTGATCTTGCATCCTAGAGAATCCAATTGCCCCAAAGATATAAGCGACTTCCTAAGTCCCGGAACATAGCTAACATTGGTGAGCGTGCGAACAACTCCATCAAACATCCTTATTTGCACGGAGCCACTGCCCATCGACTTGCAAATAGCACCATTTCCCATAGCAATTGCATTTCCCTCTTTGACCTCAAAGGACGAAAAACAATCTCTATTTGGCGTCATATGATACGACGCTCTTGAATCGAGTACCCATTCGTTACCTGAAACACCCGATGCTACCGCCGTCAACATATTCTCATCTATCTCACCAACCTCACTCTCCACCGCCACGGATGAAGACGCTACTTCCTTCTTATCTTTGTCCGGACATTCATTTTTCCAATGTCCTGGTTTCTTACATATAAAGCACTTTCCATTTCTCTCTTTCAATTTACCTCTTCCACCGGGATTTCTTGATTTAGAACGCCCCCGGTTTCCTTTGTTCACATTCTTTTCTTTCTCCACAAACAACCCATGACTATTACTAGTTCCACTACTACCCTCACTCATTTCCTTCATTTGATCTCTCAACTCCACACTAAGAAGACCCATCTTGACATCATCTAGAGTCAAGGTATCCCGACCATAGATCAAGCTATTGGAGAAACCGGTATAGCGATCCGGCAATGAACACAATAATATCATCGCCTTTTTCTCTTCCTCAATCTTCAAATCAACGGCCTTCATCTTCATGAGCAAGTCATCAAAGGCATTCAAATGTGCCTTAAGAGAATTACCTTCCTTCATCTTGAAGGTGAAAAACGTTCGCAACAAGATCAATCGATTAGTGAGCGACTTCTTCATATAAAGTTCTTCCAACTTGTCCCAAATACCTTTAGCGGTATCCTCACCACTAATTTCGGAGATCACATTCTCCCCCATAGCAAGTAGAAGAGTAGTGTAAGCCTATTCCTCTATCTCCTCTCTCTCAACATCCGAGATATCACTTGGCAATAAGTGAGTATTAAATGCTACTCGGTGCACCCGATTCCGCCTAAGAACCGCTTTCATTTTCCATTGCCACTTCTCAAAGTCATTATCACCATTCCACTTGTCAATAACCAATTGAGAACCCGACGCCGCATACGAACCCCGTACATATGGCGCCACACTATTCGGACTTCCGGTTGAAGGACTTACTGAGCTACTGTCCATCTTCGGCATTTTCACAAACACCTAACAAGCACCAAAACAGCTCTGATACCAACTGTTGTAACCATTGTGATTAATCCAATTCAAGACCACTCGAATCCGATATCTAAACCACAAAGCGCTAGCGGAAGACTAGATCGTTGTTAGACTTGCAAAAACAACCAAAGCAATAACTCTGGTCACAAACCGATATCAACCGATCACGAACAATCCAAATCTCAATCACAAGCAAGAAACTAATGACAAAGTAGTAAAAATAAATCACACAAGGGTTTATAGTGGTTCCGCTAACATCTTGTTAGTGTACATCCACTTTGGAGAGAGTATTTTATTACCACGATGAAAGGAATACAAGAGATTGATCCAATAATCACTATATTTCAATATAGAAAAGAGTTTGAGGAGAATAGAATTGAAGAATTGGAATTAGGCTGTAAACCCTAATTCTCCCTTGAGAATAAACCCTTGATCCCAAATTAAGTCTTCAAGCTCTCAAAGCTCTCTCTAATTCACTTCAGAAAATAGCTAATATAGAGGTTGGACAATTACCCAAATTGTCCCCGAATTAGTTACAAACCAGTTTTCTAATCTTTAGCCCGAAAATAGCCCAAAACCCGCTCAGACGTCTGTCGAACCTCCTGACAGACGTCTGTCCTCTTCTAGAGATTACTTAAGAAAAACCCATCAGCACAGACGTCTGCAAGAGAAGTGTCAAACATCTGTCTGAGTTCTTGGAAACAAATTCCCTGTAGTTAGACGTCTGACATCCCCTATGACAGACGTCTGTTGCTCCAGACTACTGAAAACTGCACCTTCCTGCTCAAATCTCCTCCATACGAGCTCCTATTTGCGAACGGTCACCTCCGACTCAAAGCTATCTTTGTCCTCTTCAATCCAACATATATAGTATCGCATATCACAACAATGTGAATCATGTTGGTACCTAGAGTTAAGTGCCAACAAAACCGATGTGGTCCACCGTCGCATATTCATATTATCGCCAAGATGAGTGTGGTCAAACCGTCCAACTCCTAACTTTTCCCTTTGCACCAAGAGTACGAGTATAAAAACAATCAGGTGGAACTCAAATACTTGAACATCAGCCCTTGCCTTTGATTCGTCAGGCATATTATGACTTAAAGGAAATGTGATTTGTCCATCCACTTGCCAGGGCATGCCTTGATCACGACGACCATCGATTGATCCAACCTAGGTCTATTATGCTTTAGATGTTAATTATGATACAATCAACTTACATATCCAAGCACAATATCCCGCAAGTTACAGTGCTTCAGAGCTTGGCGCCGAACAATTCACTCAAGTCTGTAATTGGACTCCGTTAACATAAACATGAATCAATTGTCCACCACTGCACTCACTTATGTTTTGGGGAGCAGTGTATAAACCAAAAAAAGAGCAGGTGCAGATCGATCGCCTACTCGGTATCCCGAATATTAAGAAAATGACAAGGTCGAGTGTAAGTAATCTAAATGCTCAAAATTCAAATATCCCCATGCCTAAATGAATGTAATACCAATTGTTAATTTGGGCTAAATCTAACCAGAACCAATGGCAGGTGAGTATAAAATCAAAGGGCTGATCACGATGCCCGACTCTAAGTTCCATAGTATTTAGGTTCACGGCCGAAAGACAACCTTGAGAATGGAGGTTCCAATTCTAATTTTCCCATAACGTAATACCATGATCGAAAGGAAGCCTTGAGATGGAACTCCTAATAATTAGCCGCATGTACTAAAGCCAGGACTGGAATGAGGCTTTAGGAGTGGTTCATTTAGTCAATGTGCCAAGCGACCTTAATCTATTATTGAAAAGGCTTTAAAAGTAGTCCATCCAACCAACGCTCGGACTTATCAGAGACCAACTAAGGCTTAAATGTAATGACGAGTGATTAAATGCAAATACATAAAATGGAAAGCATAAAATCTTGAAAATTTAAACAATTTGATGTAGAGTAAAAGAAAACTAAACTATTATTCATATCTGAATCTTGGAAAATGTGTACAAGTTTTATGTTTAACCAACAAAAGCGAGGATTATACACGCAAAGTCTGACCAACAAAGGTAAAAAAGAAGTATATGAAAAAAGAAAAATCAATCCAACAACACCTCACTTTTCCTTCTTGAACTTCTTGTGTAACATCCCACACCCTTTAACGTCACCCAAATGAGGATTTCATTAAGGAATATGAAGTGTATAGGTATAAAATAACATTATAGAGAATAAAATCCCCAAGACATCATCTGAAAACACGCGGAATTTAATACTTTATTTAAAGCAGAACATAAATGTCGTTACATCATAAAATGTACTTCATCGTAGACTCATAACTATCTTATGAAAAAGTAACATAATTAGGGTACTAAATAAAATCCCTTTCAATATCAAGTACAAAAGCAAGTCAAACCTATGTAGTTAAAGCTCCCTAATGCCCCCAATATCCCTGCTATAGCCTGTAGCACTCTCCGATCGCTAGGCTATTTCAATTCAACATTGTTGAATAGTAGATCCGCTTTAATCCCCCGCCATCTTTTGCTGCACCTGCTAAATCAAGGCTATCTAGCAACCGCTTTAGCAATATTAATATACAGAACATGATTTGACTAGTTCTCTTTTAAATAAATCAAAAATGTTAGAATAAAAAGCTATTTTTAAGGCATATGCGTCCAATATAAGGTTGAATCTTTTATAACCTTTAAATCTAATGTGCACAACCATGATATTCTTTGATTTAGTTACATATAACTTATTAGTATTCATTGATTCAACACAAATAATGTGGGAATGATAATTAATCAATTTTAAGTACCTAATTTTATATCTAATGAACCTTTTTTCACTTCGGCTATGGCCCCGCTATTTGCTCACTTACCCCCGCAATAACTTTTTGCACCTCTGCCATTGTAGAATGCTAACAGCTTTAACTGCACAACATGGAACAATTCTTAACTAATAGAAAGTAAGTCAAGAAGAAATCTCCAATAAGCTAAGCTGAACCAAAACCCGATCAATTCTAAGATCCTCCACCCTAAGAACCTGGAGTGAGGAAGAAAGAAAACTAGTCAGACATAAAGCCTGATAAGTTCTATAATTACTAACATAAGCGATAAAAGAAAGAATCTAGACAGGATATTTGTTTAAAGCACAATAACAGTAAATAGGGAAACAAAAAGATAACCAAGGATATAGTCGATTGTCATCTCATTCAGATCATTCGATTTTTGCACTATTTGTTACAATTAATAATTATGATGTAACCTAATTCTACCTATCAATCGGCTTCTAAATTACAGTTGTGATAACCTATGCTAACTTTGGGTCTCAGGTTTATCAGGCCCAAACCATCAGCTCTATAGGACAAAGCATTAATCACAGGCGTTACAACGTCTTACTTTCTCCAATCGGCATGATGCATGCTCACCTCCTACCAAAAACGCGCCCGTACCCACCTCGTTTGGACCTTTAGCTATTCAATACAATAAAGTGTGCCCTCTCCTACTCGTGAGATTTCTATATAGTGTGATAAAAGGGATACTGTCTGATACGAGTCTAGAACCAAAATGCAATTTGACTCAAGTCATCCCTAAACTTAGTCCCCAATTTTATTTATTATCACCAAGGTCACTGTTGACGGGCCTTTTGGATAGGCCATCAAGGCTCAACAATGCTGCAGGTTCGTACCCCGAATGCTCGAAGTGGGCCAATTGATGAGACCCGACATTTAAACTTGTTTCTCTTGTCAGACGCGGTCCAGGAGAGGCCCCATATGATCAGGCATGATCAGCCGCGTGGCACTTAACTGTGAGCCGAAGAGCCCGCCTATAGAATAGCTCATCCCCGATTTTACCCTTTCCAGATCATCTGAATCAGGCGGATCAGTTTCCACTTCATGATGGTAATTCAAGGAATACCAATTCCTTAGGAGATACTGACTCATTCAGCATTAATTACTCTCTGGGATCTCACGACACATGTCTGAACCAGCTCAAGTACTGTATCTCCTACAAATACCCTTCTGAATTCAAAGGAGGGGACCTTTTTCTAGAAGAAATTTAGAAGCTCTGGTTTTTGCGTATTTATCATTAGTCTCTTATTGTATCGCCATTGTAACTATTTTGTCTGATAGTATAAAATAGTAAGAGATTATAAAGCGGACATAGGCTCATTAACGCCGAACCACTACAAATTCATGTCTGATTTCCTCCATTTTTAACTTTTCACGATTACTAATCTTCATTCACTCTCTACATAACCCTTTCTTTGGGTGTTGTACCAATTTTTGGTGTCAACACTTTGGTGCCTTCACTGAAAATTGATATTCTCAACCTAATACAGATTTTTGCTCTATTTTTGGATCACTAAGTCTGAGAAGAAAATCTTACCTTCTCCCTTGTATTGTTGAGTTATGGCTGGAAAAACAGCTCGCAATGCTGGAAAGCAACCGTAGGTAGGAACATCTACGGAAGTGGCCAGCGGATCTACCACCCCTGAAACTGCTTCTGATCAACCCGCATTGCCCCACGTGGCGGATCCAGCTCCGTCTTCCGCTTTCGCAACCCGAGATGAGTTTATGGCTATGTTGAACCAACTCCAGGAAACTACGGATGCTTTAAAAGCCCATGCTCAAGAGTGCTGCGATGCGGTAAGATATGACTCGCATGACGAGGCAATGAGAGGAGTTTAGAAACCAAACCCAGGAGGATCTGGACTATCAACTCCCTCCTCCCCAGTTAGATCAAGTGTAGGAAAGCTCCTCATCATCTAGAAGAAGCAGAGATCCATGTCGGTCTCGACGTCCGCTAGAAAGAGCTGAAAATGTTCAGTAGTTGCATCTCGAGAAACGTCAAGACCAGCTAGGGGTAAGCGACCAAGCCCAGGCCGACCAAACCGAGGTGGAAACTGTTGGTCCCCTAGCTCCACAAAACCGAGAAGCATCTCCCCCGTTCATCAGAACGCTGCCCGAGGAGATCAGGCCCCTATTCATCCCCTCAGGAATCTTGTCATTGACCGAGATGCCTGGGGAGGAAGGAGGGACGCCTGGACGGTAAGACATATGGCATTACCCGATGAGGAGAGCCAGGAGAGGTCGGTCTGTTGAGGAAGTTGACCAGGACACAGTCATTCTACCAAATCTGACCACCATGGTATGACGAATCAAAAATGACAGTTGCAGACATAGGAATGAAGACTGGGGAGTCGATCGAAGCCACACACTGTTCACTGATGACATCTTACAAGCAGAATTTCCCAGGAGATTTAATATTCACCAGATGAACCAATACGACGGCACGTCCAATCCACAACAGCACTTGACGAGGTACGTCTGGAACATGGAGGTAGCGATGGCCCCCGACACTGTCAAGTGCAAAGCCTTCCCAATCTTTTTGAGCGGAATAGCACTCATGTGGTTCATGCGCCGCTCGCGAGGTCGGTTCCAAGCTTTAAAGATTTGAGTGAGAAATTTTGACAAAATTCCGCCTCCATGCTACCAAATCGAAGCACGTCATGGCACTTTCAATAGTTAAGCAGGGAAGAATCGAATCCCTAAGGAATTATCTTAATCGACTCAACCCTGCCGCTACCGAAGTGAGCAACCCCAACCATGAGACTGTTCTGATGGCCATGGTCGATGGCATCGACAAGCGAACAGAGTTTGGAAAGTATTTGATTGGGAAACCACCGACCATGATTGAAGCATTTTATGAGAAGTCCCACATCCGACTGAGGCAAGAGGATGCACAGTTAGAAGAGGAGGATGGGCCAAAAAATAATTTACCCTATCGACCAAGAACAATGTCGTGGTCAAGCAGTCTGGGGTAACTCAGGAAAAGTGGAAATGAATGTTGGAAATGCGGCAAGCAAAATGGTGAAGGGTCGAAAGGGACCAATAGGGGCTCAGGACAGAGGGGGAATGCCCGAAAGCGACTCCAGTTCCAGGTATTCGCAGCCTTGAATGACATGTTAGAGAACATCTATCTTGATACCTGCAACATGGTTCAATATAAGAAGCCGCCCCTACGTGAACCCACGAAGAAAGAGTAGGCAACTGGGAAATATTGCCTATTCCATAATATCTATGGACATACGACCAACGAGTGTCGACATCTCAAGGATATCGTTGAGAAGTTAATTCGAGAAGGAAAAATTGATGAATACAAGAGGACTTCGAGAGATATGGGGCAGGGAACATCGGCGCCCAAAGAGAGACCGGCCGCATCTCGGGCTACCCCACAGGAGAAAGGAAAGGGGATTGTCATCAACGCCAATGTTGGAGGGCCGCATCCAGCAGGTCACTGTGTCAGAGCTATGGAACATTATGTAAACTCTGTGAAACACCTCGACGTTGAAGAGACAAGTCCCGTCAAACAAAGAAAAATGATGGACGACGATATCGTCTTCCATGATTGGGAATCGTTCGGTATAGAAGCCCCAGTGGTCGATCCGCTGGTGATAACATCCATTATTAGACCAGCAATAGTCCGAAAGGTTCCAGTCGACAACGGAAGCTCCATGAACATTTTGTTCAAACAAGCATACGACCAAATGAAGTTGGACCAAAAGGACTTGGAGCCCTGTATCGGATAGATAGTAGTTTCAATGGAGCAAGCGAACCAATCGGTCAAGTTAAGCTATTTGTATAATTGGGAGATAGGGACTGTCAGAAAGCCAGAGTTCTTCAAGTTGTGGTGATGAACATTAACTCGTAGTATAATGCATTTCTAGGATGTTCGGCCCTAGCTGTAATCAAGGCATGCAGCGCTCCTTGGGTTTACTTTTAAAGTTCCCAACTGATAGTGGAATTGAGATGGTACAAGGAGACCAAGTAACAGGTCGAGACTGCTACTTGGCAGAATGGAAGGAGCTATGGGGCAGTGGCAGCAAAGAGTCTGAAGAATCATCTCCCCACGTGGAGGGGAAAGAAGCATAACAATTACAGAAAACATCCCGGCTAGGACCGTCCATTTGTGAAATAGAAGACATCGACCCAAGAGAGGACGAACAACTAGGATGAAGAAAAGCAGCCCCGAATGAGGCTACCATGGAGATTTCGATCGTTTAAGACGACCCTATCAGGGTTCAAAATATTGGATCCCATATGGATCCCCACCGGACGAGTGAATTGACTGAATTTCTCCGTGCAAACCTAGACGTGTTTGCATGGACCCACGCTGGGTTGTGTGGAATTTCACCTTCTATTATAACTTATTCCCTCAGCGTCAGTCCGAAGTATACTCTGATAAAACAAAAAAGGCGAATGCTTGGCCCTTAAAGGTCTGCGGACTTGAAAGAGAAAATTGGGAAGCTGCAAGCGATTAGGTTTATGACGACCGCCCATAACCACCGCACTATACGAGAGAAATAATGCGCTGAAAGATGTGCAAGGCCGTCATGGACGATCATCAGAGTAGGTAAACACAAGTGGAACCTGTTGTAAAACTCACAGAGCAAGGATAAAATATAATAGAACATATATAATAGGTATTAATAGTGAAGCAGAAATACTGGAATTTCATATAACTAGAAAGTAATATCCACAAACTTGGAAATAGTGTTTATACAAAGTTGCCTCACTATATCACTCAGAAAAGCAAACAGCGGAAATCCAATTATTGGCTAGTAGTAAAACTGGTACATGAGCCTCCTGCTCGCCATCGATCAGCATCGTTGTCCTCACAAAAGCATTACCTGTCATTTGTTACTTAGTTTGCCCATCCACAATCGGATGAACAGACCAAGGTAATAAGAGGATACATAAAACCTTGAGTCAGACAACAGTCTTAGTGAGCGATAAAACAACTAACAACTTCGACAATAAAGTGTATGAGAGGGGATTTATAAACATATTAATCTACCCATGACACCAGAGAAGAACTCAACCTTATCTTCCTCACATCGGACAGTGATAGCCTTTACAATCCATTCAACCAAAGGAACAACAATTCATACATGGAAACCAGAGCAACCATTCAATCATGGAAAACACATATAACATCCAGATTATATAAATCTCACACGGAACAACCAATCATCCATGACTGACTCTGGCTATCACTGCCAATCCTGCTTTGAAACAATCGTTAATCGCATGATGGCCAACCTTGCCATATGTCAAGGGCTAATGGTAACCCCAATTCTAGCATAAACTCCATATGTCTAACCTTGACAACTAGGCCTTTCAACGATACCCAAGGTACTCGACCATGACGACATTTCATAGCTTAAGCAACCTTCTCCAGCAAACATTATCCACCAACTCACGACCTTTGAGTTGTCTGCCTATTCGTTGCTTTTCACCGATCAACGAACATATCACATCACTTCGAACATCCCCTTCTGGACTCTTGTCAAAGCCACCACCATCGTTGAAGCAAACAACATCTTTGTAAGGTTCAAAGCAATTTATAGCATTATTTCAACACTTCCTAACTTCCCAATTGAACTCACTTTGAAGTCACATCATCATCGAAAGTGTCCGACCAAAAATAGCTGACTAGAAATGGCAAAAATTGCTGACCAGAAATGGTTGTCTAAAACAGCCCGACCCGAGCCACTTTGGTTCGACCCGAACCACTTTGGTCCCGACCCAACGCACCTTAGTCCGATCCAGAATGGTCCAATCCACTTTAGCCCGATCCAAAATGGTCTGATTCACTTTAACCCAATCCAGAATGGTCCGACCCGACCCCCTTTACTCCGACCCGAGCCACTTTAGTCCAACCTGAGCCAACTTTGACTTGTCCTCCACGACAGAATTTGATCCCGACCCGAGCCACTTTGGTCCGAGCCGAGACACTTTCTGCACATCTTCAGTTCTACTCCAATTTCGATCAAAACTTCGCCAAACGACGAAACCAACTCAAGCAAACTCATCAAACACAATTATAAACATATCATAACATTACTAACCACATGAATATGACGATTACCATAAAAATGATGTAAATCTCGCCAAAAACCATTAAAATGAACCTATGATCAAAATGAGAGATCTAACTAACATAAACATGTTAAATGACATGAAATTATCGAGTAAAACTTGCTAGATAAGATCGTAGGGTGATGCACATGAAAAAGAACATGTAATGGTGTAAATCTATGGTAAAACATCCCAATTTGATGAGAAACATGCACAAACACTCATATACTTCATTGCATTCATG
Organism: Allium sativum; assembly: GCA_030737875.1. NCBI lineage: Eukaryota > Viridiplantae > Streptophyta > Magnoliopsida > Asparagales > Amaryllidaceae > Allium > Allium sativum. The sequence continues at coordinate 410,278,502 of CM060912.1, forward strand.
TGAGAGATGTAAATTACTCACCAATTAACCAAAATAAAGCAAAATCGAAGAAATAGAATTCCGAACAGTAAAGAGATAGCTCCTAGCCCTTCGATTTGATGAATCCTTACTTGAAATGATGTAGATCTAGCCTCCAATGGTGTAAATCTATGATTTCCCTCCTTAGATTTGGATTTTTAATGGTGGAAAGGTGTTAGAGGAAGAAGGAGATCAATGTCTTCAAAATGAGAAAATGGGAAAGTAAACTTTTTCCCTCCACTCTCACCCCTATTTATAGGATTCCACCATCCCACTAATGGGCCTCCCCAATTCAGCTCATTAGGCTCTCCAAATCTGAATAGCCAACTGAAAAACCTTAAAACAACGATTTCTCCCAAACTGCCGAGCCAAATCCTTAATGTAACGACTCTACGGAAAGGTAGCCATCGATTTCTTTTCGATGGCACAGGTCTCACCCTCTGGTTTGATCTGAGTCAAAAGTTATGCCCTATACAATGCTGACAGGGGAAAAATGGTCACAAACAAAATCGGTAAAAATTATGGACATGTCTCACATCTCCATAAGCAACATATTAAAAGACGAGAATGATCCAACCCTCAGAGAAAAAAATAAAAATATTTTACGATCTTTCGGCATGTAAAATGAGGGCTGTTACATTTTCCCTCTTAAGAATTTAGCCCTCGAAATTCCAAGCAATCCCAACGATTCCGCATGCCAATCATCCATGAAAAGCCAATTCTATCATCCAAACTAGCAACCATCAAGCCATACATCCATAGCCTTATCCTGGCACGCGGATTTCTAACAAACAACAGCAGGATACAATGATATAACGAAGATACGATATCAAGGGTCCTACCGACAAAGAGTTATGGATGAGTCGCTCTCATGCTCTCTTCCATCTCCCATGTACAATCGTCTCCATCCTCACTCCATTGTACCTTGACTAGTTTAACCGTCTTTCTCAACTGTTTCGTGTCATTCCCCACAACCTGAAGTGGCTTACGAGGTCTCGAAACTGCGGTCTCTACTTCTAAGTCTTCGTACTGCTCTGAAGATACCACCACATTCGAATCATGCACGGATTTCTGTAGAAATGACACATGGAACACATTATGCACACTCGACATCTTCTCGGGTAACTCCAATTTACATGCGAGCTTTCCAATTCGCTCGACTATCGGAAATGGTCCAATAAACCTTGGAGCTAACTTTCCTTTCTTACCAAATCTAACCATGTGCTTCAATGGCGAAGCTTTCAAGAAAACTATATCGCCCACGTCGAATTCCAAGTCCTTACGACGCTTGTTGGCGTAACTCTTCTGATGGTCCTGGGCTTCCTTCATTCATTGTTAAACTATCTTGATACAATCTGAGGTTTCTCTAATCATCTCAGGCCCAAGTACCAACTTATCTTCAGTTTCTAACCAACATGCTGGAGAATTACACAGCCTTCCATACAATGCTTCGTATGGTTCCATCCCAATGCTAGGCTGGTAGCTATTATTATATGCAAACTCAACTAGATGTAGATGGTTTACCCATGATCCTCCGAAGTCTAACACACAAGCCGTTAGGAGATCTTCTAAAACTCGGTTGACTCTCTTGGCATGACCATCAGTTTGGGGAAGATATGCCGTACTTAAGCACAACTCGGTTCCCATAGCTTCTTGCAAACTTTTCCAAAATCCACTCGTGAATAATGGATCTCGGTCACTTACTATATTCTTTGGGACACCATGGAATCAAACTATCCATTTCACATAAAGTTCATCCAATTTCGATGTCGTCCTAGTCGACTTGACAGGAATGAATCTTGCACTTTTGGTCAAACGATCCACAATGACCCAAATCCCTTCATTCCCTGCCCTGGTTCTAGGTATCCATCGATAAAATCCATCGATACTTGCTCCCACTTCCACGTAGGAACTTCCAATGGCTGAAGCAAACCACTCGGCTTCTTCTGTTCAGCTTTCATCAACTGACAGTTCATACACTTGGAAATGAACTTTCCAATATCTCACTTCATCCCTTCCCAGTAGTAGACTCTCTTCATGTCCTGATACATCTTATTTCCACCGGGATGAATCGTCAACTTCAAGTGATGACATTCTCTCAGAACCTCATCCCTCAATCCGTCGATATCAGGAACAACTAATCGCTCTTGCTTTCGAAGCCAACCTTCTCGATCGACCTCGAACTCTTTATCTTCTGGTTCCAATTTCTGAATGAACTCGACAAGCTTCGCATCTTTCTTTTGGCTCTCGCCAATCCTTTCGATAAGAGTTGGTCTTATCGATAAGCTTGCCAACATTTTAGGTTCCAACTCACACCTTGGCCTGAAATCGAACCTTGCCAAGTACTCGAGGCTCTTCCATTCTGAAAACATCGCTCCTAAACTTGTGTGTCTTCGACTTAATGCATCTGCAACTGCGTTACCCTTGCCTGGAGTATAGGCTATGCCAAAATCATATGATGCCAGAAACTCTAACCATATTTATTGCCGAAGATTCAAATCCTTTTGGGAGAAAAGATACATCAATGACTTGTGATCAGTAAACAACTCGAATCGAACTCCCAACTGGTAATGTCTCCCCATCTTCAGAGCAGATACAATCGTCGCCAACTCCAAATTATTAGTTGGATAATTCTTCTCGTGCGGCTTGAGCTGTCGACTCGCGTAGGCTACAACCTTATCCTTCTGCATTAGTACTGCTCTAAGTCCAGTACCACATGCATCGGTATATACCACCACCTCTTTGCTCCCGCTTGGAATGGTCAACATAGGAGCACTCGTCAATCTCTCCTTCAGGAAACCAAACGCTTGTTCACACTTTGCATCCCATTTAAACACTTGGTTCTTCTTCATCAATCCTGTCAACGGTGTAGCTACTTTGGAGAAATCCTTGATAAACCATCGGTAATATCCTGCCAACCCAAGGAAACTCCGAACATCCGTAGCATTCTTAGGTCGATCCCAGTCCTAGACTGCTGCAACTTTAGCGGGGTCAACCGTTATCCCTTTTCCAGAAACTACATGACCTAAGAACCTCAGTTCATCCTTACAGAAGTGACACTTTGAGAACTTAGCCTTAAGCTGATGCTTCCGCAAGATCTCTAACACAACTCTCAAGTGTGTCTTATGTTCTTCCTCATTTCTGGAGTAAACCATAATATCATCCACGAACACAAGCACAAACTTGTTCAACTGATCTCTGAACACTCTGTTCATAAGATCCACAAAATACGCTGGCGCGTTAGTCAACCCGAATGGCATCACCAACCATTCGAAGAAACCAGATGGTGTCCTAAAAGCAGTCTTTGGGACACTATCCTTAGAAACCCTCAACTGGTGAAACCCCGTTGCCAAATCCATCTGAGAAAACACTTTGGCTTCGTGAAGCTGATCGAACAAGTCATCTGTCCTTGGAAACAGATACTTGTTCTTCTTTGTCACCTTGTTTAGCTCATGATAGTCCACACATAATCTTAACGAGTCATCCGCCTTGGTTGCAAATACGACCGGTGCACCCTATTCGGATACACTCCTGCGAATGAATCCTTTTCCCAAAAAGTCTCGAACTTGCACCTCTAACTCTCACTGTTCCCTAGGCGCCATCCGCCTAAGAGGCATAACGATTGGTCTAGCACCTTCGACCAAATCGATCCTAAACTCGATCCCATGATGCGGCGGCAACCCTTTGACCTTGTCAAAGGCATCTACATACTCATTAGCGATCAGCACTGATGACAGGTCTTCTTGTGGAATCCCAAGCGAATATAGATAACTCACGAAGACCCCGTCTTCGTGCTTACATCTGATCAGCACCTTTCGCCCTTCCACATCTCCGACCCTTACCTCTAGCTTCTCGCAATTCACCCTTGTCGCATACCTCTTGAGCAAATCCATGCCTAAGATGATCCCAAACCCAATGAAGTTAAGAACAAAGCAATCACATATAAAAGAGCAACCATGACTCGACAACACTAGACCACGACATATCATGCAAAGATTTGACGAATCCCCCAATTGGATTAGTCACTACGAAGGGTCTATCACAAATCTCAGGTTCCAAACCCAAGATACACACAAGCTCATTACAAATGAAGGAATGCGATGCTCCAGTATCGAAAAGCACACGAACTGAAACACCATTAAATGAAAGAGTACCTTGCACCACGACACCCTTTCCCTTCTCCTCTGCAGTAGGACCTTTCGAAGAAGTTGGCACGGCTTCCAAAGCATATGCCCTCACAACTTGCTTTCCCTTAGCTGATTCTGGACAATCTTTCTTCTCATGCCTAGGCTTTCCACATTTGAAGCACTTCTTCTCAGCTTTGGGATTTTTGCACTCACTAGCAAAACGGCCTTTATGTTGGCAATTAAAGCAAATTGCCTCACTCTTGGGCTTCTTTTATCCATCTTTTACCTTCTGTTGTTGCTGCTTCCTCTTCTTATTATTACCACCTTGTTGTGGCTTCTGAGCCTCTTTGGTTGCAGCAACAACATTTGCTTCCTTAGGAAACAAGCTCTTATGACGAATAGCTTTTTCCATAATCTTCTCAATTGAAACATCAAGATGGTCCACTAACAGCTTTCGATATAAGCATCCAAACCCAAGACAAACTTCTCGTTCTTCTGATATGGTGTATCAATGTATGAACGAGCATATCTAGACAAAGCCTCAAAAATCAGAAATGTAATCAAGAACTGATCTGCCATTCTGCTTCAACTCTACAAATTTCTTGAAGAGAACAGACTTCTGAGCAGTGGAGAAAAACTTTACTTCAAACTTAGCTTGGAATAGCTCCCATGAAATTTCTTCCTCTGGAGTCTCAAGTGTAACAGAATTCCACCATTCCATGGCCCTACCTTGCAGTTGCCTTGATGCAAGCTTTCTCTTTATTGCATCCTCAATACCCAAGTCTCCAAAGATTCGGACACATGAGTCCATCCACCTCTGAACCTCTTCAATTGGTTCAGTTCCCTTGAATGGTTTTCCCCCTAGAGATGTAAAGTCCTTGCACAGCTTTACAAAATCTACTACTCTAGGAACTCGCACACCAACATCTACCATTGCCGCCACTGAAGCGGGTACCCTTCACATAACTGCTTCTGCCATGGCTTCAATCATGGTCGAGTAATTAGGTTCAACACCATTTCCCCCTCCACTATTGGCTCCCCTAACAACGTGTCATGTTTCTCATCTACTCATTCTAAATCTGCAGTTTGGAATAACTAGCCACCTTCAAGAAACAGCTAAAGGAAAACAACTGCTACTACTATATATGCTACTACATATAGTAAGCATCCAACTGAAATATACAAGTACGTCTCTCATACATGATTACGTCCTTGAACTTTGGCCAAAAGTCGTTGACCAGAGCTTTGATACCAAATGTGACGACTGCCCATAACCCCCGCACTATACAAGAGAAATAATGCGCTAAAAGATGTGCAAGGCTGTCATGGACGATCATCAGAGTAGGTAAACACAAGCAGAACCTGTCGTAAAACTCACAGAACAAGGATAAAATATAATAGAACATACACAACATGTAGTAATAGTGAAGCAGAAACACTGAACTTTTGTACAACTACAAAGTAATATCCACGAACTTGGAAATAGTGTTTATACAAAGTTGCCTCACTACATCACTCAGAAAAGCAAACATCGAAAATCCAATTATTGGCTAGTAGTAAAACTAGTATGTGAGCCTCCTGCTCGCCATCGATCGGCATCATCATCCTCACTAAAGCATTACCTGTCATCTGTTACTTAGTTTACCCATCCACAATCGGATGAACGGCCCAAGGTAATAAGAGGATACATAAAACCTTGAGTCAGACAGTAGTCTTAATGAGCGATAAAACAGCTAACAACTTCGACAATAATGTGTATGAGAAGGGATAGATAAACATATTAATCTACCCATGACACTAGAGAAGAACTCAACCTTATCTTCCCCACATCGGACAGCGATAGCCTTTACAATCCATTCAACCAAAGGAACAACAATTCATATATGGAAACTAGAGCAACCATTCAATCATGGAAAACACACATAACATCCAGATTATATAATCACACGGAACAACCAATCATCCATGACTGACTCTGGCTATCACCGCCAATCCTGCTTTGAAACCATCGTTAATCGTATGACGGCCAACCTTGCCATATGTCAAGGCTAATGGTAACCCCGGTTCTAGCATAAACTCCATATGTCCAACCTTGACAACTAGGCCTTTCAGCAATACCCAAGGTACTCGATCAACAACCTTCCGGTCTATTGGGTGCCCCCATCGTACCCCTTCTTTGAGCCTGCTAGAACTTACGACAACGATGACTTCTCGGCCTTTGCATCTCTAATCATCCAACCTTGACGACATTTCATCGCTCAAGCAACCTTCTCGAGCAACCATTATCCACCAACTCACGACCTTTGAGTTGTCTGCCTATTCGTTGCTTTTCACCGATCAACGAAAATACCACATCACTACGAACATCCCCTTCTAGACTCTTGTCGAAGCCACCACCATCGTTGAACCAACCAACATCCTTGTACGGTTCAAAGCAATCCATAGCATTATTTCAACACTTTCTAACTTCCCAATTGAACTCACTTTGAAGTCACATCATCACCGGAAGTGTCTAGCCAAAAATAGCTGACCAGAAATGGAAAAAATGGGTGACCAGAAATGGCTGTCCAGAACAGCCCGACCCGAGCCACTTTGGTCCGACCTGACCCCCTTTAGGCCCGACCCAACCCCCTTTTGCCCGACCCACCTTACTCCGATCTAGAATGGTCCAATCTACGTTAGCCCGATCCAAAATGGTCTGATTCACTTTAACCCAATCCAGAATGGTCCGACCCGACCGCCTTTAGTCTGACCCGAGCCACTTTAGTCTGACCCAAGTCAACTTTGACTTGTCCTCCATGACAGAATTTGATCCCGACCCGAGCCACTTTGGTCCGACCTGAGCCACTTTCTGCATATCTCCAATTCTACTTCGATTTCGATCAAAACTTCGCCAAACGACGAATCCGACGAAACCAACTCAACCAAACTCATCAAACACAATCATAAACATATCCACATGAATATGATGATTACCATAAAAATGATGTAAATATCACCAAAAACCATTAAAATGAACCTATGATCAAAATGAGAGATCTAACTAACATAAACATGTTAAACGACATGAAAATATTGAGTAAAACTTGCTAGATAAGATCGTAGGGTGATGCATATGAAAATGAACATGTAATGATGGAAATCTATGGTAAAACATCCCAATTTGATGAGAAACATGCACAAACACTCATATACTTCATTGCATTCATGTGAGAGATGTAAATCACTCACCAATTAATCAAAACAAAGCAAAATCGAAGAAATAGAATTCCGGACAGCGAAGAGATAGTTCCTAGCCCTTCGATTTGACGAATCCTCACTTGAAATGATGTAGATCTAGCCTCCAATGGTGTAGATCTATGATTTCCATCCTTAGATTTGGATTTTTAATGGTGCAAAGGTGTTAGAGGAAGAAGGAGATCAATGCCTTCAAAATGAGATAATGGGAAAGTAAACATTTTCCCTAGACTCTCACCCCCTATTTATAGGATTCCACCATCCCACTAATGGGCCTCCCCAATTCAGCCCATTAGGCTCTCCAAATCTGAATAGCCAACTGAAAAAGCTTAAAACAACGATTTCTCCCAAACCGCTGAGCCAAATCCTTAATGTAACAACTCTACGGATAGGTAACCATCAATTTCTTTCCAATGGCACAGGTCTCACCCTCTAATTCGATCTGAGTCAAAAGTTATTCCATGTACAAGGCTGACAATGGCAAAATTGTCACAAACAAAATCGGTAAAAATTATGGACATGTCTCACATCTCCATAAGCAACATATTAAAAGATGAGAACGATCCAACCCTTAGAGAATGAAATAAAAATATTTTACCATCTTTCGGTATGTAAAATGCGGGCTGTTACAAGGTTTATCCGAGGTTCGACCTATCCTGACTGGATAGCGAACTCGGTATTTGTGAAGAAGGCTAATGGGAAGTGGAGGACTTGTATTGATTTTTCCAACTTAAATAAGGCCTGCTCCAAGGACAGTTTCTCGATACCTAGAATTGGTCAGTTATTTGACTCGACTGCAGGGCATGAGCTACTTTCATTTATGGATGCATATTCAGGATACAACCAGATCTCCATGCATGTTCCTGACCAAAAGCATACCAGCTTCATCACTGATCTTGGGCTACATTGTTATGTAGTAGTGTCGTTCGGGCAGAAAAACGCAGGGGCAACCTATCAACGGTTATTTAATCGGATGTTTCACGACTAGATAGGGGAAAACGATGGTAGTATATGTAGACGATATGCTAGTAAAATCAAGACAATCATATGAAGATATGAATGATCTTTCAAGGATGTTTGGCATTATCCGGGAGTATGGAATGAAACTGAATCCTTTGAAGTGTTCTTTCAGAGTAGCTTTGGGTAAGTTCCTAGGTTTTATTGCGAGTTCTCGAGGGATCGAAATTAATCCTGACCAGATTTCGGCCCTCAAAGGAATCCAGGAACCTCAACGGATCAAGGATGTTCAAAGTTTAATGGGTACAGTAGCAGCAATGGGTCGATTTATTTCGAGGAAACTGATAAATGCCTACCCATCTTCAAGTTGGTCAAAAGAGGGAAACAGAACTTTGCTTGGACGGCCGATTATGTCGAAGCTTTCCAGAACATGCTCGATCACTTAGAGAGACCCCTATTCTATCTAAATCTATTGACCATGAAGGCTCGTTTGTTTATTTAGCAGTATCCGCACACACAATTAGCTCGGTCCTGATCCGTAAAGAAGAACGAGTGTAATGGCCGGTTTATTATGTAAGCAAAAAATTGACGGGAGTCGAGCGCAATTGTCTGAACATCGAGAAACTTGCCTACAGCCTAATAATTGCATCAAGGAAGCTTCGGCACTACTGCCAAGCCTATCCAGTTAAGGTATGCACTGACCAACCCCTTCGACATGTCTTACAACGACCCGAGGCAAGTGGGAGACTACTCAAGTGGAATATCGAGTTGAGTCGGTTTGACTTAACTTTCGTTCCATGAAAATCTATCCAGGGGCAGGTCTTAGCCGATTTCATAGCTGAATTTACTACCCCGAAAGATGAAGACCAGGAAGATAATCGCGAGCCCTTGAAGACCGAGCTGAAGTCAGCTGTTTGGAAGCTATATATAGATGGAGCCCGAAACAGCCGATGTTCGGGGGCTGGCATAGTGCTATTGTCTCCCGAGGGTCGGTCAGTCTATTATGCTCTGAGGTTAGAATTTCTAGCAACAAACAATGATTCTGAATATGAGGCCCTGGTTGTCAGGCTTAAACTAGCAAGGGGCTTGAAAATAACGTCATTTGAGATTTTTTGTGTCTCACAACTTATGGTATGCCAAGTTCGGAAGGAATATCTTACCAAAGGGGGTCAACTGACTTCTTACCTTAAACAAATTGAAAAATTGTTGCGAAGCTTCAACCAGTATAGCATTTTCCACATACCCAGAAGGGAGAATCAGAAAGAAGATAGATTGGCGAAGCTAGCTAGTTCAGACCACCTGGGTGAAATGGAGCTGGTTCCCATAGAGACCCTGGACGTACCAAGCATTGAACAAATGGAAGTCGACCAGGCCGATACTGAACCTGAAAGAGAATATTAGATGACTCCTATCAAAAATTTCCACCTCCATGGCACGTTACCCGAAAGAAAGAATGAATAACGAACTAT